>LS990922.1:0-2500 GCA_900464855.2 Musa schizocarpa | reverse complement strand
TAGGGTTTAGGGTTTAGGGTTTTTTAGGGTTTAGTTTAGAGTTTAGGGTTTAGGGTTTAGGGTTTTAAAATTTTTAGGGTTTAGGGTTTAGGGTTTAGGGTTTAGGGTTTAGGGTTTAGGAGTTTAGGGTTTAGGGTTTAAAGGTTTAGGGTTTAGGGTTTAGGGTTTAGGTTTAAGGTTTAGGAGTTTAGAGTTTAGGGTTTAGGGTTTTAGGGTTTAGGGTTTAGGGTTTAGGGTTTAGGTTTAGGTTTAGGGTTTAAGGTTTAGGGTTTAGGGTTTAGGGTTTAGGGTTTAGGGTTTAGGGTTTAGGGTTTAGGGTTTAGGGTTTAGGGTTTAGGAGTTTAGGGTTTAGGGTTTAGGGTTTAGGGTTTAGGGTTTTAGGGTTTAGGAGTTTAGGGTTTTAGGGTTTAGGGTTTAGGGTTTAGGAGTTTAGGGTTTAGGGTTTAGGGTTTAGGGTTTAGGGGTTTAGGGTTTTAGGGTTTAGGGTTTAGGGTTTAAGGGTTTAGGGTTTAGGGTTTAGGGTTTAGGGTTTAGGTTTAGGGTTTTAGGAGTTTAGGAGTTTAGGGTTTAGGGTTTAGGGTTTAGTTTAGGAGTTTAGGGTTTAGGGTTTAGGGTTTAAAGTTTAGGGTTTAGGGGGTTTTAGGTTTTTAGGAGTTTAGGAGTTTAGGGTTTAGGTTTTAGGTTTAGGTTTTAGGGTTTAGGGTTTAGGTTTAGAGTTTAGGGTTTTAGGTTTAGGGTTTAAAGGATTTAGGAGTTTAGGGTTTAGTTTAGGGTTTAGGGTTTAGGGTTTAGGTTTTAAAGTTTTAGGAGTTTAGGGTTTTAGGGTTTAAATTTTTAGGTTTAGGAGTTTAAGGTTTAGGATTTTAGGGTTTTAGGAGTTTAGGGTTTAGTTTAGGAGGTTTTAAAGAGTTTTAGGGTTTAAAGTTTAGGGATTTAAAGTTTAGGGTTTAGGGTTTTAAGAGTTTAGGGTTTAGGGTTTAGGGTTTAGGTTTAGGGTTTAAAGGGTTTTAGGAGTTTAGGAGTTTAGGAGTTTAGGTTTAGGTTTAGGGTTTAGGGTTTTTAGGGTTTAGGGTTTAGGGTTTAGGAGTTTAGGGTTTAGGGGTTTTAGGGTTTAGGAAGTTTAGGTTTAGGGTTTAGGGTTTAGGAGTTTAGGGTTTTAAGGAGTTTAGGGTTTAGGGTTTAGGAGTTTAGGAGTTTAGGGTTTAAGGTTTAAAGTTTAGGAGTTTAGGTTTAGGGTTTAGGAGTTTAGGGTTTAGGGTTTAGGAGTTTTAGGTTTAGGGTTTAGAGTTTAGGTTTAAGGTTTAGGGTTTAGGAAGTTTAGGAGTTTAGGGTTTTAGGAGTTTAGGGTTTAAAGTTTTAGGGTTAGAGTTTTAGGAGTTTAGGAGTTTAGGGTTTAGGGTTTAGGGTTTAGGGGTTTAGGTTTAGGGTTTAAAGGATTTTAGGGTTTAGGAGTTTAGGGTTTAGGGTTTAAAGGGTTTGGGTTTTATTCCATTCCATTCCATTCCATTCCATTCCGTTCCATTACATTCCCTTCATTCCATTCCATTTCCATTCCATTCCATTCCATTCCATTCCATTCCATTCCATTTCCATTCCATTCCATTCCATTCCATTCCATTCCATTTCCATTCCATTGCATTCCATTCCATTCCATTCCATTCCACTCCATTCCATTCCATTTCATTCCATTTCCATTCCATTCCATTCCATTCCATTCCATTCCATTGCATTCCATTCCATTCGATTCCATTCCATTCTATTCCATTCCATTCCATTCCATTCCATTCCATTCCATTCCATTCCATTCCATTCCATTCCATTCCATTCCATTTCCATTCATTCCATTCCATTCCATTCCATTCCATTCCATTCCATTCCATTCCATTTGCCATTCCATTTCATTCCATTCCATTCCATTTTTTTCCATTCCATTCTATTCCATTCCATTCCATTCCATTCCATTCCATTCCATTCCATTCCATTCCATTCCATTCCATTCCATTTAATTCCATTCCATTCCATTCATTCCATTCCATTCCATTCCATTCCATTCCATTCCCCATTCATTCCATTTGATTCCATTCCATTCCATTCCATTCCATTCCATTCCATTCCATTCCATTCCATTCCATTCCATTCCATTCCGTTCCATTCCATTCCATTCCATTCCATTCCATTTTCCATTCCATTCCATTCCATTCCATTCCATTCCATTCCATTCCATTCCATTCCATTCCATTCCTTTGATTCATTCCATTCCATTCCATTCCATTCCATTCCATTCCATTCCTTCCATTCCATTCCATTCCATTCCATTCCATTCCATTTCCATTCTATTCCATTCATTCCATTCCATTTCCATTCCATTCCATTCCATTTTCAATCAGTTGATTCATTGCAATCCATTCCATTTACAGTCTTTCCATTCCATTCCACTTCCATTCCATTCTATTTCATTCCATTTCCATTCCATTCCATTCGATTCCATTCCATACTATTC
>LR890033.1:0-338240 GCA_900464855.2 Musa schizocarpa | reverse complement strand
GTCATCTTCAATTCTTCACTTCAAGTCAGAAGTTTCCAAGAGGAGTTAACCGAGATCTACTAGGGTTTAGGTCATCTTCAATTCTTCACTTCAAGTCAAGTTTCCAGAAGATTCGGTCGGCAGGAAAGGATTGTTTCGTCTGCAAGTCGAGTTGACAAATTTAGTGCCAGCAATACTTTCAGTCCTGCCCAATCTGAAGAAGAGAATGGGAATGATAAGAAGCTGCTGGAGCTAGTACGGTTTCAAAGTGCTGCCGATTCATTTGCACAACACGATTCAACTCATTGTCCTGTCTCGCTTACCGCTGACTTATCTTTTGTGCCGGGCAATACCTTTTGACTATGCTTATACTCGCTGGAGTTAAGTTCGTTTTACCTCCACAGCAATGAAGATGAGTGAGTCTCATTGAAGCTAAGGCTTATATTGTGAGAACAAGAATGATTCAGTTGCTTCCTATCGCATAGCTTATTCAATGGGCATAAGCAACCCCCGGCTTCAGATGTGAAACAGTCTATATTCTTACCTGAAGTTTTAGCATAGTAAGATCTCGCAACAAATCATTGTCAACTTCTTGCACAGAGTATCTATATCTGGTAGGAATATTACAATAGTTTATACCTGAATAACATTTATCTTTACTTGCATATTAGGGTGACTAAGTAAACCGACTTGCATTAGGGTGACTAAGTAAACCCTTCTTTCTGCGTTCGGTGGTGAAACCCAGTTTCTACCCTTAACCTAGAGCTGTGTAAAGCCAACCCTATCATAGACGGAAGGGCTACAGCCTACTTGCTCAGTCATTTCTAACTGCCACCCTGTGAAGAATGGAATTCCTAATAACTCCCACTCGCCCCGTCTTTCAACAAGCTTGGGCGCAAGAACAAATAATAGGTTTGGAACCAAAACTGTCCTGTTATGCACTTATGGAATTAGTAAGAGCAAGAACCAGTCGCTAACTATCAAACTATTTATCCACTATGGTCAATACCACTGGTGGGTGATTTGCTAGAATATGAGTTTACCCGCGAACACGAGAGTACCTTATTGTGTATTCCTTACTTGGAAAGAAGCCTTATGCTGCATCTGTCGAAGGTAGAGTGATGTTGGTTTTGTTGTGAGTGAGCTTCATGAAAGCGGAGCAGGGTTAAGGAAAGATGAGGACAAGAAATAGCTATATTTCTAGATCATAAACTAGCGCAGGATCAGACTCAAGATCGGGGATCCGAGGCAGAAGCTGGGTTCTGTTCAGGTACTTATACTTAATGCGCACAGGCAGGTGTACTCAAGTTTCGTGGAGTTGCAGAGTTTATGAATGGGGTAACCACATATGGGTATGGAAGTGGCCCATAGCCCAAACCGACGAGGTGTAGGAAGATAGTTCGCAGTTTTAGGTGAGGGTGAAGTTTCTTACTTTAATCTCAATTTCAGTTTACAACTATATTCCATTCCGCAGTGTATAATCATTCTCTGAGCCGTTTCCTTGACTGTCTTTCAAATGTGTTTTCTATTATCCCTTTGCTTGCGAACTTAAGATTATCGAACTCATTTCCTCTCTTGAACAACCTATAAGCAAAGGTCAAAACCAATAATGGAACTCATTAGAAGGGACAACACTCTAACTTTTAAAACCGTTTGCTGCATCTGGTATTTAATTCCTTGACTTGAAGACGAAAACAACACTGGTTTACCCATACCCATGTTCAGGGTTGCTGACTTACTTCAATTTGAGGATTATTCTCTCTTTTGGAGCATGGAACTATAATACCCAACGCCTCGGAAGGACGAAACGGAGAGAGACTATAGCCACGTTGAAGCCATGTTTCTAGTAACCAAGGGAAAACCTCTATTTCTGGTATCTGCTTGAACAACCCTATTTGGGGTATCGGTGAACAACCAACCCTAGTTCTTGTCGTTTAACCGAGGGAGGCATCAGCAGTGAAGAATCGTTCCATCTTATTCCGTCAAGGAGCTCGAAGCTCAATAGAAAGGTGGATTCCGGAAGGTAAGAAGAAGTAGAGTGCTCAAAAACAGAAGTTACAGCTATAGTTTCGGGTGCGCCTTAATATTTACTTAATATATTCGTTGTTGGTTCTTAACTGAAAAGGGAGGAGTGGTACGATTTACAGTTTACAGTTCTGTCCGGTTTCTCCAAGAGTTCTTGTGCTTATAAAAGTATTATAGGTTCTGGATTCGGTGATTAGCTTGCTTTTTATTTATACTGGCCTTATTACCAAGATTAGCATGGGGTAAATACATGCCCTCTGCCTTTTTCCGACACAAGTAAAGAGATGTGCCTCAGAAATAACGGGATACCTATGAATTAGATATTTAAGACAGTAAGAGAGCATCGATTACCGGAAGAACCAGAAAATACGATTGATCTCATTAGAATCAAAAACAGTCTAGATTCAATTCTTTTGGAAATGAAACAAATAAAGTAGCCCTTTCCTCGTTCAGAAGGTGGGTGAGCGATGACAATTCATAATAAATGTAAGATTCAATAGACCAATATCCTTAAGAATCCATACAAATTCATCTAGAATATCCAAAGCCTGTTTATGTCTGCAAGACGAAAAGTATAATCGGTGAACAGTAAGCTGCCCGCTCACGTAAGCGCAACCAGATTAAGTGCTAAGATTGAGTTTGCAGGTGGGTGTGAATCGTACCTTCTGGCAGCGCTTGTTTCCCTTATTTTTGAAAAAATTGAGCTATCTTTCGTAACTAGAGCAAACCTCTTTTGAGCCTAAAGTGGAATTGAACGGCCACACATATAGAAAAGTAGGTAACCAAACAACATATAGCTAATCACTAATATCAGCACCTGGAGCTCACAGTAGCCTTGACAACTTCCTGAAACGACTCTCAAGGTCAACAAACGCCTGTTGTGGGGCGTTAACAGAAGTTAAGCAGAAGCCATTTCATTAGTGAGATGAGAGTAATTTAACAGAGTCAGCAGTACTTTTTAGATCAGAAAAAAAGCAGGGCGGCGTCGGCTGCTAGTCCAGGCAAACAACATCGCCTAAAACTAAGGTAGAGAGAATGAGGAACTACAACAGGCTGTGACATTGCTGGGTTATATGGCATCAGTGGAATTCATATTAGTGTTTGACTCGCCGATCCGAAGAGGTGGGAATTATTCTTCAGACTCTCGACAGACAGTTAAAGCCTTAACAGAGCACCCCAAGAGAGACAGTATTCAGTACTTGGGTTAACTCCGACCCCCTAACGCTAAAGACAATAACTCTATAACGTCGATGAAGTAACTAATAATGACTAGACGCATGAACAAAGTGGTAGATTCCCAGAACAGGATATAACCTAATATGAGTTGACCTGTGACTGTGCTTTTAAGTTGATGTCTTTTCATTCATCTGTAACGCTAAAGTCACTTTAACTTTCCAACTCCCTTCCTGAACCCTGCTTGAACGCTTGCTTCCTTTCCCATACTTACTAACGCTGAAGAATGGAATGAGTGTACCTATTTTGAAAAACAAACTTTACTTGAAGCGCAACTACGGTAGTTGGGCGAGTTAACAAGAACTTCTTAGAGGGTATGTTGAATGATGATGAAAGCGGTTTTTGGCAACAAACAGAAACAGGGCCATAGTATGCGAAAGGAAAAAGAAAACAACGGAATGAAAAAGTGAAGCCTATCTTAAACTGAAATTTCATCAGAAGAATTGATCACGATCACCATCAGCAACTGAAATGACGATAGAATATAAAGTAACTTGGAACACTGGGGTAGGAGACTGCAAACCCTAGGTGGAACTTTCTTTCAACAAAGCGAGGTGTTAGTGGTGAGCTATTTTGGTTCAGTCAGCAGATTGCTTGGATAGTCAGCTGTTTTTAATCAATAATTAAGAGGCTGAAACACCTGGTACTGAATCTGCAGAGGAATAGAATGTTGGGGGCGTCAATGAATTTCTGCAATAAATAAGACCTTACGCGCTGAGGAAAAAGAAAGCACAACAAACTGGTAATCATGTGTCACCTTTCCTTTCGGGCCTTTATTTCTCCCCTTTCCTTTCACTCTGGTCCATACCTTTCCTTTACTAGACTTTTGACTCTGTCAGTCATTCTCCTCCCTACTCACTGATGATATATATTTCTACTTTCTGCAAACTGCATTGTGTATTGAATGGGTTTCCTTTCTTCTCTCCGTTGAACCTTGGTGTTGGTTACTGGTTGGTTTAAGCAACACCCTCAATCAATAAATAAGGAAAAAAAGCCTTAACTACAGAAACACTCGTTATCTAAGCTCGTGTGCAGCATTTGCTATGTTGCCGCCATTGTATTACCTAAGTTCCTTTGACCCAAAACTACCATCATATCTTTGCAGCACCCCAATGGCTTTTAAGAAGAGAATTGCTGGTTCCACACACGCCTCACGGATGTTCCATTCCTCTTTTGTGCTGCTCCAAGGAATCTGATGATTCTTGAAACCCCGAACACGCAAACAGGTTTTGCTTCAGCCAATAAGTGTTAGATATTAATTCTTGTTGATCGTACTACTGTCTCTCTTGAACTTCCCCATTGTTCTCTTCTTGAACTTTATGATGGCGGTTAATGTTTGACGAATTGAACTGTTCAAAGTTTCTATTCTTTCTGCTGAGTGGGATATAAAGAAATGGAGTTATTGAATTAGGCTTAGATGGAATTGAACTGTAAAGTCGGTGTTAACTTAACCTTTCTTTTTAGTAGGTTCAGGGTCGCAAAACACTATATTATATCTAGTTAGTGAGCAAAACACTATATTATATCTAGTTAGTGAGTTTGAAATAAACAACTTGTTTAGTAAGTTCTCAGGTTTATTCATGATTTGTTTAGTGCCCCTATCTGATTATTGTAGTTTCAGGACAGGACCTTTCTTATAGTATAGGCGAGATAGAGATAGCATAGGCGAGATAGATGATAGCATGGGCTATGATAGATAGCATGAGCGAGGATAGATGATAGCATAGGCGAAGATATAGATGATTCCATTTCGAAATTCCTATATGTGCTGTGCTGTGGATAAGATAATTAATTTGTATGGGTTGCTTTACCCGTCCCCACCGCCGTTAGGAAGGTCCGTAGAAGGTGAAACCCCAGGGCCAACGAAACCCAAATGCTCCAGTGGGACTTCAGAAGAATTCATAGTTTCACCGCAATAACCCAGTTCAAGTAGGTTGGAAATATAGCCCAAAATGGAACAAGTAAGTAGGGGTCGATTAAACGCGGCAACGTTCACCGGGCTGTGAGTGTAGCTAAGTCCCTTCTAAGTTCAGTTAATGCTATTCTATATCTGATATCTATTGGAATTTTTAAATTTCAATGAAATTAAACAATCTAGAAAAAGTCAAGTTTCGTCAACAAACAGACATTCAAACAACTTCCGGATACAGCATCTTCTCTCTCACGACTAGGTTTAGGCTTCAACACAATCTTTCAGAGTCTACTAACCCCATCATGTTCTAAAGGGCTGGAGGCGTTTCAGAAGGACAAAGCAAACAAAGACCAACCATAGCCTTGTTTGCGTTGTTTAAGCCATGGTCCACTTTCAATGTTGGAAATAACCTTTTCAAACCCAACAAGCAACTACGGAAGGACAAAAGCAAGGGGAATAGGCATGAGGCAACCAATCAGAAATTCTTTCAGTGAGATAGTATAGATTTAGAGATTTTTGTAATCAACAGGTACTGAGGCATAATTCTATTTTTGATAGGTTTTGATATATAGGTAGCTTAAAAAACATAAAATGCCAGGCTTTCAAACCTCGTCTTCTTTAGGGGAAAAGTGATTTGATAGGTTTTCACATAAGGCAGCTCAAAAAAATGAATATAAAATGAGCCCCACAAAAGTGCTTTAGGAGGAAGTGGATTTTATCGGTTTGTCATGGGGAGCCCAAAAACTCCGGAAAATGTCCCAAAAACCATGATTTCCCTCGCAACAAATCATACAGAGTTTGATAATAAAAATTATAGAAAAAGTAGAGATCTGCTTTGTATCTTGTGTCTGAACTAAACTTTAACATGGCTAGTCCTACTTAGGTAGAATATCAATGCTTCTGCCTGGCATCTCATATAGTTCCTGTATCTGGGTACAGCTATTAGTCTAATCCAGCAAGCAGGGAAACCTGATTTTTAGTCGCCTCTTTGTTTGAAACAACAAATAACGAGTTATACAGGTTTCAACTAGTCTGGTTTCGGTTAACGTCTTTATGGAAATTCTCTATTAAGTCCTAAACTAGCTGTTATAGTGCTACATAAATAGTGCCTTTCTCGCTCTTCTCACCTTTCCTTTTTCCAGTCTCTATATTTAAACATTTATTATGTAAAATCATCATAGGTTATTTGGGTTTCTCTAAAACTTACCCTTCAGAAATATAGGGACTCTTTCATCGGATTTATCACTTTATAATAGATTAGTAATGAGTTGGTTCATATAAGTATATTTCAATAATGACAGACTAACATTGAAAAAATAGATGCTCAGTTGAAAGTACATCCGCTAGCTTATTACAGAAGCAATCTCTGTATGTTCAGATAAATTCCATCTCTGTTAACTTCTGTCACTAGATTCTGAGACATATCCAAATAGAGCATCAATATAGCCCTGCTTTCCCTGGGTTCTGCTCCACCACCTGTACTGGAAGCAGCAGATCTCGACTCTCAATGCACGCAGAATACCTCTATGATCCTTTTTTTCTCACCATGTGTCCTGATTCAGCCTTACCTCCCCATGTCCCCTAGAGTCAATCTTTATTTCATGGCCTAACGCCCTGCACCCTCCTCTCTATAGCCGCTGATCTTTTCCCATGAAGTTCCGTCCATATCTTCTTCCCCTTTTACTAAAGTTAGAATCTTTCTTGCGCCCTCGGATCAGCTTTTAATAGAAACGGAATATGTCCAGAGGTTGGGAAAAGCTCTTCTATTCATTCGATAATAGCACTACTAGGTGGAAGCTCAGATCCGTTTCGGACAGCAAATTCGGAACCTATTATTCTAATAAGTCTGTGTAGTAGGTCAGTTCAGGGAGTAAGTTGTGAAGAATCCTCTATTGAGCAAGGTAGCAGTAAGGCAGGCAAAAGATCAGAGACCCGCTTCTTTTTTCTTTCTACATCTCTCTCTATAATTACGGACGGAATCCCATTCTATGGAATTTATCTCAGAAACCATCATCCCTATTTATCTCTAACCAAAAAAGGAAAACCAACGCCCTCGCCTCTGCCAGGCCCATTGGATCTATTAATAAGGCTCTACCAAATCTTGACTAATTACATAAGAACAGAACTGGTACAGAGTATATAGGCAATGTATAGACTGGGGCGCAATGACAAAAAAAACACTGGATGTTATGGAGTAGGGGCTTTCAGGCCTTCTCCTCCAAAACCCTATTCTAACATAAGAATATGTAACTTTGTAACCTTTATAAGAATATGCCTAATCATTTAACCTTATCGTATTGCTATGTTATTTTGGATTATGAAACAACTATGGCTGCCCCTTCCAAGGGGTTTTCTAGAGTTACTTTTTATTGATTCAGCTCACTCCCTAATGGCTTTAACTTAGGGTCGGCAGCAATACCTTGCGCAGAACAAACTTTAGTTTTTCTAATAGTGTTTTCCCCTTGCAGTTAATAGCAACTTCTAATTGTTCGTATATTATTAATGACTTTATTTGCAACTAGCGTATATTATTAATTATTTGATTTCCCCAATAATAGAAGCCTTTTAGGCCTAGGCACCCAAGTGCTTTTGGCTAGTTCTTTTAGCAGCGCCTAGATGAAGAATAAACTAGGAGTCGCTATACTTTTCTGGTATAGTAGAAAAGATCAAAGAGGAATTATAGTTACCGCTTGCATTTCGGATGTGGGACGACAATAGGTTCCCTTTACCATAGGAAAGGGTACAGGCCCAGAGAGATAGGATGGAGGGTTCATTTGATTTGCGCTTGATTCTAATAAGTTAAAATATAGAATTAAGGCAATCCAATCAATCTGATTTCTGATCGCCAACAAAGACGGATGAAACAGATTTCAACCTCTTTCTTAACAGAGACCTATTATTATAATAGTATAGCAAGCTAGATTCTTGGACCTACGCTATTATAATAGTATAGTAAGCTAGATTCTTTACTTTGAAGCCAGCAGTAATGGGTAAAAGTCTAGAGAACAAAAGGTCCTTCGGAAAGGAAAGTCTGTTTTCAGAATGCAAGTTTTAGTCAATAGAATAGGTTAGGGGTTATTATCTAGGGCAGGAGAGTCTAGAACTACTAAGGTGGTAATTATCAGTAATCTATCCATCTTTATGTATTAATATAATAGGACAAGGTATTAGAGCCATAGGTAGTCTGCTTTGCTATTCTTAAAGGAACTTGGTGACTTGTCTAGTTGGCCCTTAGTAGTAGTAGCTTGGCCTTTATAACCTCCTCCTTATTCGGACTACCGCACAACGTCAGATACAGGTGTTGTGTTCTAGGTCTTGTCTAGTCTGTTGGCCCTTCCACTTCGATTGCTGCTACTTACTTTAGACTCAAGATTATTGAACAGCCGAATCCTTTATCTATTTATACCACGGAAATTGGGGAGCTCTGATGATTATAGTGCTCAAGGTCAAAGTCAAACTGGAATGGAACTCCCTGCACCCGACCCTAAACTCTCAAGTCATCATTTTTCATGAAATAAGGGGATGTAGCTCCCTAAGCATAAACTCCTTTAGCTGATGACCACAACACTAGTTTCTTGCCTTTCAACCTTGTCAAACTGTAATGGAATCTCGGAAGCAGAATAGACAAAGAACTTAATTTTAGTGCAGAAACATAGGGTCTTGGCGCTTAGAAGCATCAGTCACATTCCAATCAGCCAGCAGGAAAAGATGTTAAGGCAGAGGAGCATTCAAAGATCTTAGCGCAGGATTAGGATCACTCTTACCTTACCTCTAGGATCACTCTTACCTCTAATTGCCCTTTCTTTACGATTACCAACAGTATTAACCTTCCAAAATGCACTTCATCTTGAGAGCACAGAGCTTTGTCTTTGAAACTCCCTAGCGGACTACGTCTTTCTGAACAAAACTCAACAGGCAATATGGAGGCTGCGGAATGATTAATCGAAGATTTCTAGTGTGTAGGCGCAGAAGCGGGAATGGGATTTAACGGATCTGATGCTTGTTGTTCACAGACAGGCCCAACTATACTAAGTGACCAAGCAGGAATTGAAACACCCTCTCCTTACGCATTTGACCTAGAGCGAGCAGTGATTACTTAACGCATTTGACCTAGAGCGAGCAGTGATTACTTAACCTCGAGCAGAAGTAGACTCTAACTTACTGACACGCAACGTTCAACTACTAAATCAGCAACAAGGCAACGCGCGGGAAGGAATTTCTTTACAGGTCTCTATACTAGGTCAAGAGAAGACAGATCATCTTATGAATCAGAGTATCAGGTCCAGTATCAGATCTTGGTGGGGAGACTCTCCTCGAACTCCACTTTCAGAACAGCTTACTTGTTCACCGATACCATAACCCTATTATGCCTCCGCCTGACCTGAACTTGAATGCTCCGCTTTCCCTTGTAGTGGTCTGGTTTCATCTGCTCCGCTTTCCCTTGTAGTGGTCTAGTTTTCATCAGTATTTGTAGCCTGAGTTAGATGAGATGGAGTATTGAGTATCCATAAGACAAGTAAGTATAAGTAAGTATAAGTAAGTATAAGTAAGTATAAGACAAGTCAGTATTGGAGAAGCAGGGTAGTAGCTAAGTCGTTTCTTGGCCAGGTGCCTTTATTTCATTCAACTCATAACTCCTAACTCCGGTACCTGTATTTCAGATATTCAACTCCTCAATAGGGTAAGTAATAAGCTTTTAAAGGAACTAGCGCATTCTCGGATCCCTTTCCTTTGAGGGCTCGAGTTCCTTTTCCGGTTGCTCCGAGTGAGAGTTGGAGCTAATTGGTTTGCTCTGTAACCATTCCCTTAGCAGCCAATTCTCTTCATTTTCCAAAAGTTAGCATCATTGCTATGGATTGGGAAAAGTCCTCGACATAAGCTTGCACCGGCCACGCTGCAAAGAAAGTTTGAAACTTGGTGAGTTCCTTTTTTGGTTGGTGCTCTCTGGGTTTCTCCACCACAGGTAGCTCCGCGTGTCGTGCTCTTGCTCAAGACATCCTATAGCTACAGGTCTCCATGTGTGTGTTTGAAGAGCAACATAATTTTTCCACGTGATTTGCTGGTTTTGTCTGGTTTTAAGTTGTAAGCTATCCTTTAGTGGTACGTATGCGAACCAAAGCAGTGAGTGTTCCTTTTTCCTGCATTCTTTCGGTTAACAGCTTTGGATGCATGTGTGCAATAAAGTGCCAATTCTCCTCCCCTTTGTTCCTCAAGTAGCTTTCTTTTGACTTGTATTTGTGCTATTTTCTTCTGTTTTTGGTTACCAATCCCCTATCCCCGTGTTTGATGAGTTTCTCCATCCTTCCTTGCTTTAGGGCTGTCTCTATTTGTTTCTTCTCACCTACAAGAGGATATTCGATCTTTGCCCCCCACTCCTCATTGTACATTATTTGGATGTTCTTAGCACTTTTTCCCCAAATGGATATTTTTCTGCTGTAGCCTCTTAGTATGCATCCGTATAAAGTTGCTATAACCCTTTCTTCTAGAAGCTCTATTCTCTTTGAACTAAACTGAAACCTTCTAATCTCTCATTGAAGTTTCCATGGTAGCACATACTAGCATTGGGCAAATTGGTGATTACAATAATGGGCACATATTTTGCTTTTTTGAGGAAAGGTGTTCCATCCTTCCTATCCAACCTTCATTTTTGTCCATCAAGTATTTGGAGTAGTGAGCTTAGTTTACAGCCTATAGTATTTGGATGGGTTTTACCTCTTTTGAAAAGTCCTCTGATAAATAGAAATCATCTAAAATCCATAGATCATAATGGTCATGTGCCACACGGAAATCATAGAATCTCGCACTGGGTGTGAATAGGTGTATAGGACAGCGCTAAGCATTTGGCACATGAGTGTTTTTTGTGTGGCAGTCTCCCCATATAGTTGTAGTTGCTTGGGCAGAGTCAAAGATTAGATTGCAAGCCCGAACTAGGAAGAGAGATTTTTCCCCTAGCTAAGCAAAGGTATACTCTTTTGGATGGTTTTTTGATCCTGAAAGTAAAGTTGGAATCTGCTCTGTTGCTTGTTTTCCTTCATTAGTATCCACCTTGTTTCTTCGAAGATGGGGTTGAGTGCATTCTTGTTCCTTATGAGGTTAGCCTGCAATTCCGGATCCTCATAGACTTGTTCCCCTCTTTCAAATACTTCATCTTTCGGACGACATCTATTGTCCATTGTAGGTTCTTTTTTTTTTTTTTTGTCAAGGTTTCTTGTACTGAAGTTTGTGTTTCCCCAGCATAGTGGGTCTGTGTCCTCCTTCATTATGTGCTTGCACACGCTAGCCCATGCCCTGTGAAAGGAAACATTTACTTCAGTGTCCTATAATTCAGGGAAAGCCTTTTCAGAGTTTGCTTTTTCCCCCTTTACACCTTCGTCACCTAGGATTCCAATAGAGAAATTATGTCCTTAAGTAAGGAGTCAGCAATAAACTATGGTTGCTGTGTTTTGACACGATTATAATGTGCACTACATTTTTTATGCCCATATGATTGATTAAAGGGCTAAGTAAGGGTAGTAAAGTATAGAGAGGAAACTAATGGAGTTAGTTTTGAAGCAATGCAGTGTTAGTAAACGAAGCAAGACAATAGGTCGGACGAAAGCCGTTCTTAAAGAGTTATTGGAGTAACACGAGTAAGCAGTGAGTTTAGAGTTCGGGGTGTTTGTTTCAGGTGGGCTCCCGCTTAATTAGTAGTCGTTTGTTTGGAATTTAATCAAGTGTGCTTTACTTATGGTATTTATGTGCTCTTACTCTTGGGGTGCATTAGCTAGTATTGTCAACTCTTGGGTTGCATTAGCTAGTATTGGAAGCAGTGAGATTACTTTTATTATGGAAGCAGTCTACTTGGCCTGTGATTCTATCCACGACAACACAAGAACGCAACCCGCGGGGGACGTCCAACTCTGGGAAGGCTTTTACCAAACAAGCAGAGGGGTGACAAGCAACGGGACAAACTCTCTTATGCTTGTTACTTTTGTCATCTTTGCCCTCTTCTCTTATCTTTTATCTATACAAAACAGGCAGCTACGATACTTTATACTTTACTTAAGTGCAAAAGAACAGAATTGATTGAGGCAAAGGCACCTACCCTATAAAGACATTTTACACTTGGTATAGAACCGAGTAAATACACTGCATCCCTTTCTGTTGAATGATAAGGAAGGCCTGGCCTGTTTTAGGCAACAAAGAATTCAACCACTTTTTCTGTTAGCCGACGCTGAGTCAACTGGAACAGAACCACTTGTTGCGTCATCTGATCCTGCTCTTTCAGTATCTTTATCCTTATCGTAGGGGCGCAGTTTTCGAACTGATCTTAATCTTCAGCTGTTGAAAGTATTGTTTCGGGTGTTGGCTTAGAGTAATAAGATGCTTGATTAGGAGAACGATTAGCTGCAGTCTATTTACGGAAATATCGATACTATTACCATGTGCTCGAGAAGAGATATATTCCAATTCTTAACCAACCCCCAAAGAGTAAATAACGGATCTCGCTGACAATGAGGCGGGACAATCAGTGACATTTCCTGCCCGACAAGCAGACAAGAGGATCTTCATTCAGGTATAAAATAAATGGAGTTAGATGAAATGAGAGCCATAACAGTATTAGTAGCCAGAGGTAGATAAGATGAGTGGAAAGGGATGCGTCAAGTCAACTAGATGCTATAGGGGTTTCATTCAGTTAGCGATTTGATAACTTACTTGTTTCATTCGCCAGTCCCAACAGAAGCTCCACAGGGTCGGACTACTCGACTACTATAAGAAGGGCGGATACAGGACTCACTTATAACTCGTTAAAGTACTACATTACTTGTTCCGGTGCTTGTAGTTTGGTTGTTTCCAGGTAAGCATATACTTCAGAATAGAATGGAATTAGTTGACAGCAGGGTGGGCAAGGCATAACAGTATGAGTTTTCCGCAGGGTTCAATGATTTGTTTCCTCTGCGCCTAGTACTCCCCTTTGAGGCGGGCTCGGGTCCGAGTAAAGTCTAGCCTATACTTAATGAGTTCATATCCTTTCCTTAACTTGACTCTCTGATTGCCCTGCTCCCGAGATCCGAGATCTTCCGCTGGTGGTATTGTTGCAGGGGTGCTCAAGAGGATAGGTGATTTACCGCTCTAGTTTAAAAAAGAGAATCAGCAGTTCAAAAGGTTGGGTCAACAGCTAGATCAGTAGCATAATAAGGATGTGACCCGCAGAGATAGATCAAAGAAAAGCAGACTGAGGCAGGTTGTGGAAACAAAAGCAGAAAAGGGAAGGCACCGAGGGCGAGTAGGCTTGCTTATTCCTTCTCTCTTGCTTGCACATCTCATACAGGAGAAGAATCTAGATCTGGTGCTGGTGAGGAAGCATAAGAAGTAAAGTCAGCTGTTAAAGCAGAGATCCACGGATGCCGGTTTTATTCAAATGTTTTCTACCTTCTCTTAAGATTTCATTGAAAAGTTCAGTATTCGGAGTGCTTTTCCAGAGTCGATGTAGACTTTATTCGCCCAGTAGCAGATCTTGTTGCCTACACTCGCCCACTTATTGAATTCCTAGACGTTACTCGCCCCTGTGTTCGGGCTTCTGAAGCACTAACTGACTTATAGAAGAAAGAGAACTTATTTAACTCGGGAACGGATGGTGGGTATTTACTATGTTCTATACCTGGACCCGGTGCTCCATAGGTTCAATTAACTCCTTCTCTTATCTATTGCTCGTAAGTCGACTAGTTCAATTAGTTCAATATAAGTGGGTTATAATACTCCCTTAGCACAGAGGTTATCCAACTAACCTGGGTAAGAAACCCAATGGAATTGACTGAATAATGAGAGTTCCCCACACGCCGTAGTCTTATAGAATAGAAGCCGGTAACTGCCCCACTCAGTAAGTAAAACCACCTCACCCTCAATAGATTTATTCGATAGCCAAGGGTTGTGGAAGAAATATCACTTTCTTACAGAAGAAAGAGTACACGCAACTGGAAGTGGATAATTGCCTGTTCCTGTTGAGATCTATCCCTATTCTTCTCTGTCAACTAATACTGTTGTAGTAAAGATTAACTCCAGTGCTTTCACTTGACTTTGGAACTAACTCCTAAAGTTGCTCAGCTCACAAGAACTCAACTGCCCGAATTATGTATTAGGCCTTCTCTAGCTCCATCTTCGGCTTCAGAGAAATAGGAATCAGCCTTGCCAACCTATCCTCGAAAGTCACTTAGTTGCAAATAGTACCCGATCCCGCTCCTTATTCAGATCCATCTTCGGCACTATTAGTAAGGGCGGCTTCAGATCTCAGATCCTAGTGTTGGTTAAGCGCAAGAAAAAAGAAGGCGGAATTAGAAAACTAAAACCTTTCCTACCGCGTGAAGAATTCAACTTGTAAGTAGAAGCCTGAAACCACTGGCACAGCAGTCCTGTTGCTTGTCCACGAACACTTTACTCTGCCCCTTACTCTACTTGAAGTTCCATTCTGACTTGATGGTTTCCTCAGCCAATTCAATTCTTAGTGTTGGATCTGAAGCCTTATCCCGTGGGTGGTCCAACAGGACTCTCATCTCACTCTGGGACTCTTGTCACCAACAAACTAGGATAAAACTAGCCCCAAGCCACCTTTTCTGTATTCCGAGTTGCAATTCATACTAATACTCGAACTGGCATGGCACAATACTTGATGATTCTCTTGTTTTCATCTCTTTCTTCTGCGCGTACCTTATTTGTTGCATTCTGTTTTGATAGTTGAGAGCAAGCACCTGGTTGGCCAGATAGAGTGGAATTGAGTTTATTGTTTTATTCTTATACTATATTTTGGTGTAAGTAAACTCTATTCTTAAATGAAAGAGCACTGGGTTATGTGGGTTAAGAACATGTACAGGTTTTAGGAGCACTGGGTTATGTGGGTTAAGAGCATTTACAGGGGTTTTGGCGAGAAAGAGGTCAACTCTGAATAGTATAATTCTGCATTTCTGCCTTACAGTTCTCTTCTGTATTTCTTACTTGAAAACAGAAACTCCCTATCTCTTAAAGGAGCACCAGGTAGGTTAGTTACCCCAATATATCATACAAGGATATTCGGCTTCTATTTTAGATGACACTGATTTCATTGCCTGGGAAACAGGGCTGGCAAGAAGGCTAAAACCAGACTAGTAGTAGTAGCTTGTCCGGTAAACTGGGCTCCCAAAAGCGGGACTTTACTGGTAAAACAAACAGTCAAAAGAATTAACCTTATCAAATAGTATTGGCCGTATTTATTAGTAACTGACGCCATAAACACTTTACTTGCATATTAACAGTACTAGCATATTATCTTATTGAGCACTAGATATAGAAACAAACGAGTAAAACCAAACCTTCCTTCTCCGGGTATAGCTTCCTGAACTCCGACTCTTATATCTCTTTCTATTCTCTATTCTGACTTATCAAGGAACGTATGCTTATGACCCGGACCTTGATACGGCTACAGCTTCCTCTTATTCCTATGATTCCTAATAATTTATTTACTACACTACTACTCAATTCAATTGAATGATTTTCTCTTGTTTATTTCATTTATTGTTTTCTTACATAACACAGGTATCTTGTTAACCCTTCCTTCTAATGCTAAAGGGAAGAAGCCCTCGGAATTGTTTCGAGTTCCTACTACGGATATTGATCAAGTTTATGATCTTTCAACGGAGTCTTCTCCAGTCCAGCTTCTTATCTTGTAGACAACACAGATTACTTTCGCACTCAAAGAAACTCTACTGAAGCTAAAACCGGTAGTGGACCTTCAAAAAAGATCTTATATCATCGACTTAACAAGCACTGATTCACTTTCGTAACTAATCTACCCTAGTCACAGAGACAAGCAGCTTGTATATAAGGGGTTTGTATACAAGTGTAACAGGAGTGGTCTAGTGCTTGCTAACGCCATGAAATACCAGACTCGTTACAGGCATCGAACAAAATTAACACACTTGTGGATTTTTTTTTACTCTCTGTGCTTTTTTTTAGTAGTAGCTTGTTGGATTTCACTCCAAGATAAGAAACAGATAGATCAGTTCCGTTCTAAAGTCCGTTTATGAATTACCTGTGATAGTTTCATCCCCAACAATTAGTAGTTGCTTTCCTACTTGCTATGTATCTGTGAGCCTCATTCCGTTAGTCAAGATATCTGATATTTAGAGTACCCATGTTATAGGAAAGAATTCACTACATGCGTAGTAGCTTGTTTGTTTCATCTGTTTGTATTATAGAATGTCCTGATTGTCCCAGAATAGCTTCCTTATCCTTGTCGGCCTATTCCTATTCCAGTTATAGGATCTTAAGCTGAGCGAAGAAAGTATGTTTCTGTTCTAGCTTCATCCCTTGTGGAATCTTTCTTTGTTGATGACTCAGAAGAATAAAGGAATCAAATCCTCATCGAAATATGCTAACGTTCGAACTAGCTGCCCTTTAGCGTAACATTTGTAGTGACTTGGCTCGTTGCTTGGCCACTGACGCTCGAGAAGCAAGTAAAGTTTCCGAGGGGGAATAAGATAGTAGTACTTACTTTATTGTTTAATTCTTTGACTTAGGAGTTCAATTCTATATTTGCCTACGACGTTTGATTACCTCATTGGCTGCCTCAGCTACTGATGAAACAGGACCAGACCTATACTTGAAGACGAAGGAAAAGGAGAATTTATCTCTCTTACCTAGCACCCTGACCTCTCCCTATGTCTACTAATACTTATTGAAACTAGCACCGGAACACAGCCTAGTCACTACAACTACCTGGACTACTACTACTAGATTCAAACCTAGCTCAATTCCCCCAGTTGCATTCTTTGTTGGTGGTTTCAAAAGAGCCCTCCTTATAGTAAGTCTTCGGTGCTTCGGCCGGGGTTAAAAGACAGATTCCACTTCTGCTGCTCGGGATGAAACTAATAAGAATAAAGGACCGGTCTTCCTACCACTACTGATGAAACTATACTCGCATACTGGACCACTCCACTACTATTGCCCCTGCAACTACTGAATTCAATTACTGAGTTCAATTCTTCCTTTAACTACTGAGTAGCCGGCTCACTGGTATTATTACTTAAGAGAACTACTTTCAACCTACTCGACAAAGACACTCTCGACAAAGAAATCAACTCAAACAATCACCAGAACAGGACTGGCATCCGACCTAAACTATGGTTATGTACTCTTTACTACTATACAACACCTCCGGCTCCTACTGAATTCAATTACTGAGGTCAACTCGGTCTTCAACAAGGGATGAAACTTGTAGGTAAAAGAGACTAGCTCCTACTACTGATGAAACCAGACACCTCTGCTTTGTAAACTTTCAGAAGACTACTGCGCTTTTAGCTCACTTGCTTCTACACTTACGTAGTGACTTGTCTAGTAGTTGCTTGGCCCCTGCATCCAGTATAAGACAAAGAAATTCACTAAGTAGTATAAAGAATTAAACAAGTAAGTATCCGCTTGTTGACTTGGCTGCTTCTGTATTCTTGAAACTCCCGGTCCTAACTTTTCACAGGAACTTGACTCTCATCAACCAACTTACTAAAAGGGCCTATACTCAAGTTTACTACTACTACTACTCCGGTATTTAACTAACAAATACAGATGCAACAAAGAATTCACTGCCGGCTCAACGAATTCTGTAATTCCTACTTATAGACTACTTAGTTCAATTCACCAAGCAACTGCTACAAAGGCATAACAAGTAATACCCGAGTTATAACTATTTATTCGGAGTCCTGTCTTCATGGCGGTAGCGAGTTAAGACTACGGAGTTTCATTCTGACTTGCTGACATTAAGACCTCTCTTGCTACTAGACCTCTCCTCTGATCTTGCTAATCTACCTCTGTAAACTCCCCACTCCTGGGCTATCCGAACTCAACTCACTCTATTCTGAGATGCACTGGTTGGCGTCCTGTTGTTAGTGCTTTCAGGTTGTCACTCACTCCTATCAGTCGAACTTCCCTTGCTTGCATTCTGAGTATACCTGCTTTCAGGCTGAGGAGCACTAGTTTTGAGTCTGGTTCTTGTTGTTAGTTGTCTGGTATTTTTTAGCAGCGGGGGGTTTACTGGCATCGGGTTAAGTCTGTTACCCACTTGTCTTAGTCTTACTATACCCAATAACATCAGAGAATCGATACCACTAGCATCAGTCCGAGTAGCCCTTGTTTGAGTCCGATACTACTTAGAGACAGCCCGATTTGGGTACTGTTTGGTTCACCAAGTTACCAAACTATCAAGACTTAAAACCAGTGATGGGAAAGACTGATACACTGCACCAGCAAGACAGATACAGGGGTAGGCTCGGAATGGAGTTGACTTCCATCCGAACTCAAGTTAAGTACTATACCATTTATCTAGCATTTCTCTATTAGCTATTTCAAAACCGGGTGTTTGAGCAACTGAACCCTCAATCAATATATAGGCAACAAATGCACTCTAACATAACTTTTTTTTTTTGTTTGATGGGAAATCACATAGATCAATTATGGTCTAAAGTCTATAGAGAAGAGAACAGATAGAGGTATCGGATAAGAGACAGAGGAAAGGCTTAATTCAGAAGTGTGGGGAACCAGTTGTATCAACCCCAGGAGTCGGAGTCGCTAGTAGAATGATTTGTCGAGAGTGTCTTTGGAATTAGTGGTGAGTTTAGACAGAAACCAGAACTGGAGTGGGAAAGAGAGTTTACTTAACACCTTAGGAATAGAGAAACACAGAATAAAACAAAGAGATTTTAGTTCCATTGACTCAGTACAGACACAGTATAGTAAACATAGGACTTCTTCATATAGGAAAGCATAATGTCATAGAATAGATGTGGTTGCGCCTATTATGGGTGAGTTTTGCCTATCATGTGTTTTTGTTCAGGTCCCGTTTTGCCTATCATGTTTGTAGGTAAGGGGGGTGCCTATTGCTTAGTACCTAGTCACAGGTGCCCTATTGCCTATCATGTGTTCTTGTGTCGGATATGGGTGAGTTTTGCCTCGTTAAGGGGTAGGCTTGGGCAGTGGACTGACTTGTTTAATGAAGTTACTAGGCTAGGCTGGTTTACTTACTTAGTTGACAGAGGAGAATAGTCCAGAGCAAAAAAAAAGTCTTTGTTAACAGAGTTGAGGTCGGGTCGGGAAGCAGTTTAGGAGGTGGTCAAAGGGAAGCAGTTAGAGCAGTTATCAAGTCAGGGTAAGGCTAGGGAAGGAATGTATAGGTCGGGTGTTTGACTTTCATCTGTCTTTGTTGGGTCTTGCAAGTTCAGCAGTTCAGTCATAAGTAGAGGCCAGGCAGTAGGCATTAGTGGTTAGTTTAGACAGAAACCATAACTGGAGTGGTTAGTTGACTACTTAGTTGCAGTCTGGCGCAAGCGAGCCCAGCCCAGCCCAGTGGAAGAAGTTTTAGTGGAGGGAGAGGGAATAACCAGGAGAATAAGACGGATCAAAAGCTGATTAAGGATTAGAGTCTGTCCAGTCGGAAAGCTTAAAGTCAGTGCAGAGGAAGGAGTAGGATCAAAAAGGAATAAGGATCTGGATCTGCAGAAGGTAAAGACTCAAGAGTAGGATCATAGGATGGATCATAGTATCAGTAAGTCAACTCAATTCTTAGAGGAGGGAGCACAGGGTTCCATGAATTGGAGTTCAAAGAGACGAGGTGAAGTAGAAAGGGTAAGGGAGAATCCTTAATCTGAGAGGTGGAATTCATAGAGTTTAGCAGAGGAGAGAGAGGAAAGTCAGAGACCAACTCAGAAGGCTAAGTCAGAATGTCCCTAAGGAGTAACAGAGGTAGTTTAAGGAGTAACAGAGGTAGTTTAAGAATGCAACCAGGTAGTATCAGCCTGCATCCCCGTAATAGCTAGGAGCGGCGCTCAAGCCCTTCAACCGGTCCCCAGAATAAAATAAGAGGTAAGGAAGAAGCCTAAGACCCCTGAGGAGAAGAACCCAATACTATAGCAGCTAAGATCAGAACTCAACCAGTAAGCATAGCTCCTAAGATCAGAATTGAGCGCTCAAAGAGATCAGAATGAACCTAGCTGGTAGTAAGCCTTAAGTCAGTGAGTAAGCCTCCCGATTGCCTTCATCTAGTACTGTAGCTTGCCGGTTACAAGTATCTTTCTGTTCGAGTTTAATCCTAGTGTGAGTCTTCTCTTCTGTTTACAAGTAGTGGGATCTACTAACTGGTTCGAGGGATGGTTGCCAGCTACCCTAAATGGAACTAAGGAGTGAAAGGCCAAGCAAGTGGATAAGAGTTACAGAATGTCCCTAAGGAGTGAAAGAACGGAACGAGTGAGGGCAAGCCTGAAACAAGGACTACCGAGCCTACCCATCCAAAAGTATTGTATTCGACCCTAAGGATTTAAGAAATAAATGCATTGATAGGTTCCAAAGGGGGTGTGACATGTCATATTTGTCATAAAAAAGAGAAAGATGAGAAAGAATGCGCTTTACACCCTATTCTTACTGCCCGGTCCCACTCTATCATTTATAGCCCGGTCAACCCTACCACTAATGGATTGATTCGAGAGACCCGCTCGCAGCTTACCGCCTTGACACCGTGGATTCGGATTAATTCTCTGGTCAACCACATAAAGAAAGGGAAAGCGCCTATTACTGATCTAAGAGCATCCCTTTTTCCGACCTCTGCTTCTCGACTTAAAGAATCGATTGTAGCTGACTTTAGAACTCAAGTTTAGGAACTACAAAAGCTAGCATTCGTTTTTTCAGATTTCTTATTATACTTATTATATATTCTAAAGATAAAGAAAGCATATCAGTGAAAAGCTTCTTTTGGAACTAAGATCATCAGCTAAAGATGGAGCTGGGGTGCAACAAGAACAAGAACAGAGCTACTGGGGTTTGGTGAAAACGGATTGTATGCTGCAGCTTGCCTACTTGCTATGTGGTTTGGGAGTTAGGTTAGTTTCAATAAGTATTAGTAGCCTGAGGGTAGGCTTAAGTTCTTTTAGTCTTCTCTTAAGTTTACAAGTAGTAGTCAAGTTGAACCAGTGGAGTAGTACAGTAGTAAGCCTACCGATTGTCCGCACAGCTATAGTATAAGTATTAATCCCACCGATTGCCCAATGCTAGTTTAAGAATGGAACAGGGTAGTTAAAGAACGAAACAGCCCCCCAGTAGAGAGTAGAGCTATTGGGTATAAGCCTTAAGTCAAATGGGCCTATGAGTCAAACCAGTGAGTTGCAGAATCAAACAACTAACAATAAGACTGATACCGTAGTCAAAGGCATGAAGCTCCAGTGGGAGAATTCCCCCAGTAAATCAAAGAATTTCACTCGTTTTTTGCAGCCTACCAATTGTCCGCATCTAGTACATAAATACTAGTTGTATAGTAGTAAAGAGCCCTAACTTTCTTAGTGGAATAGGAGTTCAAGGCTTTCCCGAGTTTCATCTGTTCTCTTATATCTTATAGAATGGGACAGAAGATAGAATGAAAGTGGTTAGGCTCGCCCCATGTTAAGAGTCTAGGTCAGCACTTAAAGGATAGGTCGGCAGACAATAAGAATGGACTGGACTTACCGGTCCTATACATATCGCTATCCAAAATCCCGGGGTTGGAACTGCACTGATCTTGTTTACTTACTTTCTGGTTCCTGCACTGATCTTGTTTACTGATTTTGTGGGTAGTTGTTGAAGTCTGTTACTATACCACCGATTGCTCGAAGTAAGTTATTAAAGGGAAGTTCTTGACCCAACTAGTAATAGAGTCGTTTAATAAGTAGTATAGTAGTCTATAGCCATAACAGTATTAGTAGCAATAGGAGAAGTAGATGAGAGTCAGTCCTGTTCTTGTTTAATCTATAAGATCAGCTCCCTCAGCTCAGTTTGCCTAGTGCTTGTTTGATTCCGAAACTAGGAGTAGGTAGGTTTACTTACTCGGGTAGTGTTGTTGACTAACTTGTTGAGATGGTTTAATTCCTCTGTTACTAGGCTATTCAGTCAGTTACTAGTTATTCAGTAAGGAGTTATGAGTTAGAAGTCTGTTACTGGTGTTGAGTAAGCCCTAAGTTCAAAGGTAAGAATGAAACTCATTAGTATACGCTTGGCTCCTAGTTTTTAGTGATAGTTTCAGACCTTTAGTACAGCTCCTGGTGGTACTGCCCCAGTTCTGGTTCTTGTTTAATACCAGTAGTAGTAGAGTGAACTCCCCAGTTCCAGTTCTCAAGTCAAGAGTTAGAGTTAGCTCGGGTCGGTATGAAACTAATTCCCCAAGTGGTAGCTTTTCTCTTTCCCACCGATTGCCCGCATCTAGTTAGTAGTCAGTAGTAAGCCCTAAGTTAGAAGTAGGCCAGTAACTCAGGTACTATACTCTTTGCTATCAGCCAAGTAACTAGACAATCAACGAGCCAGAGGAGGAGGAGAGGCAAGAGATTCTATTCGTTCTGATTCTAAGTATAAGTAGAAGATAGTATTATCATAGTATGTATGAGTAAGTAATTGACCCAACCAAGACCGAGCTCTGCTGTAGTAGAATCCGTATTATTAGCCTGAGGAGAGTTAGAGTTAGATCTAAACCCATGCTTCCAAGCCGGATACTGGTGTTGCCCAGACTGAAAACTCATATGACAGAGAACGAAACAGGGTAGTTTAAGAATGCAACCGGGTAGCTAAGGTCTTAAACCAGTAGCAGCGAGAATGAAACCCCCCCACAACTACAATAAGAAACAGAAAGTATATTTATGATGAGCTATGCCTTCAGATGTGTTCAGGCGCGGCAGCCCAATAATAGTTATAGGAAGTTATAAACAAGTCAAGTGTTCGGCCAAGGCCTAAAAAACAAAACTGGGCCGCTGTAGTAATAGAATGAAACCACTTTCTTTATCTTAGCATCTCATTCTGTATCTTATCTTTATAGATGCTGATAAGTACACTGAGTCTGGGCCCGAGGGTGATGTTACTACTTGCATCAAGTTTCGTTCAGGCCGGTGAGTACCAGATCTCTCAATATAGGGAGCAAAAAACAGGCTTTGCTTACCTCTTTTCTTAAATGCAGAAAGAAGGGTCGAAGTTTAGACCGCTTACAGTAGTTCTATCCATAGAAAAGATCATGAAGGAGGCGATCAGAATGGTACCCGAATCAATTTACGATCCCGAGTTTCCAGACACATCACACAGTAGCTCGGGTCGAGGCTGCCACTCGGTGCTAAGACGAATCAAAGAAGAGTTTGGAACTTCTCGCGGGTTTTTGGAATTCGACATCAGGAAGTGTTTTCACACCATCGACCGACATAGAATCATCTCAATCTTAAAGGAGGAGATCGACGATCCCAAGTTTTTTTTACTCCACTCAGAAACTCAAGTTAGCCGGACGACTCGTAGGAGGTGAGAAGGGCCCTTACTCTGTCCCACACAGTGTACAACTATCGGCCCTACTAGGCAACATCTACCTACACAAACTCGATCAGGAGATAGGTAGGATCCGACATAAGCACGAAATTCCTCTAGTTCAGAGAATAAGATCCGTTCTCTTAAGGACAGGCAAAAAAAGTATGGTTGATGACAAAGAGCAGTCTGGAGAAGAAGCAAGCTTCAAGGCTCCCCAAGACAATAGAGCCATCATTGTAGGTAGGGTAAAGAGCACCCAGCGCAAAGCAACCTTTCATTCCCTTGTTTCGTCGTGGCACACCCCAAACACAAGCACCCCGCGGCGAAGGAGAGACAATAAAACACCTTTCGTTTTCCCCCTTGGGCGTGCCGCCTTTCTTAACAAGCCCTCGAGCCTCCTTTGCGCCGCCTTCCTCCTAGAAGCCGCTGGGTTTCCCCCGAAGTCTGGTATGGAAGGCATCAATTATGCTATGAGAAGAAACAACCTTATTAAGTCTTGCAAAATCAGGGGCTTGCAGATAGAGCTGGGCGGGGAGTCAGTACTAGTTATCAGGTCAGATAGAGGCCTGGCCCGTAAGCTGGCCCCCTTGAAAACCCATGACTCATTAATAAGGATTTGTTACGCGCGATATGCCGACGACTTACTACTTGGAATCGTGGGTGCCATAGAGCTTATCATAGAAATGAAAAACCGTATTACCCACTTCCTACAATCCGGCCTTAACCTTTGGTAGGCTCTGCAGGATCAACAACCATAGCAGCACGGAGTAAGGTAGAATTCCCTGGTACGGTTATTCGGGAAGTCCCTCCGAGTACTACTCCAAACCAATTATTGCGAGAGCTGGAGAAGCGTCTACGGGTGAAGCACCGTATCCATCTAACAGCTTTAAACCTACGCAGCGCGATCCATTCCAAGTTTAGGGATCTAGGTAATAGTCTCCCCGATCAAAGAGCTTACGAAGGGGATGAGCTACAGAGGTCGTTTACAGGACGCGGTTAAACTAGCTCCGACTCATGGAACAGCTGGAGTAATAAGTCCCCAAGCTTGCATATTCTGGGGGACCTACATCTGGCAAGGATCAAGGGAGATCTCATTGTTGCATAGCTCAGGTCGCAGCAACGTGCCATCAGACGTTCAACAGTCCGTCCCCATTAACTGCTCGGTCACTGATGCCCGGAAGTGTTCATTGTATACTCCTTCGAGTCGGAAGGCAGCGGGGAAATAGAGGGACACTGGGCGAGATCTTTCAGCAGCGAATTCCCCCATACAGATAAGGGCGCCTATGAAAAAAGATACTCCGAAGGCTTCGGGATCGAGGTATAATTAGCCAAAGAAGACCAAGGCCTATCCACATAGCCTCTTTTACGAACGTCAGCGACGGAGACATAGTCAATTGGTACGCTGGCTTCGCTATAAGTCTTCTTTCCTACTATAGATGCTGCGACAACCTTTACCAAGTGCGAACGATTGTCGACTACCAGATCCGCTGGTCTGCTATATTCACCCCAGCCCCACAAACACAAATCTTCGGCACGGAATATAATCATCAAAAAGTACTCCAAAGACTCAAATATAGTTAATCCAGAAGGTGGTAAGACCCTAGCACAGTTCCCAAACAGCATAGAGCTTGGGAAGTCTATATAGTCTAGCCCGGCCCGGGTAAAGATCCTAACAACGACGTAAACTACATGTTTCAAAAGGAGTTGTCTTGATCTATTAGTTAGGTGCAGTTTCGCACAGTCGTTTACATGAGATTAGTTGAGTAGGCTTGCAATAGTTGTCTGCTATAAGGATAGCTAGGTAGGGCATTAGAAATGAAGGCCGACTTTGATTGTAGTTTAAGTCTTGTAGTCGACCCCTCTCCATGCCTATTTTTTATAATGTTATTTTATTCCTTAATTTCTTTTTTTGGTAGCTTACGCGCAATAAGAAGGTATCCTTCCCGGCCCGTAAGATCGCTTCGCTTCTGAAGATTCGCTTCTACCGCTTCAATCAAAACCTTGACATCAATCAATGGCTAAAGCTACCTTGACATCAATCAATGAATTAATTATTAATAACCTATATGGGTTCGAGGACCCGTTGGTCAAAGAATAAAGGGTAAGGTCCAGATTCCAGGACGGAGCCGTATGACGCGAGAGTCTCACGTACGGTTCCTTTGAGAAGGGTGTTAAACCACAACCTATCAGGCCCGACGAGCGGTCCACGGAGCTGCATCCCTACTCACCCGGTCCATGCACATTGCTCTTTCCAGGAGGTTGGCCGCCTATCCTAGATCTTCCAATTTCCAATAAGATCCCGGGCTCGATCTGGTTTAGTATAAAGGTGAATCTTTTTCTTTTCCTTTATATATGGGTCCGTGCAGCATTTCCACGATATCGTTATGATCAATTAATGGGACTTGGCCGGAAAGTTTTCTTGCCTCTATCATTAGCTCGGGTAGTATCAGTTTCTGGTGTTTTAGTAACCTTTCGATGGCTTCCTTAATGTATGTGCCAGGAAGTTTATTAAGAAGCAAGCGGGCTACTCCCCGAAGATGCCCCTACCTAGGTTTCATTTTTGAAGTTGGGGAGTAATTGCTCGTTCAGCGGTTATCAGTAACGTGGTCAGCTTAATGAATTTCTAGCTTAATGAATTTCTAGACAATAATAGTCTCGTTCAGCGGTTATCAGTAACGTGGTCAGCTTAATCAATTTATAGACAATAATAGTCTAGGGGAGACAAGAATAGTGCTCTGGTTTGTGCAATGTTGCTCGCTACACCCTTTCCTCTGGCGAACCAGCGCTGTATCTTACTGAATGCTAAACTTAGGTCGTGTACAACAAACCTGAACCGCACAAGCCTGGGCCTACCCACATCCCTAGAGGAGCCGTATGAGGCGGAAGCTCCACGTACGGTTTTGAAGCCGAGCCTTTCTAGCAATGGGGCTTAGGGACCGATATGATGATTGGTTTAGGTAGGGCGGCCGGCATACTATGGAAACCTGTAGGGATTAGTGCGTGAGACCGAGATCCACAAACTATAGCATGGGACTCACCCTTTACTTGGTAATGAAGAAGGCAAACATAGCATGTAACAAGAGCGAGGCGAGAGGCTTTAGCACCTTACAGCCTTGCGAGTCGGGCTTTGGAGATGAGGCCTTTTGGCGAAGCCAAGTCTATTTCGGGCCACCAAACCCTGCAACTGATGAGAAGCACCAAGGAAGCGTGTACGTTGTAACACTCCCTGCCTTCAAAAGGTGCCTAGAGGACGGGCCAGATGCAGCAGAGCAACGACCCCGGAGCGGATTCCCCACCAGCAGGGGAGACAGGAGACAGACGGCCATCTCGAGGCACATCACGACCTACAGGCAAGACCGGCGATACCCGGGAAGGCAATCTGATTGGGAGTCAGAGGATCCATAGTATCTGCTGTCTTCTAGACTTACATATTAATATTAAGAATTTAGTCAAGTGGTGGTAAGGGATCTATTTTCTGCTACGGATCAAAATAAGCGAAGCAGATTCAACTCTAAACAAACTAACGATACATCCAATACCTATGATATGTGCCTACCACCTAGAAGATATAATATTTAAACAAACTATAACACCCTAGAAGATATAATATTTAAACAAACTAGAATAAGAGCTAGTGTAAATCAAAAGGCTAATGAAAGAGAAGAGCTCAGCGAATCTGGCAGTACCTTATTCTATAGTGTGCCATGATGAAAGCGGCTCAATTCATCTGTCTCGAAAAAACACGTATTGAGAGAAGACCTACATTACCCTCTTAAGAAATAAAGGCAATATAAGTCTCTAACTCAAGGTTTTGTTGATTAGGGTCGATGATAAATAATAGTATGGAACTAGTTTGAGCTGCAGCGAATACCGATCCTGTGCGCCGACGACCATATGAAGAGAGCGCTGAGGAAGAGGAAGCAAAATAAAGTAGCCATTGACGACGCCTCACCCCGTCTCCATCCAAGCCAGACCGACGCCCAATCTACCGAAGGGTAATAATGACTTCGCAGTGGAAGCACTACCCGAACACACAACATACAAATCAACAGACACGCCAGAAGTTACGTTATTGTTTTACCCAAACTACCAGAAGTTACGTTCTTGTTTTACCCAAACTACCAGAAGAGTCGTTCTTGTTTACCCAAACTACCTGAAGAGTCGTTCTTGTTTTACCCGAACTCATAAAGGTCTGTTCCCAACCCAGCTGATCTCGACTTCCTCTGTATCCAATTGTGCTTCTAGTACAGTAGTTTCAGACAACGATGCAGCAAGCGATAAGTCTATAAATGGAGTCTCCTTGGGTGCCAGTGAAAGGAATCTAAGCTGCCCGCGGACTTTTCATCTAAGTAGGCTCTGCGAATTAAGTATTCCTCCCCTGCCTGCGCAAGGCAAGACTAACGGGAGATTGGCATTGGCGCTCTCAGGATTCCATTCTTCAATTCAAACTCTAACAGCTGACTCTCGGGTCGGGGCGCTAACGCTTATTTGAACAGAGTATTAGCCTACTTTTGGACCACTACTAAGAAAAGATTAAGTTAAATGAAAGCCTTATAGCAGAAAAGATTAAGTTAAATGAAAGCCTTATAGCACTTATTTGTATAGTCTTCTTCAGCACGTCGTGAAGCTGTAAAGCCTTATTGACACCTTACCCTGACTTGGATTCTGGGCCTGATGGAATTCCCATTCAGTTGTGTCGAACTCAACTTTCCTTTCGAACTGATTAATCCCCTGATACAGCAGATTATATCTACGACTTTGGCATCTTAGGATTATGATTCTTTACCTGCTCCAACTAACCCACCCCGATCCTTAATAAAACACACTTTAGCTCCCGACGATGAAGACTCTTCTAGCGCAAGTACAGTTTCGGGAGTTAACCTCTCTTTCTAATTACCACTATCTATTTCATCTCATTAATCTTACCAACTTATCATATTTCCCGGGCCTTAACGTTGATACTATCTCGACACTGCGGATTCTTCTTATACTGTTCCTTTATACCTTGCTTCTTCTCTGATTCTTTAGTGGATGAACTACAGCCTACAGGAATGAACGAGCGGACTCCCCTTTATACTCGGGAAAGCACTACCAGGGGTAAAGCCAAGAACTCAACTTTAATAACAGGGACCTAAACTATACTTGAATAACAGAAGGGACTGCAGCTACACTTACTATGTTACTTGGCGAGTTGCTTGGCAGTTTGTAGTATAAGCTTGTTGAATGGAACTAGTAACAAAAACTGCTACTACTAAATCTAAAGCTCACTCTACTCTCTTTCACTACTTTCTCTGGTTCTCCTGCTCTTACTTGCATTATTGATTTTACCTTTGATCCTTCCACTAATAACTATGGGACTTGAACTCGAAACTTGGAATTGACCTACCGTTTCTAAGACCTTAACACAAAAGCAGTAATCCAACTAATAAGTGTGAGAATGAAAACACCTACTATTAGAATCAAAAGCTAAGGCTCTAACTAGTGCTCCTTACTTATGATAAAGAATCCCACGACTACTAACGGGGCTTACTGTCCCTTATCTAACCCTCCCTCTACTCTTCTATGCGTATAACACATGGGTTGGTGGACTACCAATTAATACTACAATACTGTAAATAAGAGAACAACTAGGGACTCGGAATCAAATAAGTAAGGAAAAGAATATAACTACCAAGGGAAAGATCAATACCAACGCTCAAGAGAATTGAGCTATAATAGCTATCAGACTAAGACACTGCGCCACTACACTAGAAACAGAAACTAGGGGATCCAACTGGAGATAACAAGGCTCGGATCACTGCTAGCAGGACTGTATGAACTACACATCAATAAGACTTTACTGCCGCTCCTAACTAAAAAACTGGCATCTCTTAATCCATTTCTTGCCTATGAGTTCGGGCCTACCTCTCTTCCTCGCAAACTGGCACTCCCTTCTTGCATTCCTTATTGCCCGCCTCGCCTTTAGTTAAGTCTACCTTTCCTTTCTTCCATTCTCGATTTCCGGATTGATTCCAAGCCAGCAGCTGACGCTGCCCTTGCTTTTTAGAGTGTAGTTAAGTATTTCTGTAAGTAGCGTGTCATGTAATAGTAAGTAGCATGCCATGTGTTTTATTGTTTTCATATGATATATAATAGTAGCCCCTGTGTATGGTACGTAACCTTGATTTATACATTGATTTAAACCTCCGTATGGCACAACACACCCACGACTATTTACTCTTAAGGGATGTGTTCCGTAGGGGTATGTTGTCGGTGTTCGATAGAAGTTTAGAGGAAAGATCTCGTTGTTGATATTACACTAAAAAGTAGTAAAGTCAGAGTGGAACGAATAACTATAAGAATGGACTTTAGATAGTATTAATAGAAGTTAATATGATTAAGGGAAAGAGTGTCGCGGCAGTCTACTTACACCAGTAGCTCTACTCTGATTGGTATTGATTTGATTCCTTGTTAGTAGAGGCGGTTTCCCAGTTTCTTACAGTTGGTTTCCCAGCCGAGTGGGGGAAGTCAAAGTTGCGAGTTGGGTTAATAAGTAATCGAATAATGAATGAATATATTATATCATAATAGAGTCCAAAGCTCAGCTCAGTAATAGAATCATTGGTGGCAGGGTAAAGTCAAATACAGATAGATGCGAGATCCGTGGCTAGAGGACCCGATGCTGTGTTTAAAGAAAGAGAGGAGGCCTGTGGTGTGAAAGAGGTTGTTGGGTTGAAAGCGAGGGAAGGGCAGACTGATCGACGGGTTATTAAGGATATGTTGTTATGGGATGTGTGCTTCGGGCTTGGCCTCTTCCTCTTGAGTTGAATTCGCTGTTCCGCTGCTTATTCTTATTCCGACTATTCTGATTCCGACTATAGTAGATGCACGCACTGGATCGTACCCTGAGTCGAAGAATGAAAATAGGCTGTTTTTGCTTTGAATCCATATATATATAAGGTAATGTAGCTCCTCTGCGCGGGTGTTTGTATTGAAATCAATATCTCCTAGTGACATCAATTAGTCTGTGTCTAGTGTTGCTTCGGTAGGTTCACTCACTCCTTTGGTAGGTTAACTAATTCTGCGAGCGAGCAATCATTCACTATATCTGGGAGCGTGATCAAAGGTTTGTTTCCCCACTAACAAGAAAGGAACCACTAGCAAACAGCCTATATGAACTACTCAAACACAACTGTCAAGAGAAAAACCAAGAAATTGCTAAATAGCTCTGTACTTGCTATTACTGCTTATGTCTTATGGGACTACCAAGGTGAACAGTCTCTTAGCCTCACATTACTGCCTTGAAGTCTCTTACTTGCTTCTTTCGCTCTTACGTCCATTGCCCTTAAGCTGTGTCTCTGTTTTCATTCCTGTCTTTACTGGAAATACTTTATATGATTATTAATGTTATTTTTAGAAGAACACTTCAGAATACTTTAGGGTTCAATAAAGAGTGGAAGGCGGTAGGGATATACTGAGTTACATTACAATAAAGGCAGAGCTGAGTCCCCAGGGCAAAATCCATAACTAAAGAATTTGTTCCGGACGAGTAACTACTAGACGCCAAGCGCCCTAACAGTCATATACAAGAATTATGGCTGGGATAGTTAGAACGATACCCCGGGGGAATTATAACATATTATTTTTAGTCTTGCCTTTGTAGTCGTTGCTTGGTGGCTTTCATCACCTTCTTTTCACTCTCTCTCAGGCTGACTCCACTGTATATTAGTTTGCTTTTCCTTGATTTCGACCTATACTATTAGAGTTTTACTACCAATTTACCTTGCCGAACAACTAGATCTATCATTCATATTTATCATTGCAAACCTTGCTTCTTTACTAAAGTCTTTATGGTTCGAGTTTGAGTCTCCCTCATTTTGGTATCTCCCTACTAATATAGTACAGAGCGCAACTAAACAGTAAGCCTGAAATCTAGTAGTAAAAGAATGGGGCTAGTGCTTATGATACTATTACAACTGTTTCCAAGACCGGGCTACATGACCAAACTAACAAAAAGGAATCGTACTTACTACTAGAAGAGTGGAACTGGGAACTCGGAAGCCAACTACGAATAAGGTGCTTCAAGCCTACTATTAATAAGAGTTGAACAAGCAACAGAGGAGAGGGAAACCAACTGCGACTTCTAATACTGCTGCTACTGATATCCAAGATTACTTTCCAGCTTTCCCCCACCCCATTAGACTGACTTGACTCGTTTTCATTCCTGAACTATGATGCGTGTGAGCCTTTTTACAATAGTCCGCGCGGATATAATTCTGAATAACCCGCCGATCAGTCACCGAGCAAACTACTAACTACTATAGGAATTCAAATAACAACTCAAAAGAATAAATGGTGTAGGTAACCTTCTGCCCTCGCATCAAAGCCAGGGTAAGATAATTAGTACGCCCGGAGTCATATAAGTAGGCCCGCTCTGATTCTTTCCTCTGTAATTCCGTATACTTGCCCCGAACTCCTAGGCTTATAAGTTTAGTTCCCATACGGAAGACTCTAAGCTTTCGCCCCGGGACAGAGGCTTCTACCAATATAACGGAAGTTCCATTCTGTTTCCGCTTCTCTCTCTTTTACTACTTAATTGAGTTCTGTTACTTACATGAGCGCAATCCTAACTATTACCACTAGAAACCTTAGAGCAGAGGAGCTCTGTTCGAAAGAGCTACAAGCAATAGAAGAATAAAGAGCACAGGGAAAGGACAGGGTCGGTGAGTAACCTAGATCTAACATGCCTAGCTACATACTCGGATTCTGACCTTGCAATCAAATTATTACTTTCCACTAAGAGCATCCATTTTGACTTGACTACTAAGAGCGCAGGGGTGTTTTAGTTACACATTCTATAGTATAAATTAGATAGTATCCATTCCATAGTATCATCCGTTCTATAGTATCCAGGCGGGGACCAAGAAAGATGTAAGTTGCTTCTGTTTCCTTATAGAACAGCTGCATTCTGACTTTCTATGTAAGGAGATAATTCTTCTAATGCTCGGGTTGCTTCTATTACTTCTAGGTCTAATGTAGTAATTGAGTTATGGCTCCTTTCTATCATTCCGACCTATGTTTCTACTCCATCAGGTAGCTCAATGTAATCGACCCTGTTGCTTATTTCAATCTTATAGGCACCGGGGTTCTTTTATTGTTTTATCATTTTACTACACTGTTAATTCTGATGGACATTGAGTTTATTCTCTTACTCATTCCTTATTTCTACTTTGATTCGTATGCTTGGGGCTCCTCGTGAGTCTTAGTTAATATACTTGGTATTTTAGTTCTGTAGTAAAGTGACTTGGTATTTTAGTTCTGTAGCCACTATTTTATTTCTTTTATGTACGACTTTATTCCTACTGGACCAAACAAACCTATCTCTCTGCTAGGCTTGACCAAACCTATCTCCTTCTCTTTCCCTGCGAAACCAGTCCTACCTTACGCAGCCTAATTGAAATACTAAGTAATTATTGAAGGCATCTTTCTTAGCGCGTACTGACGAGCAGGTTCCCTAACGTAACGAGTGCTTCTTTAACTCTGTAACTAATGCCTATGGGCCTATGTCTCCTATCTTTTATTCTACAACTCAATACTAGCATTCCTTATTCTACGCTCCGATCTCGGATCCAAGTCTCACTACCTTGGGGACTCTCCCAATAGGCCTGAACCGCAGCTGACAAGACCACCAAGGCCCGGAACTCAACTGTCAGGTAAGAAAGAAAAGGGAATTCTACCATTGATAACAGGACTGATTGTATTAATCTAATAGAATATGGGAAGAGTGTAGCGGTAGAGAAGGAACCCAGTACGATGTCTTATATGTTACTTAGTTGTTTGATACGGTGCCCCAAAAGACAGCTTCCATGTTATGAGTTAAAGCCTTTCCAGCTGTAGATGGATTCCTTGTTGGTTACATTCCATTCCATATTCTTGTATTATTACTTCCCCCTCCGGCGCTATGTAATACCTAAATGAGACTAATACCTAGTTTGGTTCTATGCTCTACTGCCCATATCCTCTATCCCTTGATGCAGTCGTCTTCGAGTAACCCCAGAAAGCAGCATAGATAGGTTTTAAAGACAGGAAGGGTAGCTTTGAAGTCAGCAGCGGTGGGCTCTAATCCTAAGAAGCAAAGTCAGTCCTAATTGTGGCTAAGGTACTACCCCCAGTAAGGTTCGAAGCCAATAGAAGAAGTCTTGTTTGCAGGAGATGCAGCTTGACAGCAAGTACAGCAAGACTCAAGTCCGTATAGTGAGACACATAAGCAGTAAAGAAAGGATCTGGATCGTAGGTTCTAGAATGTAGCTAGGGAGCTTAGGTCTTGGATACAGGGATATCTGATTTGATTCCGAAAGAGTGTAGCTAAAGTGAGCTTATACAACTAAGTAATATCATAATAGTATAGTTAATCATATAGTGGAATCTGCTAGTTAGTAATTGAATTCTCATAGTAAAAGTTATATAGTATACGCTTGCCTCTTCTACTTGTATTAATTCCTAAGCCTGTTCCTGGCATTACTGTCTTTAAGTCGGACTCCACCCCTAAAAGGAATTCATTGCTTTCCTTTATCTCCATAAGTATTATTATTATTAGAATCGAATTCGTCGGTATCAGAATCAAGGTAGAAACCGGGAATGAAAATACGCAATCAGAAGAATTAGTGTAACAATAGAAAACACACACTGGGGACTTAACCACAGAAATCAGCCGGCCCTTCCTCTGCCTATCAGTATTACTACCCTTAACACAACTCTTATTATACTTATCTTATCATTCCCCGGCTCCCGATCTGAGTACGCTGCTCATAACTTCTATTTCTACCTATGCGTTAGTTAAGCCTGTTACTCGCCCTGTGGCCCCATTGTGTAGTCTGCCTATGAACCTGCCTTTGCTTACTTTGATTCACCAAGCGGTACAACTAACATAAATTCGATACTCCCCCGGGATACTATGTTTGATTGTTAGCATGCCACCACGGAGATAAACTCCTATGCTTTGGGTTTAGTCTGAGAACTCCCGTCAATGCTTCCAAGTCGGCTACCTTGTCCATGCCTGGATGCGCTAAGTAATATTCTAAATATGAGTAAATAAACTGGATCATATGATTAATATAAGTAAATGATCTAATTCAGCAATAAAAGAATCAGAGACAGCAGTGCCAGTCTCTTAGTAAGTAGTTGTAGTCTTATTAGGAGTATCAGTACCGCCAAGCTACTACAAATATAATCAGAATCAGAATTAAGGTACGATGTAGTGCATCTAACAATGAAGTAAAGAACACGGAATGAAACTTTAAACTATAAGAATTGGCTACTGTCTAACAGGCTTAACTCTAAACTAAAGAAATGAAACTAAGACAGGGCTTTCACCTATTATATCAGATTTATTGAGCTAATCCATAACAGCAATGCAACTAATAATGGTAATACTGGAAATTTAAACAAATACTTGAGCGATTAACTTAACTACAAGAACCGAACTACTCACTTTTCTTCTGACTTTGTGCTTCGTCTAAGTTTCCTATTGCTCTATCTCATTCTCTTCCTAATGCCTCCAATGCCTAGCTTCAAACTAACTCCCTTATAGTTAAGTCTGATTCCTCTGAGAAAATAGTACAAAAAAAAGAGGCCAGCTGGAAGGTCAGAGTGAGAAGCACCAGCGATAGTATTATTGGCATTGGTAGCAGTCTTTTGATCGGAGTGGGAATGGGAAGTAGCTCCCCAAAACAGGACTTGAGCTAGCAACTGGGAATATAGAAATTGACTCCTTATTCACTAACCTTCCTTGCTTTCAAGCCAATACCTTTTTTTTTTTATCCTCTTTCTCTCAAGTCGGAATCCAACAAGTAAGTTTAAACCTATAAGCAAAGGGTATTTGCTATCAAACCAAAGAAGTACAGTTCTAGTGTAAAATAAACTAATCCATTTATCGGGAAAAACAAGAGAAAGGGAATCCGACCCAAAAGTAAGCCTCGAGCTACGGATAATCAGAATAACTTGAGGCAAGAATAAAGAACAGGAAAAGTGCTGACAAGACCTCCGCTACTGCTTAAAAGAATATAACAGCGACTGATGAGAATAGATCTACTTGCTTTGATTCCATATCTCCTGACTTTTATTCCTGTACTTACTTATTTGATTCTTTTTCTATTACAAGAACTAGGTTTGTTAGGCGATACAGAGAACTCGGTTGTCTGCTAGGTAGGGCTTACTCGGTTTTCTGCTAGGTAGGGCTGACGCTGACTAGGTATGTGTAAATTCTGTTTTTCATTGTTTTCATCCCATAGTAGAGTAGTTAAGTTCATCGACCTAGGACGCAGGCATCTAAGGTACCTTGCATATGCATTGATGGGTCAGGCAATAATGAGGTCCTGTGTAGGTCATTCATTCTTAAGGTAGGGTCGCTTGGTCCTCAATAAATAACGGTAGGTTCACTCGGGCTATGCTATCTCTCATTACTACTACCCGCACATCACATATGGAGTTCCCCCATAGGGATTAGGCTCCTTACTTATACTCCTTCTTTACTGTATCCAAGGTTGCCACTACCACTTCTAATACGGTAACTCGAAAGTCAGATTGAAAGAAGTACTACTAAACTACATCTATAAGAATAGAAAAAGAAATAAGGAATCGCACTACTGCCTCTTAGCCCCACTCTTACATCCATTGCTTTAAACCTACATTTCACATTGGATCCTTCTACTGGGGCTGTCGCTACCTGCTCTCAAACTTTGTATACTAGTCTAACGGTGCTTTCAAGACTCTATCCTCAAATACAGAAATGAACTATCGATAACAAGAACACCCTTCCTCGCTATAGGTCTGCTTTCCTTCGCGAACATTGACATCTAAATCTGATTCCTCCGCTAACAGGAATGCAATTAGCAATCAAGAAATAAACAAGTGCTTTTCTCGAGGGTAAAATACAGCCTTTAAAGAGCCATAGGGGTATTAATAGATGTGTTACCGTTGTTTCCCATAGCATAGGTTCAAATTCCCAGAAAGATGCCTTTTCTCGAGCGCGGGGCACTGGTATATCTAATTATTAAGCAGGAAGGAAGGGTGTCGAAAAGTGTCTAAACAGGGATGAAACTCTTACAGGCCATTCTTATGCTTCATATCTTTTACCACTGGCTCCAACTCTATATTCGAGTTCCGACTAAAACAACTTGTTGGACTTCTTCTCTTTTAACTCAAAGATATGTTTCTTCTCTCTAGGATTTCTGTTAAGTTCTTGTTTGTTTTCTTGCACGTTCACTTTTGATTCTAAAATAGGCCTGGACGCTTACTCGTACGCACCATCTATTAACCTTTGTTTCATTTGTGTCAGTAGAAAGGGCGAGAACAAGTGTATGAGTGGGTAAGTTGAAAGAATTATTTGTGTCCTCTGCGCTCGAAAGAGCAGTAAAAGTATTTGTGGAATTTATGGTTGATAGTTTACTATAGTATAGATTTAGTAACAGGGGGAAGTATAGTATATAGCTTAAATAGTCAGTCGTCCAAGTAAGGATGCAGGCGAAAGTCAGAGGTAAGTCGCATCCGCTGCTCGAGTGTTGTCTACTGGATCAGATGCTTTGCTTTGAAATGATGTTCTACAGTCCCGTTCGGATGCTCAGTCTAGTTCGGGTACACGGGTGTTGTATCTTCGGCAGTACCAGTTCAATCCAGGTTCGGTGCTGTAGCTCAGCTCCTTGTACAGAATACAGGTGGATAACTTCTGCAGTTCAGCGCCAAGTCAATGAGTGGAATCCCGAGTTTCATCCTATATATAAGAAGAATAGGGAACCCAGATCTTAAGCTTGATCATCAGCAGTTTAGTATCAAGGTGTTGGCGACTCCCTTCTCGCTCTCTTAGTCCGTTTCTTCTCCATTGTAGTTGTATATTAGACTCTTAGTATAAGCCGAGGATTCCATTTATTAGGTCTCCACTCTTACAGACTCATCTTCTATACTAGGGCTAGAAAGTTATATTTGGATGGAATTGTCATGCCGTAGAACATACTTTCGGGTACCCCAATTGTGTTTAGGATTTGCCATTCTCTAAGTTAACCCTGGATGTGATGAAACAAGAGCAAGAGACTTATATGGACTCCGTACCGGGGCTCGGGCTCCTGCCGTGCAACAAGAACAGACAAATACTAATATGCAGGCATCTAGAAAGCTGCCCTCGTATCAAAGCCAGTACTTTCTCTTTATTCTTCCCCGACTTAGCATCAGAAGGAATTGATTCTTCCCCGAAGCCAACAACAAGAACTGAGCTTCACACGCCTGAACCCTACTTGATCACTGAGCTGGGGCCAACACCTTTTATTGCTTCTGTAGTGAGTGACCTGGTATCAGAATTAGGCTTAGGCTCCTGTGTTTATCTTTTGATTGAACTTCCATAACTGATTGAACTCGGGATGAAGACTAGAACTTAACTCGATTGGGATGTCGCCTATACTATGGATTGCCCCTGTACCTCTGGCTCTAGTACTGTTGCTTGCCCCTGGCCGGCCTACCTCGCCATGACCAAGTCCAGTGTGAGCCTTCTTCGCCACCCGGAGACCCGGAGACAAAGATGAAATAGATGTTTGGATTCCCGCTTCTGCGCTAAGGTAGTTGACAGTGAGCATAAACCTAACCTTGTTTACCCTTTTCTTATAGTAGTTTCGTAGTCCAGGGAGGATAGAGCCATAACTTGATTTGTAACCAGAGGATAGAGAGGTCAGGGCAGAAAGATCAGATTGAACTCCGAGTAGTCAACAGCCCAGGTAGTCAACAGCAGCCTCAGATGGAAATAAAGTATTTGTTACCAGAGGGGAGGCCGGCAATAATAATTATTTGGAGCCCCAGAGATAGAGGTTGGTGCTAAGATAAGATAAGGCGTAAAGGAGAGGAAGCTGTTTAACTAGGGGCCTGTGTAGTATAGAGTCTGCTTGTTCGGTACTCCGGTAGAGTGGAAAGGGTGACTGGGTGCTGGGTAGCCGGGTGTTAGAGATGCATACGTGTTCTTTTCAGAGGTAGGGGCGAGAGACTAGCTATGTGCTCGGGATAAGAATGAAGCGAAGCAAGGAGGAATTAGAGCCAGCAGTATTCTGGATTTCTGGTTTTCTGTCTTTTTGTCTCTGCTCTACCAGGTCCTGTGTCCGTTGGTATTCATGGCGGTAGGGCTGCTCGTTCTCCTCTTATGGCAAATCACATTAAAAACTTCTTTCTTTATTTCTATCCTTTAGAAAGATAATAATGAATTTATTAGAGAAATAGTGGGAAAGCATAAAGATAAGAATTCAATAATTAGAGAAATAGTGGGAAAGCCCTTATTGGAAAACAGCAGCGTTTACTTTATTTATTTTATTTCACTATACCCCACTTCGATATACCCCACGATGGCTACAATAGCTATCAATTCATTGAACCCCCCTCAGGTGAGGAACCACTACTTTATGCGATATACCCATACCTCCTAAGGCTACTCTCTTCGCTACCGCCTTTATAGCTCAGCAGACTTCCTACAGCTCCTCCACTTCTGGCAACAACAAGACCTATGTCAACAATCTATTTAACCCTGCTAGCTACAATACCTATGGTTGTCAATTCCTATAATTAATATATAATAATCAAAGTTATCTCGAACACTTTCCTCTTTACCACCCAACACCCTACTTGATCACTGAGGATATCCCTTTCGGACCTCTCCTTCTGACTGAACTAGCTCTAGCTCATGACCCATCCTTTCTGACCCGACCCGTTTGCTTACTTAGTTTCATTCTAGACCCGACCCGAACTCATTCACTTTCAACAGTTGGCAACGAGTATCTTTCTGTTCTATAAGCCAAGGAAAAACAACCACAACAGCATTAGCAAGAAATAATTCTTCCACTGAAACCAAGAACTGGTGATTCTTTAGACTCTTTTGAGACTCTTATTCTCCTCCCCGCCTAGGTGTATAATTGAGAAATGAAACATATACCAGTAATAATCAAACTAGTAACTCGGACTTGCAACTTCAACAATAAACTAAGAGATGCCCTACTTTTACTAGGGTTTAATTTGATAATATAGTTGAGTTACCGCTAAAAGGCTAAGAACCAAGCCCTCTCGCCAACAACCGTAATTGAACTGGAATCTGCCCTTGAATTCCAATCATTTACTGACTATACTTATACTTACTATACTAATACATAACTCTCTATACTAATACATAACTCTTTAACTCCACTGTAAACTGTCAGCTGTCCCCTGGTAGATCTAGCATCCCTGGCTCCATCCTATGATTAAGTTTCCGACTCCCCTTACCCCTCTTCCGTGAGAGAAGTCCAGTCCGATTCCTGCCTTTGTAGTAGTTGATTGGCGGAGCTTTCTTTTTTATTGCTGACATTCATTGCTTACTGCTGGAACAATACTCTCCTCTCTGAACCGAACCACCACTCTAAGTCTTAACCTTTCATTGATAACTATATATTATATTCCTTTAAACCGAGATACCCGCTTGCTGCTTACTAAGAGCACTATACCTATGTTTGCGAATCAAATGTAGTCTAACCTCTGCACTAAGTAATAAAGTGCCCTTAGAATTACCTGCGCCTCTTGTAACAAATCAGTGAACCCTGTCTCCCGTGCCTACCCAAATGACTTAAGGGCACAGGGCTACTCTACTACTAAACGACTAGTTGGGGCATTTCACTGTACAGGTTAAGGCTCTTCAGGTGGGGTGCTAAAACAAAAGATGTAGGTTCGGGTGCTCAAACAAAAGAAGTAGGCCCTTCTAGTAAGTTTGTTTTACTTTGGGTGCTTGAGTGAACCCATCCACTGTTACGCTTGTGCCTTTCTAAACATTATCCTATATAAGATATTAATTAATTTTCTAGTGATAGGGCCTATAGTTACCGCTACTCTGAGAATGACTAGTTATCTGAAAAGAAAAGAACTTTGCTCGACTACTTAACTCGCACCCCGCTCTGTATGCTAGAAAGAAAAGTAACCAACCCGCACTGCTAACTTAAGCCTCTGATTCTAACACCGCACCACCTCTTTCTTCTGATCCTGTAGATTGATTTCCAGTTGCTAAGCCCCTAAATAAAGGATACTTAACTCAAACTTCTGGGGTCGACTCGCTTAGTAAGCAAGGGCACCTGTACTGTCCTGGGTAGTCAATAGGGGCAGGAACCTGTCCGAGCTAGGGATAAAGAAAGTAAAGGCTTTGAAGCGGGAAGTTGAGGGTGCCCGGTAGCTGGGTGTTCTTGTTGTTGAATCTAGGTAGCTAGGTGTTATTCCACTGTGTAGCTAGTAAAATAGGCAACCACATCTATTATTATTATATATTAATTAGTATAAGGCTATGAAGGTATAAAACTACAGGTTTACAATTGAGAAACACAGACCAAGCAACTCTCGGGATCTTTATGATTTTCGAGTGGATCTTCAGTGGGAAGTAAGAGAGGCTCTTAGCACCTCAGTGCTTAGATCTTTTCCTAGTTGACCTGGTCGCCAGCAGCTTGTTTCATTCTAGTTTCATTGCGTATTTGTCGCAAGAGGAGAGGAGCCTCAGCATGTATTCTTAGAAGAAAGAAAAGAAGGAAGTAAAAGATGTATTCTTCTCTTAGGAGTGAAAGAGTTAAGTAAAAGATGTATTCTTCTCTTAGGAGTGAAAGAGCATTAAGTTGAAGGCGGTGCCCTTACCGAGTGCTGTCTTCGTGGGCCAAGCTACGACTACTGAAGAATGGAATTGATTACTTCTATCGGGCAATCGGTGGGATTACTAATAACTAGTTACTTCGGGCAATCGGTGGGAAAGACTATAGCATCAGAGAATTGGTGGGCTTGTTAACAGACTTAAACAACTACCCTAGCATCAAAGCCTACATCTCTAACACCATACTTAAGAACTGGAACAGGGGATTCAACTAACTACTACTGAGGAATAGAATTGAAAAGAGAGTAAGCCAGGAGCTCAAAGTAGGCTAGGCTAGTTCAAGTGATAAAGTCAGAATGATACTCATATGACAACGCACGTGATAAAGTCAGAATGATACTCATATGACAACGCACACAGGACTTGGTCACCAAATACTTCTTTCAACTAACCTAACTCACAAACCACATAGAAAGTAGGCCTACTAACCAAGCTACTACTACTGGACTGGCACCCGAACGAGTATGTAAACTACCCGCGCCTCAAAGCAAGTACTCTCTGGAACCACCCTGCCCCTTGTATTGGAATAAAACTCGTAATGAAACAAGCCAAGCTGCTGGCCCCTGATTGAAAGTACTAATCCACTTCTTATTGTATCCCTGGCCTCTCCTTCTTACTGAACTGCTTACCTTGCTGACCTCTACTCTGGCTACTAATACTGTTAGGACTCCTAGGCTACAAATTCATTTATTGAACTGGGAAGATCAGATGATAGGTCATTTCCCATCTAACTAAATAAGTTCTGTTAGAGTTCAGTTTGAGCTTAATCTCTTCGACCTCTTGCTCTGCTCTGCTCTTTACTTCCTATATCCTGTATTCTTTATCTTAAAGCTGTGGTGCACTCTCTTCAACAATCACTCCACTTTGCGCTTCAAACAAAAGGCTACTACTTACTTTGGTTGGGGCTGTCACCCGGGTATTTTGAGTCTACAAACCTCTGGAACAAAGAAAATGTGGAATTACCCACGCTATCTTGCCCACGGCCTTTATTCGTGATTAAAACTATGCTGCTATGGTTGGTGACTTATATCTCTTATAGGGATCGGGGGGTTTTTCAATTAATATCCATTAAGCGGAGCGGGGGACAAGAATGCCCCTGTTGCTTCCTCATCCTCGGGTATAGATGATCTTGGGTAATAAGAATAAGAGTATTGATCTGCATTAACTGAGTTTGCTGGAGCAAGACGTTCAGAAAGGAGAGTTCGAGTATAAGTAAGCCGAATGCGAATGACCACTTGAAACAGGACTTGTTTGTAACTCGTACTAACTTATATTGCTAACGCTAGAAACCTGGGTGAAAGCACGGTGAAAGCACTCTCATCTGGTGTGAAAGCCAACAACTCTGCTCTGTAAACAAATAAAGATTCGACTGGACAACTACAAATACAGAATCAAACAAGCCCAGCTGCTGGCTACTATCCCTAGCAACTTTCCTAGACAATTAAGTACAACTTTCCTAGACAATTGAACTAAACTTCCCGCTGATAAAGCACTCACTTATGTACTGTACTTCTGGCTCTTTGAACAAAGGCTAATCTACCTGGAGTCAACTAATACTTCTTGAAACAAGCAAAGCTGCTGGCAACGGGCAACCCATACTTATTTCAACTAGCAGCTGGCAACGGTCATATAAGTTATATTCTTAAACTACCTAGGTAAATCCTGTGTTCCTAATAGAGGTCTTAAGGCTTCTACTGACTAGCTACATTCTATCCCTTATCAGCTGCAGTTTCAGTGTTGGCGTATGTCCTTTTACTCCCTCTCTCCCTTAACGGAGACCTTAGCTTAGCTCTTTTCTCGCCGTTTAACGACTGTGAACTCCTCTTTATGTCTAATATCTTATTTCAAACCCCTATCGGCAGCTCTATGTCGTTTTACGCCTGAACTAGTACTTTATGCTCTGTATGCTGGCTGGACTCAGCTACAAACTCGCTAACGCTTCTTCTCTTTCCGACCTAACCTCCACTTAAAGTTATGAACCTAGTGTCATATTTCTCATACTGGATTCAAAGACAAACACTTCATTTTATCATGGCTTAACACAAGCACCCGACCCTAACCCAATAGAATACCCGACCTACAATCAATAGAATATTAATCTCTTAGGCCCCTTAACTTTATCCTAGCTTATGCTTTAGGAACCCCCTTGAAACAGCTCTAACAACTGACTTTGGATTACTCCTTTCCAGGCTCTGCTTGCTTCTTCTCGAACACCACTTTTATTTGCATACCTACTTCTTGCTGACTTGAAAACTCCACTACTTAGTTTTAGCGTAGAGCTACAGCGGGACAATACATAGACCTTATCATAACAACTTCTTGCTTTACTTAGTGCTTCAGCAGTGGATAACCCAATTATCAAATGGATATTCTTCAATTCCACTATCCACAACCGACGTCAACAACAGAATAAACTATCCTTTCAGAAGCACCCAAAGATACAACACCCGCTAGCACGGCTTCAGATCCAGATGCAGCTTATGCCAATGATACGGCTCAGATGGAGCTGGTTATTGAAAAGTTTCTATGCCAGGACCAGGTGGTGCAAGATAAGACTCAATTCCATTAAGTGAGCTGCCCTAAACACACCCATAAGTTCAATTAATACAGCAGAATGAAGTTCCTTCTTATTAAGTAGAAGTCTCTCTCTCGCTTTAGCCGATTAGGATCTTTCTTCCGCGGTTGTCCTGCCCTGGATAGTTTGGGCTTTGAACAAATAAGATGTTATGCTACAAATGTATACGAACAGCTGATAGAGGCGTGAAATGATACTTTACCTAATGGATTTTCTTACTTACCCGGGTGTGAACATCTCTGAACTCTGTAGTGCTTTACTTTGATCCTACTATATATACTCTATCTATATAAGAAGAAACAAACATAAGAAGCCCAATCTCCTATCGAATCAAATGCTAAAGTATCGCTTGGCTGTAGTTGATCAATCAAGTGTAGTTTAGGGAAGAAAAGAAGTCAAGGTTGCCCTGAGTCCACGAGAGAGGAGAGGTGCACAGGCAATTCATTCAATGGATTCGGGAATCATAGGCTAAGGAAGGAAAAGCGCCTAAACTACTGGTAAAGTCAAGTCTCAGTCCAGTTTTCTAGTACTGTTGAAGCGAGGTTAAGTGGGGTACGGTGGAAAGTTTACAGTAGTCCGCTCACTAACGCGTAGCAGAAGCAAAATCCAGTATTGGCTCGGTGTCGTGGACAGTTTCTAATTTCCAGTTCCATAAGAATAAGGAAGGATAAGAAGCCGAGACGAAGCAATGCGGTAGAAAGGAACAGGCGCAAGGGAACAACCATCAAGAAGGGCACCCTACTTATTATATGCTCAAATGAATTCGTTGGCAAGTTTCTTTGTTTCAATGAGTAATTGCTAGTAATTCGCTTCAAATTTAATGAAAAGAGGGTTTACTCCGTTTCCTACTCCCCGGATTCTGTTCCCAAGTCCTGTCTTTGTTCGTCTAGCACATCCAGTAGTTTACTAGTCTAGTACCGGAGGAAGTAGATAGTTCTGAATTCCATTCCAAGATCAGAAACAGAATTGTAAGCAGTGCCAAAGTAAGCTGCAGTTCGAGTTAAGTCTAGGAAAGTTCTACTCGCCCTCTTTGAGACTAAGGAGATTTCACTGCAGAGTTTCGTTCTTAAGTAGTCACTTGTCTAGTAGCTTGGCCGTTATGACAGGGACGTTTCGATGCTTAGTAAAAACACGCCAATACTTATTACTATCCAAACGGCATTGCTGACCATCCAGAACGCGAAGAAGGGTGTTGTTGCTAGAAGCCATTAAGGACTGGCCGACCTCAGAGCTCACACCGCTTTCCTCCACCAAGTGGAATTAATCGAATAACCATATATCATAATCATCATGCGCGCCGGTAAAATAGTTCTTTCTTGTCGAGGCATGGTGGATGTGCAGAACCTCATTCTAAAGTTATAAAATTCGAGTGTTTTGCGTACTGGGCTCACCGTAAATAAGAAGCTGCTTGGTTTTGATAGGACGACGACCGAAAAGAAGATTCACAGATAACCAATCCAATAAAACACACTTTTTTTTAAGGTACTCGATACTGTATTCCTCGGGCCAACCGGAAGCATATAAGTAGCTAAAAAGCGCGCGTATAAAGAATGCTCGCGTTCCTTGATAATGCGGAGATCCTCATAGATAGACCTAAGAGTGGTGTGGGACGAAAACACGCTCTTCACCAGCTCAGGATCCGTGTAGACCTGATCCCAAGAATCGAGGCTTTTTAGCTTCTCAACGAACGAGGTATGGCGATCAGGCATTTTCTTATGCGGAGTATGCGCACGGAGACAGTCCTTCAGAGCAGAGAGTGTGTGATGACCCCAGGTGAAAGGTGTGTGATCCTCCTTCATTATATATTGAACAATAGAGAACCACGCACGATGGAAAGAAACATGAAGCTGCGCACCATCGAATTCAGGAAAGAGCTTACGAAAAGACCGAGGCGCACTAAGCTTATGAAGGCCCTTAGAAAGAAGGATGCCAACATTCAAGTGGTGGCCAAGATCCTTATGAGACTCGCGAGAGAAAATAAGACTAATACAATGAATAATAGACCCTGTGATACGGCTGACGATGAGCTCCGATAAACGATTAGGGAATCCCCTGCGGGTACTGAGCGACAGAGAGAAGGAGGCTGCAATAACTCTTTTAGAAACACATGTAGACACCCGTGTAACAAGCACCTTGGGAGGACTGAGTCCCAAAATGACTGGTTTGGAATGGAAGCAGTACTTGAGTCAAATGCTGAAGTAGAGGCCTGGCTTCCCCTTGACTTGAAGTTATGAATTCCCTATCTTGTCCGAACTCTAGTTGAAACTTACCTGCCCGCACATTCCCTTCCCGCACACTGAGTGTTTTAGTGTCCCGTTTTCCCTTCTTTTGAGGTTGAGGATTCCCCTGGGTATGCAACTGGACCAGACCAACTACGCCTACTGAATAAAACAAGTGCTATGATCTGGCACCCTCTCAAGTTACTTAGGATGTCCCTTGCCCAACCCCAGTATTGGTTACTTTTAGTATAATTCTTTTGCTTTTATATTTTTGCCCTACTTATACTACCAACCCGGATTCTCTTTCTTACCTTTAACACCTCCACTCAAGCATTGGTCACTTTACCCACCTAGCATTCCTCCCTTTTGAATCTTACTAAACTGCATCCCTTGCAGATGCCGACCCGACAACAAACCCCTAAATAAGAAGTTGGAAACTAGGTATTGACTGTAACCTTTATCGTAGAGATCACTCGCACCCCCAATAGGCTAAACTCTTTACTCTAACAAATTCACTTCAGGGCTAGAGCACTTACACTCAACTTGAAACTAAGAAGAAAACTATCCACTAGCAACTACCAGGGCTATCCGAAACTTACTTGTAACCAACACTCGCATCCAACCCTCGCTTCCTCGCCTGTAGACTCCACTCTCACTGCAGACTGCTTTCCTGGCACATAGTTTTGACTAACAATTCTATTTTTGGTAGGATAGCTCTCTAGTCGTTGGCATTACCTTGGCCGGTGAAGGGTAAGCAAAAGGGGGGTTGGTTTCTAGCGCGGTGTGTACTTTCATTGTCTACTAGTTCTGTTATAGGCTTGACGTCTATGAAGGATGTGTTTAAAGCCCCCCGAGTCTGTTGGTAGCTTCTTTAGTGGTGGCTCAATTCGTTCTTCAGCAGTAAGCAAAGCAGTGTCATCGTATCCTGTTGGTTAAGTAGAAAGTGATCTCCACGATAGATAGTATCTTTCCTTTTTTCTAATTCCTTGCTGTGACTACTAATCATTACAGCCTTAAACGAGCGCAGAGTTGTTTCAACTCCCGGTATAAGCTGCTCCATTATACACTATGTTCCGTGTGAAGTTACTAGCCCCCTCTTATTCTAACTGACTAATGCCTTTACGCTAAAAAAGCTTATTTGACCTGTGCCTTAGCGAGCGAATGTATTTTACTACTACTACTATTCCACTCACTTGTTGAAAAGAGTGCAAGAATAGAGGATAGACCCGTAACTTTTTAAAAGGAGTGCCAAAAAAGAAGACAATAAAATCAGATAGGTCCGTAGCTTTGAAAGGAGTGCAAGAATAGAGGATGGGCCCCTTGAAACTAATAGAATAGAGCTACCCACTACATATGTAATATCGTTCGTAAAAGCAATTATTCCATGCTATGCCATTCGAGGACCCTTTTCCTACTCCTAACCTAATAAGTGAAATCGACCTACATTTGCATTTTCCCGGAAATGAAGGCATAGATTAGCTTTCTTTCCTTCCCCAGTGATCCTTCCTTTACCTTTAAGAATTGAGTGATAGTATTGCCAGTTGCCGGAGTTCGGGAAGTATAGTAAATAAGATGTATAGATTGCTGTAAGTCATACTCTTATCCTTCTCTTGCTTCTCTTATTACACCAGATTGAGAGTGGCTTGTTGGCTTGGTAAGCTATGTTGGTAAGCTATTAAATTGTAGTTGATATTTGCTAGTTTCATTCTTATTAGTTGGGGACCGAAGTGGGAAGTCAAGGAGTGGGCGATAGGGTAGTTTACTGACTTTGTTTACTTACTTTTTCATGAAATACCTTATCCGGAGTCCCTTGTTTCATTAGTGTTTGATGCCTGAGTTAGATGAGAGTCCAGGGCTAGTTCCTGTGGAATTCTTATCCGTATTTTAACAAGAGGAGAGGGAGAGTAGAGGTGTTAGAGAGAGAAAGAATAAGTTTTATTTGGAGAGGAAACAGTTTCAATAGCAAGATCCGAGGGATAGTTTCCAGAGCCAGAGGAGTGGTAAAGTGGAATCAGTATTAGTAGTGGTATGGTCCAGTGGGGCTGGTGCTCTAGCTCTAAGAATTGTCTAGTGAAGTAGTACTTAGAAGCAGTTCTAAAGCCAAGTTCAGGAAGGGAAGGCTTTTACATTATCTCTTCAGACAAGAGTCATTAGTTTAGTTAACGCAACTCTGAGAATTACTAGTTATTCTAAAGCAAAGAACTGAGCTCTTAGGGGGGTGAACTTGAATTTAAGGAGAAATCTGTGCTATCTTGCCTCCCGACAATGCTCTGATAATACTAGTAGGGGAAATAGGGGAAAGCCAGATAGGAGTGTCCGTCCACTAATAAGGAAGCGGTAAAGACATAAGGGAATGGAGTGTGCACCTCTTATGTCATTGGCGGACTCAGTTACTTAATCCATGTCGGCTCTAGTATACCGCTTAGAAAAAAAAGATTTATCCCATTCTAATTTACTTATGTAAGAAAAAGGGAAATGAATTCGAATTGACTTATGTAAAAAGGTAATCCTCATTTACTTATGTAAGAAAGGTAATCTAACTCGCTAACCTCACTGCGGACTATACTCCAAAGCTCACTCAGGACTTCTTACTCACTATACTCCAAAGCTCACTCAGGACTTCTGGCTCACTCTGGACTTCTAACTCACTTGACTCTAAAGCTGACTATATTCCAAAGCTCACTCAGGACTCCTGACTCACTTGACTCTAAACTAACGTAAGCATACCTCCCACGCTACAATAAGAATAATGATGTTTCTGTCCTTTCTTTTGCTTAAAAACGGACTTATTGCTTCTCTTATTTTACTCTCGTATTCAATACTTAGCGCTTCAGAAGGACATATTCCAAGTAAGGCAATAAAACTAGAAGAATGGCATCGGGCGTCCATAATAAATAATTGAGTAAGACCCACTGCTTCCTTCTAAACTCACTGCTCACTGCTTACTGCTTCAAAACAAACATAAGCACTTGTTCATTCCGCTTGCGTTAGATGATTAATAAGATAGGAAAACTCTTATCAAACTCCTTCGTTTGCGCAACAGGTTTATTGTCTCTATCCAGCGTATTCAATAATTGTCTAACCGCTTACAAATATCTATTGCTTGTTTACTTGTTGGGTTCGAGCATTCAACTTATTGTTCTTTTGCTTACTTGTTCTCGAAACTCACTTATTTCATTGTATGGGTTCGGTGCGGCTGTAGTGCGGCTGTAGTGTTTGGCTTGGCTTTCTCTTTGCGTGCTTGGCTTTATCTTTGCGCCCTTGTTGAACTAGGGGCCCTTCCTTGCCTGAAGAATGGAATGGAGTGTGCAATATATAGAAGTATAAGGTCGTAAAAGCACTTTCCAGGCCAACTATAGAAGGTAGTAAAAGCACTCTCCAGCTCCAGGACAACTTACTCTAACCTTACAGCTTCCTCAATTTTTGGGACTATAAAGAATGGAATCGCAGACGAGATACTTGGCAATATTGTAGGGGAGCAGTAGGGCGAACGGAACAAGCAAACAAAGAGACTCTTAATAAATATATGAGTTAGTTGTGCTAACGCTTACTTGAGCGGGTGCTAATATAATAAGTGCCTTCTCTCTCGCCAATCTGACTTATATTGCTGCCGTTGTGCTAATGTGAGTTTAGTACGGAAGTAACGGAGTGTTGCTACTAAATGCTAGAAGCTGTATTACATACTGATACAGTAGAGGTGAGTCAAGTAAAAACACTGCCCTTAGTATAAATCAAAGAGTCAAGTCAAAGCACTGTCTTGCTTCAAAACTAGCTAATGCTACCCGGAACTCTAAATCACCTAACACGTTAGCACCCCGTCCGTTCCGCTCGTTAACGCACTGCTTCATCTCGGCTTGGCTTAGCTTCTTAATACGAATATGATTAAAGTATGATTTCTTTCTCCTTCCCGCTTGCTGCTGACTTGAGACTCCGCCCTGACCCGGAAACTGCCTCATATAGCGGATTTGCTTACTGCTGATGAATTCTCTGGTAAACTCTCCTAGCGTAGTGGGCAGTTGAGATGAGCATGAATTTCTCAATTCTTTGGATGCTGTGGGTCAAGTCAAACTTCATTGCAGTTTCGCCAACACCAAGATACAACACAAGCACTAGGCGAACTGAAAAGAACTATACTCGTATGAAGGAAAAAAGCGCCCATAGAAAAGGCAATAATCAAAGTCAAGGCAAGAAGGAAGGCAGATTTATCGCTCTAAGGGAGGCTTCCACGACCGACCCTAAGGAACACAATAAGCGTTAGCGAGTTATTACTTCCGATTCTTTATCTGAGAAGACCCGAATGTTGAAATTATTTGAGCCTAGAAAGATAGTCGCTCGACTCTTGACCGTACCTTTCCTTTACCTAAGAAACATTGGTTTATTATTCCTTGGGTTCGAACTCCCTAAACGCTCTGTAGTCTTGCTTGCACCGTTGCTTGTTTGTACCTAAGACCTTGTTTGTACCTAAGACCTTGTACCTAATACGTTGATATTTCTTTACGCTGTGTGTTACTTGGTAGCATTATTCTTGTTTCGCCGTTGTGCGCTGTGTTGCTTATTAGCATGACTCTTGTTTCACCGTTCGTTGTGCGTTGAGCCAGCAGTAACAGTGAGTTGAGAGTTGGGTTACAAGATTCTTTCATAGGTGGTGTTTGACGGGGATAGTGACTTCCTACTTATAACTCTCCGGACTTATTGTAATGGCGGTTAATGCTTGACGAACTGGAAAGTAGCGATTCAATCAATTTTAACTAGTAGTTGTGCTCACGTGAGTTGTTGTGTCAGCAGGGGAGGGTTAATCAATTACGGAATTAGTACCCCAATAAGTTGATAGTTCGGGTTCGGTGCTTATTGTTCAATTAGATCATGTGTTACTTATCAAGGCATAGAGAACAGCGAGTTCGGTTACTATTGCTATATTATAGGTTTAGGTAACTATTGCTATATATCGTTTTGGGGGTGCTGATACTCTCTTCTTTAGAGTCGCTTGTTCCGTTGCGCTAACGCTTACTTCAGTTTCGGGCTGCCTCTCTATTCGTTCTTAAAGTTGAGTTCCTAGCTGAGTTAAACAAGTATGAATAGCGGCTGCCTAGCTGAGTTAAACAAGTAAGGAGTCAGCAATAAACTATGGTTTCAGTGTTTTTAACTCTTCTATTCGATATAATGTGAACTAAATTCTCTTATGCCCATATGATTGATTAAAGGGTTAAAGTCATAGTATAGATGCTAATATAGTTAGTTTTGAAGCAATGCAGTGTTAGTAAACGAAGCAAGACAGTGTTGTTAATCAATCTGTGAAAGAACTCACTTACGCAACCCGAGAACAATAAGCCTAATGCTTAATGGCGAACTAACTAACGCTCGCTTTCTGGCAGGGGGCCCCCATCTTCTATTCTTTATCGTTTTGAAGCAATGCTCTGCTTGTTTACTTTCTTATACAAGTTGACTTTCTTATATCTTTTCTACTTTATTATATTAGTTGTCGTGCATATTCATTAATCTCTTCCATCATATGCGAGAGAGAAAAAAGCTGACTTTCTGCTTTCCTGGGTAGGCGCCAGTGCCTCAATCAAATTATGGTTCTTTTGCCCTTCTGCGTTAGTGAGATGAGAGTAACATTGACAGAAAGGAGTCTCCTCAAATAGGAGTAATGTTATGCTCTACATCTTATTAGGTGCATATTCCTTGAGAAACGGATATTAGTTGCGACTTAAATCAAACAAGTAAGGGCCCCAGCTAGCAAGCAAGTGATAGGGTAAGGTTACTCAGTGATAGAAGCCCTAAATTCCCTTACGCCGATAGAATCCATTAATACATATATCTTAAAAGAAGCAAAGCTGTTGGGTTTCAACAAGCAGTTCAGTTACTGTGCTTCCATAAGTGTTACGGTAAATTCTATTCTTTTGCACTACAAGGAAAAGAACTCCCGAAAATGCTGATGATAGGAACTATAAGAACTCCGGCACGTTTAAGTAGCTCGCTAACGCTTACTTGAGCAGGTGCTAATATAATAAGAGAGAGTGCTTCTTGTTCTTTCGCCGTAGTGACTTGTATGAATCGAATTGCGCCGGTTGGTTGTTGTAGTGTTGTTACTTGAGAACATCATACGTGAGTGAGATTGGATTTAGAAATTCTGTATTGGCATAAGAAGAAGAGATGAAAGAAGCCAGAAAATAGGTAAATTGAAAGCAAGCACGAAAGCCGTTCGAGTTATTGGAGTCACACGAGTCCAGCTGTTTGTTTATAGTTCGCCATTATGGGTGTTTCAGGTGAGCTCCTAACCCGTTTCATTAGTATTGGAATTTAATAAAGTGCCGCGTTTATTGTATTTAGGTGCTCTTACTCTTGGGGTGCATTAGTGAGTATTGGAAGCAGTTAGATTACTTTATTACATAATAGGTACACTTATAATCTTCTTTGAATTAGGTACACTCATAATCTTCTTTGAAATAGGGATATAATCCACTTATATGATCTAATACTAATAAATATGACTGATTGAGTTCCCGTCCTTCGTTGTAAGAAATTAGAGTAGGCAGTACATATAGTTTAGGCCTGTTTGAAGTCAACCATAGTAGGCAGTATAGTTTAGGCCTGTCCTGTTTGAAGTCAACCAGCAATTTCAATAAGGAGAGCGTGACACATATAGAATGAAGTCAAAAACTCAGTTAACGCCAAGATCACTCTGCTTGAAAGCTGGTAGGGGCGGGGTGCTATGATATGCCAAAGCTCTAGTATGTGGTAAAGACTTATATATGTCTGAGATCTCAATAGGCTAAGGGCGGTCTCCACTTGATAAATATATTCATTGATGCTGGAAGTTAAGCAATTAGAATTATATCATATGGTGCCCCAATTTAAATTCTTTCCTTCCAGTTGAGTTAACCATTGTGCTAACTGAGTTTGCCGGAACAAGACGTGCGAAAGGACTCCACTCACTAACGCTTTCCACTCTCCGTTAGTGCTTAATTAGCCCACTCACTAACTAGCGGAATTTGTAGTTGCTAGTTGAGTTCAGTTACCGCTACGCAGGCAGTCCGATTCCTCATCATATTCATTGTGCACTCTCTTCTTTTCAACAAGCCCTATAGCTAACACGGATTTGAGTTTAAGAGTGTTGTTACTCAAATAGTGGAGTTGTCGTTCAATTAAGAGTTGTCGTGCATACTTAGTTGTAATACCTATTCCTTAGAACCAGCAGTAAGCAGTTTTGCATCATGCCTATTCCTTAGAGCCAGCAGTAAGCAGTTTTGTTAGGGAAAGCATGGAGTAACGGAGTGATGTGACTTTCTTACATAAGAGGTAGGTGCACACTCAATTATATTCTGATTCTGGTTGTTTACCTTTTTTTCTATAATGAGATATTATGCACAAGAGAGATATTAAAATGATGAACTGAAAGTTGAGGTTAGGTCGGAAAAAGAAGTTGAGGTCAGGTCGGCAAAAAGGAAGGAAACTAGAGTTATTTTGTGTCGGCCAGTCATTACAGTTCAGGTTTTCGGGAGCTACATAACGAGTTATAACGGTTGTTGAGTTCGCTCTTGCTTGTTCTTGTTCCTACCGTGCTGGTTCTCTAAAAACACTCCTGACTGCTGACTCCCCCAAAGAACGGAAGACCCTTTCTTGACTCTCATTCATTAAGCTAGAGGCTGCCCCTAACCCTATAAGTATAGTGCTTGTTCAAAAGCCTAAGGTGGGACTCTGACTCACTTAAGAAGAGAATGAAGCTATCCACATACATAATGAAAGAAAAAACACTAATCACTGCTTTGCTTAAAACTGACGGAAAATGCTTCCTGACTATAAAGAAAAGAATTGAGAGTGCTTCCCCCATTGCTGCTGCTCTAAATAATATAATATAGGGGTGAGCCCTCGAACATAATGCTCTTCTTTCACCGTGACTTGCTACTTTTGAATTGCAATGATAGAGATGGAGTTCGGGACTGTGTGAAGTAAGCCATGAAGAACAGAATTGGAGTTCGGGACTGTGTGAAGTAAGCCATGAAGAAAAGAATAGAAAACTCTCTAACGCGCCCGCTCAAGTGCATAACGGCTAAAGAACCGGCTAACGCGCGCCCCTAAACAATTATGGAATCTGACTAACAAATGATAGAAGTCAAGTAAACTAACTTATGGCTTCTTTACTAGCAGGATTGCTTCCTTCAACGGTTTGTGTGTCTTTACTTCAATATATATGACATGGGCAAGATGGATTCAATTAATAAAGAGGATCTTCTGTTCTAGTGAAGTCTCCAAGATCAGGATCATAATACAAATAAGGAGTTGGCGAAAGGGAAGGAGTCTCTTTACTCCATTCTATATCAAGTGCTAAACCAAGGTAAGAAGGATGGATCTGATGCAGGAGGGATAAGCTAAAGGCTTTTAAGCGCGCAGAAGCCGTTGCGCCAGAGATTGTCCTTTAGAGTAGTTTTAATCAATAGTTAAGCGAGTTCAGAGTTAGAGCTGTGGCATCGAATTTATTAAAGAAATACATTGCTTTGATTTGCTTGTTTACTTCAGTGACTCTGAAACTTATCTTTTGCTTAAAAAACTTATTTATTTCATTTCCTTCCCGTAAGCAGGACTCAAACATTCATTTCCTTATTTTCGACGAGATTTCCGCTCAGAGCTGGCTGGATATTAGTGGTCGCCCCAAAGCAATCAGTAGAATCCCAATATGTTCATTATAGGTTATTTTCATTCCCATGGAAAACTCAAATACTGTCATATAGATTTGTCAAGGCCAGGCTGCATATAAGGTATCAAAGTTTCCCTTCATATGAATACACTCTTCTTCCCTCTGACATGGTTTCCACCACTCATCTTTGGGGACTTGGTTATCTAGAGTTAATAATACCTAAAGAGAAAGGCCTATATGTGTTCCTTAAGAGCATCATTTGTGTCCACTTAACATGTTGATTTAGGAGTTGTTGATGTTCTTTCTTCATTTTTAGGGCTTGCTAACTCAATAAGGGAAAAGGTTAGTTCGAGATGCTCCCAAAAGGTTACTGAATCAACGTGCATGTTTGCAATTACCTGGAACCGCTCAGGTTGCCCGCCTTTCTGCTGAAGTCTCCTGTTATAGCATCCACGCAAGGTAGCAATTACTCTATCTTCTCGTAAAGTCGGTATCCTGTTATTCTCTATCTTCTCGTAAAGTCGGTATCCTGTTATTAAACCTTAATCTAACTAATATTTCGTGAAGGGGCCCCCGCTTTCGAATGCTCTCTCATACTCTCAGGGGGTAGATTGGTGATGATTACGACGGGTACATTTCTTCTCTTGTGGAATACCCTTCCATATTTTGTATCAAATCTTAACTCTTGTCCATCAAGTACTCGGAGTAGGGTGCTGTTTGCAGCAGACACAGCAGCCAGCTTTGTTGGTAGCTTGCCCATCCCAGCGAGGTATCCTCCGCAAATATCTCATTTGGATCTAGCATCTCTCCTCCTTTCCTTATAACGAGTCGAATTCATAAACTCCTACTTTAGAGTGGAATTTATTATATGTAAGAGTTCCATTCTTATATATGTGTTGTGTGTACCTAGTCTAATTCTGAACTTCCAGTTAGTGCAGAAAAAGGAATTGAAACCACTCACGCCCCTGCTGCTGACTTTAGAACAGAAACGGAATTAGCTTTAGAAGGAATTGATTCTTCAAACCTATCACGCTCCACTTGAAAGTCATAATTGACTCGGCCAGAAACCGAATCCGCTGTTAATCAGTAAGTTGTAAGCGGGTCTTCAATCTAAGGAGAGTTTCTAGGTTACGGTACATTCCCAGATTCTATTGGAGACAAAAGATAGAATATGGAAATCCAATTCATAGCTAACAGGGTAAGTGCGCTAACGGTAGCTTCATGAGCAAGTCCATAATTCCTATCAGATATTAGTTAGAATAGCATTATTCCAGAAATGAATGAATTACTTTAGCGTTAGGGGGTAAGTGAGCAGCTTTTACTTGCGCTACTGGAGTTATAGTAGTTCCTTTCCAGCCTTCCGCGTTGGGGCAATCAGATATACTACTTAACTTAGGTATAGGTAATCCTCATGACTCCAATCTTTAGGTATAGGTAATCCTCATGACTCCAATCTTTTCCTGATGGACTAGACTCTGTGCTTTACTTGCTCATAACTCGCCCTCGAAGACAGGGCCAAGCAACTAAGTCAGGGGTCATAATCAGTTATAACCAAGTCCTGTGTTTCAGGAGCCATTACATTGGGTTTCTCTTGTTTTGGTGATTTTCTTTATAATTGGTTCACCTCACTTAAGAATTAATACATCTTGAACTTCGAATACTAACTTACTTCTTCCTCTAACTGTCTCTTTGAACTCACCCCTCGTAGTAGTTGTTACTCGTCTGCTTGTCCCCTGATTGATAGTACTTATCTTGGTGAAGGCACCCTTATATCTTTCCCGCTTCCTATAGCCTATAATCTTAGCTTTGCGCCTAGGGGTATGGGATAGCTCAATTCTCTTCAACACGAAAGTAAGCGTAAGGGCGCCAATAACTCTCCATTGGAACTCCACGACTACACTTGAAACCATATCGACTCCTGAAACCATATCGACTCCGAAAGCAACAGCGGCACCCTCAACCGACGCGGAACCTCTCTATACTGAAACACTCGAAGGCCTAATAAATCGTGTAAGCTATAATAACTCCGTAAACACAAAGGGCTTATTGATCTGTAATTCCACGAAACGACAAGGGCCGTAAGCGCCAATAGTGTGCCTTTTTGCTAAGTTGAACATGGCATGGGTGAAACCCCCTCTTATGTAATCTATATCATCTAAACTAAGAAACGGCCCTGCGGATGATGCATTCTAACATCTTACTTGTTCCCTGGCTTCTTCAACGAAAACAGGAATTTTAAATAAGTAAAGTCAGGAGTGCTAGGCTGGCGAGAGCGAGGTAAACTCTAACTTTTGAGGTAAACTCTTACTTGACTACTTTTGAGTTTCATTCTGACTTAAAGGAAAGAGCACTCGGGTTGGGAAGAATGGGCTCGGTAAAGAATAGAGCTGCCCACAAACTAATATGAAACAAGAACCAATGTATACCTCTTTTAGAGAAGAGAAGAGAGCCTCGGCTTCTGTATCTGTATAAGATGAAACAGGACTACTACTTTGATTACAACTAAGGGTCAAACCAGGGTAGAAAGAAGTGGAAAGGGAGTTCGCAAATAAGAAACGAATCTCAGGGCCCTCTATGTTATTAAGATTCATGCACTACACTAGATCATAGGTTAAACAGAGCTAATGGTACTGACTTCCTTTTATACAAGGGTAATAAATCAGATGACAAAGAAAGGTAAGTTATGTCTTTACTGAGATATCTATACCATTACCATGTGCTCTAAACGCATTATTTGAATTAATTGTCGCGGGGGATCTTGCGAAAAGCCCTCTTCCGCACTAAAATCTTCTTCTGCTAGTAGATCTTGTGCTTGTAAAGGAGACGATAAAGTATTGGAAAGCAGGTCGAGAGGGTTACTATGTCTTTACTCAAATCTATACAGGGTGTAGGTGCTTGCTCTCAAGATGGAAATTCCGTCAAGCAACAGAAGAACGCTCAGAAAGAAGCAACGAACGGTGAACTCACTTATGGAATGGAATCCCAACAATATTTATACTATACGAGATACGTCAAGCATTAACTACTAAGTAAAGAGAGGCCTGTGTGAAACTACCTATCTTCTGATTCTTGCCAGTATGAGAAGTAACTCTACCCTTTAACTCCAATAAGGTAAGGTTGAAACTCCAATAAGGTAAGGTCCGAAACTCCTATAAGGTATGAAGTAACTCCACCCCTCAACTAACTCCTACTTTCAGAAAACTGCCTTACTGCCTTTGCTTCCAAAACAAATTAGCAAACCTCCTACGTTAGCTGACTAAAACAGGACTCGCTTCCACTTTAAAGAAATGAGCAATGGTGCATCGAGAGTGACCAGGACTCGCTTCCACTTTAATAAATGAGCAATGGTGCATCGAGAGTTACCGGTGTTCTAAGTCTAATCTTTCTTTCCTATCCAAGTTGGCTTCTGTCGTTGTGCGTTAGGGAAGGGAGCGGGAAGTCCTCTGCTTGTTTAATCTATCTTGCACTAGTTGCAATTACTGAATTAAGCTATCGGCAGCCTTTCTTTTCTATACAATACTTTATACTTCTCCTTCCTTCTAGCAACTGGTTTAAAAATTAGTGAAAAACTTCCGTAAGCCAATGATTAAGTAACTCGCGTAAGCACAAGGGGGAACCTTACCTCACTGCGCCTGCTCAAGTGCACAAACAAACAAGGACTAAGTGGAAACAACGATAACGGTTAACTTATCTAACGGGGCCTCTGTCCGTCCTGCAAGTGTATAGTATAGTACCTAACTCAATCATTCCAATAGTGGTAGTCAATTTGCATTCTTTGTAAAGTAAACAAACTCCTTAAGATAGTAGTGCACTTCATATATAACATAGTAACCTCCATGCCTATTACTTACTTGCTTACTTAAACAACATCTCTCTTCTTGGGTTTCCAAATCTATCTCCCCGACGCCGCCTACAAGATAACCTGTATATTTGTTAAGTGTATAGCAAAGTGCTTGTCAGTAAGGTGCTTTAGTTGAAGGTGCGTGCTTGTCTTTCAATTATGTGGTCTAAGCATTAAGTTCAAGTCAGTAGAAGAATAGATATGATACTTTGCTACCTAGCGTTTACCGTGGGCATGGTACACCAGAGGATAGTCCTTACCGGTCCTCTCGTACTATGGAAAGGTGTTCGGGTCAGTTCTTTAGGGTTTATTTGGGTGTTTTCTAGATAGAATAGAGAATGCTTAGCTTAGCCCACAGAGCGGTTAAGGCTATAGGAACCATATGAAGTAAGGCTATAGGAACAGTATAAAGTAAGTTGCTTGTTCCATTGCTTGGTTAACTCGCTAACGCTAGACTCCAGGAACACCGAAGTATCTATTCGTTTAAATATTGATTCATGCATTTCGTTTTCATATGGATTCATTAATCTAAATCGCTCTTTCGACCTAACTAAGGTATTTATCAGTGGGGTTCGGACCTAACAAAGGTATTTTTCCGTTATTATACTTGAAAATGGACAACCTATCGATTGAAACAGTTAGTGTCTGAGGGCCAAACCAAATAAGGAGTGCTTTGCAGAGTGCTTGCATCAAAGTATTACACGCGATTGAAAGGTCACCAATGACAACGATGGGGGGGACTTTAGTAGATTGGTTATTAAGAAAGAACGTAGATAGCAGTGCCCTGCCCCCAAATATGAAATTCTGAGGATCAGTCGGCTAGAGAGCACAGGACTATTCATCTTCTTTGATATAGAGAGCGGGACTATGAATCTTCTTTGATGGAGAGCGGGACTATTCATCTTCTGTTTAAATTCATGTCTTAGGGGCCAGGCCAACAGTTGGAGTGCTGTCCCGAGTAAAGTCTAAAGTCTGGTAGCTGCTTTCAAGAAGTATAAAGTATTGTATATAGTAAGTATAGAGTGCTTGAGCTTTAGCGTGGGTTTACTGAAGTTATCGGTTACTAAGTGAAGCGAAACCTCTGGAGCACCTTTCCCTTAATTAATGTATTATTTACCTTTTGATTGGGTATTGAACAGAAACCCCTCATCTCAGTGGCCGTGTCAAAGTAAGCACGAAAAAGAGGGAGCTCCGTAATAGGAATAGAGTGATTGCTGTCTAGCTGCAATGGATTTTAGCCCGCGACAAATGCCGAAAGTTCAGATTGCTTCATACAATGATCCTTAGACAAACCGATTCTTTGCTTAAGTGTTAGTTCTTTATTCTAAGTATCCGACCACTAATAAGAGCGGAGCTGACAACGCACGCTCCTTTACTCCTCTGTGTTTTAGGCTATTAATCCCTCTAAAGAGCGCAGTTCTTCTTTCCACATACACAAATTGGTGGTTATCAAATTCCGAGAAGATAGCTTCTTGCTTCATATCCGCTGTAGCTCTGTTTCCGAATGTATTTTTCCTTCTTCTTTGTAATCTTGATGTTATGTAGGATCTTGGTTAGAGTTTGCCGGAGCCCCATATAAACTGTCTACCTTATACTGTCCCTTGCCAGCCCTCTAGGTGTGGAATGGTGTATTAGTATGAACTACATAAATAAAATGAAGAGTAATTAATTTGTAGTTATTATTTGCGACAAAAAGCCGAATAACAGTATGCTGAACTGCTCCTCGTAGCATGTGAGAAGGCGAGCGATTACATAAGAGCCGGACTCCCCTTGGACTGACACATATGGGATTCGATTAAGAACTTGAGTGATCCCCTGAGTAACCGGTGTGGTAAACATTCTTTGAAGTCCACAAAAGGGCAAGGCCAAGTAGAGCAGGAGTCAACCTATCATTAGCAGGAACTGGTCTATCTATCTTAAGGCAATAAAATGAATAAAGCGGATATTGGCTTTCATAACCTATTTCGATTTCCTCGTCGCCCTTAATGATAGAAAGTGAAATGCTTGCTTTAGACACAGGAAGGAAAAGGTCTCCCACAATCTTATTTATCTAATGGCGCATCTGCTTCTCCTTCCGGCTAAGAAAGTCCAAAGAGAGAGACAGGGCAGTTAGCTATTTGAAGCTCAAACAAAGCAACGAGTCTTTCGTCTAAAGGTTGGAGCAAAACACTTGTGGCCCCACCGTTTAAGCTCTGGGTCGATCATTTTATAGACTTGAAAAAAAACACCCTCCGCTCTTTTATTATCTTTTCCCATTGTGCTCAGCCTCCTGCGCCCGGTGCTTCGGTTCTTGTAAAATATCTCGGGTCGGGAGCATCAGTCAATTGCTTTTTCTTTTCTTGTAGGTCCGGCCCAATTCAAATAGAACCTAAGGATCCGACCGGCTTCAGGAAGAGGCACCCCACACCCCAAAATAAAGGCTTCTATGCTTTACGTCATTAATAAGATCCATTCTTGGCCATAGATATGCGCTTTTACATATCGTTATTGAAAGAGTGGGTTGGGTCTAAATTCATAAATTCGTGCTCTACTAATAGAAGCGAAATGAAACCCCCCAAGAAACATTTGGATTTTTATCCTAAAGCGGAAAGGAAAGGGGCGATTCATGGAGAAAGCCTTATGTCCGCGCTATTGCCCTGCTTGTTCGCCTATACTATACTCTTGAATCTATCTCAGAAAGCCTTATGCCCGCACTATTGCCCTGCTTGTCTATACTCTTTAATCTAGCCTTATGTCCGCACTATTGCCCTGCTTGTCTATACTCTTTAATCTATCTCGTGGTTTTCTTTTGCTTTTCGAATCCTATCAGGCTTGTGTTACGATCTATATCACTAGATGGGACTTCCTTTCTCAAGTGCTTCTCCCCTTGCCTTCCTTTCTTTCTCATAAGATATAAATTCTTGCTCCTAAGGGGTCTTATTACATTCTTTCTCCTAAGCTATAACATTCTTGCTCCTAAGGGGTCTTATAACATTCTTTCTCCTAAGGTCTGAATGACTAGTTTATACGATACAAATCAAATTGGAGTTTGGGCCGTGCCCGGGCGGATTCCTCCTTTTCTTTTGGTGCTCTCTTGTTTATGGAGATTCCTCCTTTTCTTTTGGTGCTCTCTTGTTTATGGAAAAGTAAAACTCAACTGGAAAGAGTCAAGCGAAAACCTGTTGTGAAAATATTAGAATCAGAAGTTATACCCTAATCCTTAGGGAGGAAGCGTGTGTGGGCATCATACCAGACCAAAACCCAATGGAATGCTCGGCTATCTTATTGATTATGACTATTTGGGGAATTATTCCAAAAAGAAGGAAGAGGAACCCTATCTTTACCTTTTCGAGGCGGTCAAAGGAAAGCAGAAGCGGATGCAGATCCGTGTGATGAAATCCAAGAAACTAGTTATCCAATCATCAATCAAATGATATCATCTTTTATCTGTGGAATGGAATGAATCCTTTGTTAGTACCCGCCCGCCCTCCGAAGTGCATTTCCTGTGTAAGGTAAGATCCAGCTTGCCAAACTATGGAGAAGCACCATTAGAAAAGTGGATACTTCGTCCTTTTTTGTTCAGGCTATTCTTATAGATTTGTGGAGACATTGAATATTAGTTAATAACAACACAGAACCGAACTCTATAAATACTATTTGGTGACGAAAGAGAATCCAGTCAAATAGAGAGTATATAAGTAAGTCCAGTCCAGGTCCAGTCCAGAAGAAACTCAAGTCTAAGAAAACGGGGATTATTGGTACAGAACATAGTAAATCGTAGTTACAGCACTTGATAGCAGATACTTTACTTACAGCTTTAGCATTTTAGTAGTATGGGCCAGTGTGCAGCTTATGGGACATATTCAGTAATAGGGTATGCAGTAATAGGGTAATAAAACAGTTTCAAGCCTTTAACCCGAAGACCCAATATCATATTTTTAAAGGTACTGAACTGAGAATTATATACCTATGAGATGAGGAGAATGAGAGACATATGATATGAGTTAATAACGGAACCGGACTCCGTTTACTCTATCCTTTCATATTAGATTGATATGGGGACGGGGACCCGACCCTCTCTATTACAATTCTATTCCTTGCTTTAGTGATGGTAGTCTTATACTTGCAAGTAATACCTTTCATCTTTATAGGTTGCATTCACCTTTCATCTTTATAGGTTGCATTCTATCTATAGACATATATTATTCTTCGAAGCCTGAACTATCCTCTTCACTAACATGCCTTGTAGGGTTTTGTCTTAGCTAGCACTCTTTACTGCGATTATATTACATCCTGGTCATAAATTAATGAGTTGCGCTAATGGTAGCTGCCCGTAGCAAGTTCTGATTTCGGCTAACGTAAGAGTTCGGGCGCTAAGAGAGTTTACCGGCTAGAAATAACACACAGGAATCAAGCTATCCTTTTAATTAGGAAGTAGTAGAGTTACTTACACTTCTAGATCAAGCAAATGTCATTCTTCATAGTCTAGGGGGAGAGGCAATCCTTAAATCTCGACTCAGAACTGAGGTTTGTATAGAACTTTGTAGAGAAGACACTCCTTCGCCCGCCACCCTACCCATATACAAAGTGAGTGAGCTGCTCGCAACAATGTTTTCGTCTTCTCCCCGGATTCGGATCCTTTAACAGTAACATTCCATGAAAAGCCCCACTCCACCTACTTGCACTTAGAGCTATAGGTCGAGTTCTATAAGATGGTACTAGTGCGCGGGCAGAGCAAGCAAGTTCAATGACTGGTTAAGGCGAAAGGAAGCCCATTTGCAACTTACACTCGAACCTTAGCTTAGCCGATGAAACAACAAATCATTCATTTCGGACTCCTGACTCTACACTTGTTGACCCGCTTTTAGCTGATCCTTCATCTTACTATTTAACTGATCTTGTTCCTGCTGAAGATGTTTCTTCTGCTTCAGGACTTAGCGCGGAGTAGGTCAATTATTAATTAATACTGGAATTATTACTTCAGAGTGGAGAATCGCTAGGTTTGTAACGTATTCTATCTCTTAATGCCCTAGATTACATACCTTTAGTTTCTTTCTTCTGTGTGTTAGAGTGGAATTCTTTATTAGTGGACTACGGTATAGTTGCAAGAGTGATATGAGAGTCCGCCAAGCAACTAGGCAAGTCGACAAGTCCTAATTTTGGTGTGAAATAGTGGGTGAGTTTCAATTCCTAAATGAGAGGCGGGTAAGATGGATTCATTTACTGCAAGAGAGGCGGGCGAGATAGATTCAATTACAGTGTTTGCGAGAGGAGAAGCTGTTTCAATCAAGATAAGGAGAAAGATATGATGAAAGAAAGAGTAGGAACATGCAACTACAAAAACTACTAGTTAGGAGTGAAGAGTTAATACGTCTTTGAGTTATGAGTTTAAGATCTATTATGAGTTTACTTAGATGGAGCTGAAGGTGCTTGTGTCTAAGGACCTTTTGACCTAGCAGCCAAGATAGTTTATATTGTCCTATACTACTGAGTTAAATTCCTTATTAGTTGGCAGTTGATCTACTCTTTGGACCACTAGCCGAATAAAGACGACTTGGACCACACCTCGCCTCAATGCTAGTACTCGACTCTGCCCAGAACTCTTTACTATCTTTATTGCCCGAACAATACTTTATGAACCGACAACCAGACTTTTTCTTGGGCGACCTAACCTACTTGAAGCTTCTGCGGGCAGTGGAACAAGGCTAAGCAGCACAATTACTTCTCTCTATGACTTTGAGCTAAAGGAACGAAACTATACTACTACTCGGTGCTTGAGAAGGCTTCTTTCTCGCTTACAAAGGGAGGCACGCCACGACCCGAGCACAACGGCTAACTCACATTAGCTTTACTAACTCGCTGTTCCGTTGCTTTAAGCAGAATAGACACAAATGAGAGAGAGACCAATCTATCAATTAAGTAAACTCACTTATGACTGAACCCTAACTTATTGATAATTTAGTGCAATACTTAATGTAATGTAATCTAGTAACACCACAGTATACTCCCTTAACTAGTAATACGACAGCGGACTCCCTTAACTCTAACAGCGAAACTCTCAACTTTAAAGTTAACCAAATATCGGCAAAAGAGCATTGAGTGCAAAAGAAAGCACATGACTCATAATATACGTTGGTTACATGCTTCTTCCCTAAAGCTTCTCACTTATGGAATCTAGGATAGTGCTGTGCGCAACAACTTATATAAGATAGTTACATCACACTGGTAACTCACTAATGCCCCCTTGCTTAAAGAATAGAGGTTAAACAGCTTGCTTTGCTTCCTTTAATCACTCAGATGGGCAGCCGAACGCTAGACTCCATCCAATACGCAACGCACAAGGGAAGGGTTCCGCTCCCGTTGAAGCTCCTGCGTTAGGAGAGTTTTTAGTTTGCTTACTGGATTTTCCCTTGCTTGTTCGGTGAACTCGTGCTAGTACTTAGGCGAAAGAAAAAGAATATGCGCCAACTTCCTTATATTCAATGGGAGATTAAACAACAAATATTAAAGCTTCCTTTCCTTCACGAATTGGTTAACAAACTATCTTGCTGAAAAACGGACGTTTTCGCGTTATCGCATACTAACCCCGAGTTGCCTTGTTTCATTGAGTGCAAAAGCATAAGTTGCCTTGTTTCATTGAGTGCAAAAGAATAAAAGAAAGATAATATCGGATAAGGGAATATCAGCATAAGGGAATATCGGATAAGTACCCTATCAACTTGGATTATAGTAAAGAGTAGGACTAAGCACTTGCAGGCCCTATACAAATAACTTGGGCACCGCACCGAAATAATGGTTTATACTTGCTCCCTTCCCCTTTTGAGAATTAAATGTAGTTCACAGACATAGTATATAAAATGAGTAACAACACCAGATCATTGCGTAGAACTACTAATACCAGCAGTTATACCTTTTAACTTGGCTTGCACCCTTGCTGGTTCTCTTTCCTTTGTCGTGAGCACATTAACGCAGATCTCTCGAACTTATTATACACTCGAAACGGATTGCCCGAGATTATGTCTGTCCCAACTCAAACTAGCAACAAAACAAACTACTACTACATAGAAAAAATAGTAAACATATGTCAGAAGAATAGAAAAAAGAGTCTTCATATGTCAGAAGAATAAGAGGAGAATTTAGGGCACCCATAATGTAATTAAGTAAAAAAACAAACACCAAAGCTAACGCTTATATCTGTTTCGGGATGCGTTAGCGCAACTGTGGCTGACTCACTGTTGACTTTCTATATAACCATTTAATATCGGCATCCCTAACCATTGTGAATATCGGCACCCGCCGCTCGCTATCTGAAATCTTTAGTAACCCGCCGCTCGCTCGCTATCTTTAGTAATTTATTGGCGTTATATCGCCCACAAATCTTGCCTTTGCTTTAGCCGTTCCGTTGCTTGTATCATTGCTTATTCTTGAATAGATAATATCATGGCGCACCATAAGTTGGTTGTTGAATAGAAGTAACATATGCAGCTAGGGACAAAACCAAACCCTATAGAGACTTACAAAACTCAAGCATAGCATAGGAGCACTCCCACTAAGAAATGGAATAGCTCAATTCTGGGTCAAAGGCATAACAAGGTCTCAGTAAACCAGGAGATAAATGCAAGACTCACCACTAACAGACCCCACAACAACAAAACTATAAGCTTACGCACAACAACAAGCAACTAAATAACTCATCGCTAACGTGAGCGGATCAACGCTTGTTTTATTCCATCAGAAGAACGAACACTAATATTCAAAAGTCATTGAACTGCTTACATATGATTGCTTACTGCTGACTTGATGCTTCCAAGACTAACAAACAAACAAGACTTATATCATAGGCGCACGCACCCTTCAAGTGGACAACGGCTGACTCTAGGGTCTCAGGAATATAATTGAATATCATAATAGTAACAATAGAGCTATACACCAATATCGAAATGAGTAAACTGCATGACTCCGGACTCGAAACTCACTTCACTCCCATTAGCACCCCTGAAACTAGAATCCATTATGTTTCTTCCCGCTGCTAGTTCGCAACTGCTAGAAATACGGAACCTATAACTTCAGACTAATAACATATATGAGGTAGATAGCTGCTATCTTCTTATCAAAGCTTACTAGCGCAACCAAACACAATATCAAAGCTAACTAAAGCACCCAAACACAATAAGCGCAACAGCTTCGGGAACTAATATTGAGTACACAGCTTATGGTGTTGGGCTACGGGCAATCAGACCATTCGAGTCGACAACACTCTCCACTCGCGAAAGGAAAGAGATAATATCTTAATAGCATACCCAATATAGAGATAAGTCAACTTACTAGCATACCCATATGGAGACAAAGTGCACTATATGCTTTGCTTCAAGACTCGCACAACCAAAGCAGCTTTAATATAGCAAGCAAGCAACAACTAAGGCTGGAGAGTAGATGCTAGATGGTTGTATATCTATTTGTCTAATAAATGCGAGTTTAAACAGATCAGTTTAGGCCAGTGCTCAGTAAACCACAAGAAAGAAGATAAGACTACCTACAAACACGTACCCGCTAAAGCACGCGCTATGCTATGGGCCGCACCCGCTCAAGTAACTGTGTTATGACTTGAGAAGGGGCTATTCCACTATCCGCGCTTTCTATAAAGAATAGAATTGAGCGTGACCACACCACATATAAGAATACAGTAAACAACCGATGCATAGCTTGTTAGAGTTCTTCTACAATAGCGTGTCAAGGAAAGCATTCTGGATTAGTTGGTTGAACAGAGAAGAGAGAGGTTAAACGACGCAAGAAGGAGTTTTCTATTGGGTTATGTCTCCAACAACTCATATATATTGGTTTATGTCTCCAACTCCATAAATGCGCCCAGCTGCTATCTGTGCTTTCCCTTTGCCTGATGATTTACTGCTTTCCCCTTGTAGAGTAGTGGAACTCATTAATCAGACCTCTGGCGCCCTCCCTCACTTGAAGAATGGAAATGAGTGCACATCTCATATAGAATGGAGTAACAACACTGATTGACTTAGCGCTGAAGAAGCAAGGAACTCATAGACAACACTTGAACCCAGACTAACTAAGGCACTTTGGAACAATCAACTCTTAATAAGATAATATCGGCACCCCGAAGAGTTAGCTAGAATAAAGCATCCCGTAACAACAATAAGCAGTGTTAGTGCGTTATACTTAAGACTTGTTCCAGCAATTGAAACTCTCTCGCATATGATAGAAGTGTTAGTCACCTCCTCCTTCCTTCGCTTCAAAACAATAAAGAATAGAAGATAGAAGATAACAAACCAGGAAAGTCCGCGTTAGCGCCCCGAGACGAGAGTCATATGTTAGTTGCAGTGCAATTCTTTTGGAAGTTAAAGGCCAGTCAGCCTTTATGCGATTATAGACTCTGTGCTTGCTTGAAATTATTAAAGAAAGAGAACAAGCGGAAGCAACGACGAAGTATCTAGTATCCACTTTTGAGCGAAGTATAAACTTTTGAAACAGCAGTGCCTCTCCATTCTCTTCTTTAAATAAGGAATTAGAACAATCCCTTACCGTTAGCGCAAGTAAAACAGTAAAAGAAACGACTCCCTTCCCCTTAGGGCAATCAGAATTAATTGAATCCATCTAACTCCAAAATCTAATAAATAGAAATTGAAACTCCCGGGTTATTAAGAGTAGGCAACAACTCCCTTCCCGTCTCCTGAATCTTGGCCTGTCCTGTCTGAATCATTTCATTCAGCTTTCGATTCGGATTCCGCTAATTCTCTGGAAATAGGAAGTTGGAAACCCCTTTCGCCAACTAACAAGGATGAAACTCATTTGGGAGCTAAACTAATGGAACAACACCGGAACTTTAAGACCCGACCTAAACTAAACTTGAATTGAGAACATAAACGGAATTTCCTTACTTGGAATATACTTCTTATTCTCTGGCAGAAAAAACTGATACTCCAGGGCAAAGCTACTACTACAAACGGCCAAGCGTATACTTAGCCACTACTACAAACTCTAACTTCAGATTCTGGATACCGAGACAACACTCTGACTACTCTATCAGTTGGGCCCGGACCTGCTCTCTCTTCTGATCCTTATCTGAAAACAGTTGAAACAGAGGAAACAGTCTCAAGTAAAGTAGCCCTCGTATATAAAGTTGTAACTATAAATCATCTCAAACAATATCTGGATAAGAGGCTGGTCGGGTCAAGTATTGTTCAGGGATAGATTCCAGTCAAGTTTCCCTTGGCGAAAGAATGAGATTAAAGTCAAATTTCCCTTGGCGAAAGAATACTAAGTGGAGTTATTATTTAAGCTAGTTTATTATCTAAGTGGGTAATTATAAGATAGATTCAGAAATTCCATGCTTCAATTCAAACCTTTAGTAACCTTATTCTATCAGAGCTCACTCATTCTTCTGTTGAACCAGGAGTCTGGTATCTCGGTATGCGCGGGTAATCTTAAATTACATTCTATACTTGCAGGAGAGGTTATTGATTGGCTTGCTCCTGCGCGAGGGAGTGCTTTTGCCGCCCACGTTGTACTAAATACGAGTTCGGCTAAATCAAAGTAAGGGTTTACCAGGGCAGTAAGTGATAGAGTGGACTAGGTTTTACCAGGAATTGTAATAGAGTGTCCATTTTTTCATTGCTTAACACATGGGTTGTTATACTACTGGACTTGTTTTCTGATATCATAGTTACGGGTTTCTTCCTTTACTGGACGAGTTGAATTCCGATACTTACTACTTGCCGACCTCTGTTATTGATTAGTCAGAAGTTATTCTATACCTATGGCTCATCTCTTATAACTTATATGAAACCTCTTACCCATGGCTCATCTACCCATGGCAACTACTATTAAAATATAACTCTCCTCTGGAGACAATTCATTTCAACCTGCTGTAAACTAAGAAAGTGTTGGCTCCCCAGCACATAGCAAGTAGGCAAGCAACTAGACTTTCATAACAGGACCTCGCTCACACCTAGCTTCAAAGCCAACAAGCAACGGAAAATCGAAAGTAGCGCTGAGTATAGTTTCACCCATATCGCCTATGTTCAACGTAGCTAAAAGTGAACAGTGAGTTTCGAACGAAGCAATGCAGTGTTTTTACTTGTGCTTCTATATCCTATAGCTAGATGACATGAAAACAAGCTAACAAGCAAGGGAAATGAAGCAAGTCAATAATTCTTCACAAAAGTATAGGGTGAGGCTGCCTCAATCCACTCTTTTCGGGTGCCTCAATCCACTCTTTTCTTTCGCCCTTTCACCTTAGAGAGTTCGCCATTGGAACTAGTAATAGCTTTCGTTCAGCTCGCGTTAGCTAAACTATAGTTAGGCTTACTTATGCCATAGCGTTAGGCTTATTGTTTTGGGGTATACCTCTATACTCTCTTTGTTTTGGATCATATCTCTTTGTTTTGGATCATATCTCTTTGTTTTGGATCATATCTCTTTGTTTTGGTCGTTACTTGTTGTTGGGTGTTAGCGAGATTAAGCGCAGTAGTTAGTTCCATATGAAACAGGCCCGGCCCGGCCCTACTCGCCATGCCATACAGCTCGACAAAGTCTCCAGTGGCTTAGCACGTAAGGAAACAAAGCAGTGAGATTAGAGTTGGGTTACTGAAGCAAAGCATGTGAGTTTAGAGTAGAGAGTTAGAGATAGCGGTGCCTAGCTGAGTTCAACAAGAGGTTGTGCGAAAGAACTCCCTTTAGCCGAAAACTATAACAAGTCAACAATCAAAGTAATAGTTTTGAGGTTACCTTATTCTATTGTAAGAACGCTGCTATCTATATGATTTTCCGTATTGGCAAGGGAGTCGTAGAAACTTATCTAACACGGTGCCTATGCCTCAGAGTCCGGAAGAAGCATTCAGGTTACATGAAACCATTAAGGGTACACTAAATTCCATTCTTTCTTTTGCCAAAACATTTGAACAAGGCAAGGGAACAGGTTTGTTTTAGAGTGAAGTAACCAGTTTAGAAGGTTGTTACTCCATTGTATCATATGCTGGATAGAAGCAAGCTTAGGTGAACTAAACTCCTAATGCCGGGTGGATCAAAAGCCATAGCTTGTTTGTGCTAACGCTTGGGCAAGGAAACGAAGCAATGTTCTGGTTGGTTACAATCTTCTTTCTCTACAATTTTGCTAGTCTTAGGTCAATGAAAGTAAACAAGCAAATCTATTCAATAAGCCTATAAGCCCAGGGCAATAAAAGAAGTAAGTACTTTAGTCTAGCCTTCAATGTGCTTCAACTCAATTCGGCGGTATAGCTTAGAGTTTTGTATAGCTTTGAGTTGTTTTGTTCCTATCTTTTAGTTGCAAGAGAGATTATATTCAACAAGTGAGGAGTTGTGCAAACTTCATATTGTTGTTCGGGCACCGCTATCACTCCCAGAGATCATTGTATACCACTTATTAAAGACAGAAACATAGATCATAGCCCCTTTTGCTTACGTGAGTTTGGTAGAACCAAGGCCTCCATCCTTTTCAACAAGCCCTTTGCGCGCTAACGCTTACTGGAATCTTCATAAATTACTTAGTTTAGAGTTTAGAGTGTTGTTACAATATTTTCTATAATAGGAGTTTTACTTGCACTCACATTCTTTTCTTTATAGTATGCAAGCGCAGGGCTTTAGGCAATAAGAGTAGAGTCTAGATTCCATTCTAAAAGTGAAATAGCAAGTCGGTCCGTCCCTCTTTCCCTGGCTTGTGGGCTACCCACTCTGTACGAAAAACGAGACCACTCTTTCTAGAACACCAAGAACTGCTCTTTCTCTTTCTATATAACAAACACCAACGACCACTCTTTCTAGAACACCAAGAACTTCGCGTTGTACTGTCTTAAAGGAAGCAAAGCAAGTTTACCTTTATCTATATGTGGAATCAACCCTCCTGTTAGTTTACCTTTATCTATCTATATGTGGAATCAACCTTATTTCTATTTGTTTCGTTGCGCGTTAGTATGAGTGGTTTTCATCGCCTGAGTTCTTAGTTTCACGTTAGCTTAAGTGAAGTTTCGGTGTTTTGTTGCTTCCCTATGTCATATGCCATATAAGATTCCATTCAACAAATTAGGAGTGGGCTTAGAGTTTTAAGTTATTCTAATTCTGACTATAGTGGCGGGTGCTAACGCTTACTTCGAGGTTCCTCTATTCCTTCTTAAAGGAAAAGCAATGCAGTGTAATTAAAAGAAGAGCTATGCAGTTAGTTTACGTTCAAATAGATGGGTCACGATCATTTCAATTCTTAGAGCAAGAGCCAGGGAGTTAAGAAAGACTTCGTGCTAATGGAAGTTTCGTTCAGCAGAAAGACTAAGTTGGGAGTTCGAAAGAGAACAAAGTCCAGTATAAGGTATCTAAACTAGCTCCATTCTATGATTTTATGCCAATCTGATAGATTAAAGTAATATGTAAGGAGTGAGATTCCGCACTTATATCAAATGCAGATCATGTAAAACAAGCTTTAGGCAAGAAGTAAAGTACGAGAGTAAGCAGTAGAGTATAGTTCGGGGAACAAGCACAAGTAAGCAAGCTTTTGCCAAGATAAGAGAATACTATTGGCAAAGCGGATAAGCAGACAAGCTACTACTAGCTATGTAGAGGTGCGGAGTGGAAACACTAAGAATTGAATTACACAAAATACCACTAATAAGAGTAAGAAGGAAAAAACCACCATTGAAGTGAAGTAACAAAGGGGCCTCCTATAAGAAGAGACAGAATTCCTTTTTTCGGGAATGCTCTTTACTTTTCCTCTGCCCCGAGCTCTACTTTCAGTTAATAAACTAAAACAGTACTTAAACTTGCTTGCCCAGGCGTAGCTGTTAAGGTAAGGTAAGGGCTGATTCTAGTCCAGGCCTACTACAGTAAACAAAGAGCGCAGAGAGGATATAGGGCTTCAGGAAATAGCCATTATTCTAGAGCTACAGCCGAGTGCCTAAACGATGGATAGCTTTCTCTACGCTTGCTTCGGCTTCCTTATAGGCCTCCTCCTGTCCTCATTTAGGACTCCAGTTAGCGATTCCCATTGCTTTCCATTATATATCTTTTAGTGGATAGCTTTCCATTCTTTATATATCATATAGTCTTGCAGGCTGATAGGCGATTAACTGAGCGAAGGAATTCCCACTAGCAGTCCCGGATGTGAATCTTTATAGTTAGTCCCAAAAAGGAAGGTGAGTAGGCAATTGAAGGTATAGCCCGACTGCCCCCAACTTCCTCGCCCCTAAAGGGCGCCCGTATCCTACCTAAAGAGCTTCAGGATCCTGAGCTAATTAAAAGAAGTACAGAGTAGCAGCGAAGTAAAATAGGCCACGTGGTGGGATTGAAGTGTACCGAACGAAAGGTAATTAGCCTTTCAGTTTATAGAGTGGTGACGAAGAGGTTTACATTTCTAGTCTTAGCAAGGTTAAAAAGTAAAGGTGTTGTGCGAGTCTTCATATTGTTTCATTTCATCTAGATTAGTAACGCCAGATTCCATTTAATAAAAGAGAAACCGGGTGCTACATTAGTATACGCTTGTCTGGTTCTGCCGAGAGGATAGATATTTGGTATCCTAAAACTGGGACAAAGGTACAAAAACCAGAAGGTATATCCTAGGTACTCTAAATATAATACAAGAGCGATCCCGCTAATGATGATGTTTCTGACCTTGCCTCTCTCTCCTCTGGCTACAAATACGGTTTTTGCCCCTACTCAAGGGTTCTTCCCCAGCTAAAGACGCTAACAGTACTTTCTTTCAGTTCAAATAAAAGAATGGGGTTTACTTACCGCCGACTCTACAATGCTGAGTTGTAGTTCGAAGAAAGTCTACATCGACTGGAGAATAAGAAGGCACAAGAGAATCCGCCGAAGCCGATAATAAAACAACTAGGGTAATAATACATATAGTTTACTTACCACAATAGGGCATATAGAGATATCAGAATTTAACAAGTAAGTATAAGTAATTAAATGAATAGTCCGTATTAGTAAGTATAAGTTCAGTATTCGTTTGTTTTCTTTCTTTTTGACTTTACTCGGCACAAGAACAAGTGGCTCTAACGGGAAGAGATAGATTCCATTTTCCCATTCTTTTCTGTGATGCTTGGACGAGAGATGAAATTCAATGATTAACTTCAAGGGGATGTGGGCAAAAGGGAAGCCAAGCCAGCCGGGCGTTAGTGAGGAGGGGGCAGCTTCTACTTTTCATTTTAGTGATATTGCAGCCTACGCTTGTTGTTTCCCTTGATGACTTGAGAGCTGAGAGAATCAGTAGTGCAATTCATTTTGTACTTTCGAGTTTCAGTAGCAAGTCCCGTTTTTATTCAAGTATTGTTTGAGGCAGAATTCATTCCTTCTTCAGCGCATAGAGTCTACGAGAGAGTTTCTTTGTCTGCGAGAGAAGAAGACCGCTTCAAAGCCTTATACTTATGGGATGAAACAACTAATGAAGGGCCAAGCAACTAGACAAGTAACTACTAGACACCAAGTTAACTACTGAAGAATGGAATTGCAGGATTGAAAACCATAGCAATGGAAGAATGGAATTGCAGGATTGAAAACCCTCCCCGCTATGGAAGAATGGAATTGCAGGATTTCACACCAGAGTCTCATTCCTTATTAGTAGATAGTAGCATTCTGCAGTTCGAGTTCAATTCTTCACATAAATTCTCCTCTTTTGACTTTCTTTCCGGGGTGGGAACAAGCTACCCCCTTTCCTATAGCCACTGAGTCTGGGCCTAATCCTGCTTTCCTATAGTCACTGAGTCTGGGCCTAATCCTGCTTTCCTATAGTCACTGAGTCTGGGCCTAATCCAGCATCAGGTTCTCTACCTCTGGCTTCTTCCAGTCATTCTTGTGCCGAGTCAATACTTTCTTATTAAGCACCAATGATAGAATCAAGTAAAGGCATAGCATCCCTATCTTATTCATAAAGTAAAGGCATAGCATCCCTATCATCTTATTCATAAAGTAAAGGCATAGCATCCCTATCATCTTATTCATCTGACCTGCCAAGCGCTACTTCCTTTCTACTTAATTAACCGCTGATTCATTATCTGGTCGACAACTGAACTGTACGCTACTACCACTACAAGGTTAATCCAATACTTAACTATACTAGCAAGCCAAGCACCCGACTCGCTCCAGCCAAGCCAATAACCTCAACTTTTAGACTAAGATATAAGGTCAGCATCGCCTCTCTCTTCTGGAAGAACTGTATGTAATATGACTTGTTTCTATGCGTAAGTACCTTTAGTTTCATGATGCCGTACCTTTGAGTTGAATTCTGTATTTATCGTTTATAGCACTATACTCGGTTTTCTAGTTCCCCTATTCTATCTTCCCTGGGCACGGAACAAGACTCAGTGTTTTTAGCAGGTGCATTCCATTGTTATAGAGATAAGTGAGATTCCATTAATGATTTGTTGCCCCACGATTATAGTCACCAACAGCATCGGAAGGAGCAGATGAAGCAGCAAGTTCCATTATTGTGTAGGTAAGTGAATCTCAGTGCGAGTGTCATCCTATAGTATTGTATCTCTCTGGGTAGTCACCAAATAATAAGCCGTGGGTTCAGCTGTTCCTAGGCAATGAAAGAGCACGAGTGGTGCTATTCTCCTATTATCTAGCAGGGCATGACTTTCCTATTAGTTCATGACTTTCCCATCTATTACTACAATGAATATGACCGAGGAATAATGGGTTCCATGAGATTATTCTGCTAAAGGTGTAAGTTGTTGAATAAAATGCAGGGTATTTCCTTCTTTCTATACTTGGTGCTCAAGAGATTCAATGGAATTCATAACTTCACAACTATCAAAGGATAAGGTTGGGTATCCAGAATCCTAAGTTCCAGTTCCAGGTGCGGAGTCCAAATCAGAAGGCTCTCACTCGATCAGAACCTAAAAAGACAGATCATCTATCGAGTGATGAAGCAACAAATAAGGAAATATAATATAGCTGCGCCCTTGGCACTACTCAATGGAATCTCTTAAGCACATAGAAGCTTCTAAATACACAAACTCCTTCCTTGGCTTTTGACTGGAAATTGACCTAGAAACTGAACTGGCGTTATAAGTAAGGGCAACAGGAACAGAAACTTCATTAGCTTTTAGAAGGAATAGATTCGGACACAGAACTGGAACTTTCAACAACTTCTTTACGCGCGGATCAATCCTCTTACTCAAGTATGGCCTGGCCTGCCCAGTGTTTTGTCACTAGCCCCAATTGAATATTGAACATATAATGGAGCTGCATATGATAGAACTCTATAACAGGAGAGGATAGGCTTTCAGCACCTAGCTTTAATAATAGAATGGAGGCTGCCTTTCAGGTCAGAGTTTAGCTCCACTTCTTGTTTACTTCTTGCTTGTTTGTCAACAGGATTATAAGCTGTCTGTGTATTTACTAAAATATATACAAGGATCTTTATATGAATCAGGAGTGGGAGCTGGATCTGTATCTTATGCTGTGCTAAAGTCAGGTTAAGGCTTATAAGTGGGAAGTTCCATTCTGACTGATTGTCCTGCTGTAGCTCAAAGTAGGAAAGTTCCTGTTCTAGGATAAGAATCTAGATCTTAAGCAAACGATTCTGCAAGGAGAGTTCGAGCACCAACCCCATTTATCCCTCTCGCAAACCTAACACTCCTTCCTTTAATAATATAGTAATTGTGTTGCCAAGTCAGAAATCAACTCCAGTTTTCGGCCCTCTCTTCTCGCATCGCCCCCCTAGTCTAGTGCTCCTCAAGCCTATTCTTCTATGGCGTACCGACATTATATTCAAGAGGGATGTACTCCCGCTCTGCGTCTAATAATTCTACAAATAATACTAGGCTAGGGTCTTCTACCCTAAAATAATACTAGGAATAGGGTTAGATCTAGTGCATTAGACTCAAGGAATAGGGTCTATAGTGCATTAGACTCAAAAGTGAGAATGGAACTTTATTGTTTCCGTTTAAGAATGATTTGTTTCAAAGATGGTATGGATATATTGGTTTGTAATATGACTTACTTCCTTATATGAGGTGAAGTTTAAGAATGATTTGTTTCAAGGGGATGTCTTATATAGAACAAAAGTAATATGACAGATAAAGAATGGAAAAACTCCCCAGTCATTAAAACTTATGTAAAAAATAAAGAATGGAATTGAAGACTTAGTATTGCATTTTGAAACTTAGAATTGAGAGCGCTACAGTTGATTACGGAGATTCTATGTGTGCTGGCTGGCGACAAAGAATTCCACAACTTCAATTGAAACTACTCCTGTGCCGTGCCTACTGCTTCTGCTCAAGCTTATTATTCTGCTCAAGCTTAGCATTCTGCTCCTTATTCCGCTTCTCCTTGAGACTCAACCTCAGCATTCGATTAGCATTCGGCTTCTGGAACTCTACTTGAAGAACCGCTCGGTGACAAAAGCTGTAAACTAATCCAAAATGAATTAAGGGCATTTCCCTTTTGAGTAAAGTTGCTCGAGTCCGGATAATTAGAATACATCTAGAAGATCTGGTCGAATGAGAGAAGAATCTATGCGTTCCGTTGAAGAGAGAGTCGTTGCGTTGTCTGGACATACGAGTAACAGCCGGCCGGGAAGAGGAGAGATCAACGACGGAGCTACTAGCGACGTACTAGTGGGAAAGGACAAGACCACCTTTATTACATTTATACTGGTCCAAGACATTCGAATAGCGAACGAAAGACCAGTAGATTGGATCTAGCTTCCAGCAGAGTTGACGTCAAAAACCCTCATTTAGCTGTAAGTAGGAAATCAACCCCGGGCACGACCGATGATTTTGTCTCCTTCTACGCTTCGACTCAACCACCTAACCCTCTTAGAAAAGATCCGATAGATAGAGCAGCTACCTCATATTTGGTACCTTACACCAATCACGGTCTTTCATCTAGTAAGTCCTAGTACTATGTTATCCAAGCTTTACTAATTGAATAGGCAGGCCTTTTAGAGAGCAGTCGAATTCAGGGTTAGCTCTGCCTTGTTGTGATAGGGGGGTTAGGGTAACTGCTAATCAATTTCTTAGTTGGTTGAGGGGTGCTTTAGATAAGTAGTAACCGGAAAGTCTCCAAATAGGATCAAAAAGGAACTTATTAATACACGCTGGGCCAAGCTACTGCTAACGTAGCGCGGCAGGAGTCCTCTGTGTTTTTCTCGATCTATAGTGCCTCTGATTTCTATCTCTTGACCAATGTCCGGCTTCCCTAACTCAAAAGATCCGCCGTTGTGACACAGGTGTATCGAGGTAGGCCTTGGATTGAATAGATAACATAGAAGGGCAGGCTTGTATTTGACGGATTTCGCCCCAACCTTTAATAAGGAAACTACTATCTCTTCCGGCTCTAAGTGACCTGACCACTTTCATGCTTCGAATGATAAGTGGCGCTTGCGATCTTGTTCTCAGCTCCGGGTCTGGTCCTTTAGGCTAGGCTCTTTACTTTAAAGGGTGGTTCCCGTTACGGTTCCGGAATTAGGGCTTACTTTTGTTTGGTTACAGTTCATGCCCACTCGTAATGAACCCCCGACCGCCCCGACGCGGAGTCTCTTCCAGTATAAACCTCCTTAAACAGATTTCTGTGATTCAGTCAGTAGGAAAGTAAGATGCCTCTCCTGCAGGCCGAAACATTTCCTTTGAATAGATGCTCCCCATAAAGAAAGTGTGAGCGCTCACTCTTATTATGGAGCAAAGTTTGGGAATCTAACCTTTAGGAAATATCAAATAAAGGGAAGTAGGAGTATAGGGTTTTTTTAAGACCTCTACTTTCTCCATTAGTCTAATCATGTGGGGGAATTTCTTAGGTTTTGATTCCTACTTATAAGGATAGATAGATCTAAAATTGGAGAGGGTTTCACTATCTCTTTTCTTTCCGAGTCTACTTTACTTCTATTTCTTTTGTTATTTATGCTCTTTGGAAAGACCTGTAAGTGGTTTTGGCATATCTGATGCAATCGATTGATTTTAGCAGGTCCTCGGTAGTGCAGAGGCTCAAGCTTCTTCCTCTAACCGAGCCACCACTTGCGTGTATGTAATTCATTGCTGTTTTCTATTGATTATGGAGCTATTCTCTTTCTGGGATTTTATTATAGTATAGAGAGCAGTAAGTTAGTGTTGTTCTAAGGGAGTGGTTGCAGTTCCAGTACACAAACAAAGAAGGTGGGTTGGGGGGTTTAGGAGGTCTTTTTAGCGCATGCTTGTAGCTTTTATAGAGAATTGGCTTACACGAGACCGCGAGCATCGTAGAATTGCCTGGGGCAGTAAAAGGACGTGGGCCTCTTGAATCTAAAGCTGCAAAGAGAGCTGGAACGGAAGCATCAATTGCAAGCAGCTCGGGAGGTTAGGATTCCTATATGGGAAAAATCAGCTATTTGATCAGGGTAGATGCCCTGAGGGAGCTGCAAAAAGCAACTGAAACCGGTTAATAAATAGTAGTGATATCCACATCTCTGCCACCTTCTTATACTATGCATTATGCTCCTCGAAGCAAGGAAGTGAACTAGCGGATAGGTTTTTTTGAAAGAAGGGCTTGTTCTCGAATAAGCTTCTTTGACACATTCTCCAGATGCCAAGAACAGAAGCGGATAAGATAGCGGATTAGGCAGAGGGCATTCGATGCAGCAGATTCGTTCACAGGGGATTCATTCTGTAAGGCGAACTGCTCGAACTGTAACTTGAACACTTGGATTCGATGCCATCTCTTCTACTCTACTATTGTACCTCTTGTGGGCATCTAGATAGAATAGATGTCTTCCTTCCCAACAGCTCCTTCTCTGTGCGTGGATATCTTATACCAATTATTGCAAATAATCCAAAGAGTCAAAAGAACCGTAAGCAAGAGACCAACTAAATAGGGTTATAGCTTACACTCTGGCTACTGCGCTAATCCACGCAATGACATTTGAGGAAGAAGTTTCATAGGTACCCAAGCACAACTGATTCCTCTTCTTCCTTTTTACTCTCTCCTGCTCATACATGATAACTATATCTTATATTTCTGCTATTCCCCTCGTTTCATGGTTGATATATCCTCCAAGAGCGCTTATTAACCAGCATTTGAAGCCTATTCCTACGAACCATCAGAAGGCATTGTTGCAACCTATGAGTGTAAGGTTGGTGAAAACAAACATGCTCACACCGGTTATTGGTAATGCCGCATCTTAGACCGGAAAAGAAGCTATTTATCCAATTCTGCCTTCTCTCAGGGCATTCTATGCTGATTATTCAATTGCTAAGAGCGCATTCTCGGATGCTATTAGATAGATGGCAAGTACCTAGCTGTCCTAGTCCTAAGGCGAAAAAGCAAAAAGTATGTTTTCAAGGGTAGCGGCCATAAAGCTATGAGTAAACCAAAGGGCCTAGCGTGTCAGGTAAGAAAGGTATAGATTCGAGACTTCTAGCAAAGATCGGGCGGATACGATTCCGAGCTGCATCAATAGCATTTCTTTGTCTTCTTTAAGAACGCCTATTCGAATTATCAAAGCTTCTATACGTGCGCGGGTGTGGAATATTAACTTCAAAGAGCTTATTCTTTCAAAGAGCCTAGTTGTATACATAAAGAGTAAAGCCCGAAGGTAAGGCACATTCTATAACTGCTCTTATTCCGTCAACTGGCGATTCTTCCACATTTTGGTCCTAACAGCTTTTTCTATGGCATATCTTCTTCTCATCCAGCTCCTGAAAATGCTATTGCTACTTTTTATGATTCAATTGCTGCGAAAAGAGCTCCTTGCATTTGAGCTAGCCCCTTTTGACTAATTAATCCGCCAAGCAACGGACAAGCGGACAAGACACTAGGCGCCCTCCAACCTGCACTATAAGGCCAGAAGAGTCGTTTAAGGCAGGGTAAACTCCCATTCTAGGAAAAGAACACAAGGGGCCCCAGAAAAAAGGTTATGATTCTGAACCGGGCAACACTGTAAACTGTCAAGCATACTAGAACCGATAATGCTTCAGCGGCTGAGCATTCAAAACGGAATCTGTAAATGAACCTCTCCATTCTGCGCCTAAAGAGACTCGTATGAAGTAGATCAAAAGCCATGGAATAAACAGCGCAAAGAAATCTTCTAATTTGGGGGTGCCTCGATTCTCTCGATCCAGTATATTATGCTGTTCTTACTCCTTATACATTGATACTTACCCGACTCCGGATACACTGCTTCCGCTTTAGCCTAAGATCCATATTCTGCTCAATCTTATGATCTCGATCTTGCTTCTCTACCGCCGAACCGATTGCCTCAGATCCCCAAAACAGGACTCGTAATAACTCATTATAACGTATTGTAATAACTTTATATAACATATTTATTCGTAGCTGACAGCTGACGCCATGCCAGTTCTCTATGACTTAGATACAAGAACTTAACTCTTACTATCTTCCTGCCGAACAAGACTCGTTTTGGTGACTTCCGACTTCGTACATTAGTTTAGCTATATTCCATTCTTTATATTAGGGTATTTTTTTCTATATTCAATTCTTTCACAGTTGTGCGCTAACGGCGAGTTCTTTTACTACTGGAACCATACCATAACTCTAAAACACAGGACAGGACAGGTGAATACTTTACTTCTCGCCAATCTAACAACTAAGATAGGGAGCAGAGAGGATCCAGAGTTATAGGAGAAAGAGTTATGCAAGTACTGTTTTCGCCCTCTTGCCAACATGTGCTAGATGCCCCACTTTGAGTTGAATGATACCTTACCTTTACTTTAATGATTACGTACCTTTAGTTGAAGAGGCTCGTACCCTTACAGGAAGGCGTAACCTATGCTATAAGGCTGAACAATAGTAAGTTCAATTAACTGTTTCCCTTTAGTTGCAGGATTACATTCTGTATTTGTGGACCTGGCCCAATAAACTAGTATAGTTATCGGTGGTGTTTGTTGGCGGTAAAGAACTTACTTAAAGTGGCGGAGAGGTTAAGGTCGGCAATCGGGGAGGAAAGTTACGTTCCACTCGTTATAACATGGAAAGAAACTCTACCATACCTATACACCGATGATACCTCTTGTAATAATTCAGAATTGTGCCCCACCTAGTTAATATCCTAGCCATGCTTCATCTCTTACTTGTTGATAAAGCTTAATATAAATAGGGGAATCCTGCTTCCTTCCCTTTATTCTTCCCCGAGATACCGCACCGCTTCTGATTGGCTTGTTAACCCAGCTTCCCTTTAGCCTAGTTAAACTCATTAATTTCAATATTACTCTCTATCTTGCATTAACCGATAAGTAAGGCTAAGATATCAGAAAGAAACAAGCAAACAAAGAATGTTTATTATAGGAGTAGCGCAACCCCAATTTAATCCGAGGGTTGAGCGGGTAAGAGAAGAACAGCTCCTAACGCTATAGTAACTCGCATATGATTTAGAGAGGAAGATAGTAATCAAACTCCAGACTCCGGCAAGAGTAATTACACTCCGGACTCAGAGGCAGAGGCATTGCTTTACCTACCCATCCCATACTTGTTGAAGTAAGCTGGGCACCCCGCCACGAAACCTAAAGTCAGCTAAATAAAGGTACCTCCGAAACTCCAAAACAAACGGCTAAGAACTAACATAAGCCCTTTGGCGACATATTCACACCACAAAACTATAAAGTCAGAATGGAATCCCTGCAAAACACCCATTTCATCTGCATGACAAACAACTAATAGAATGGGCTCTGCCTAACACTGCATTGCTTCAAAACGGTTAAAACGACAGGCCTTCTTTCTCTCTTGCTTGCTTGTCGCAAAGCTTGTCTTGTGGAAGAGAATAGAGTGGAAGTGAACTCCTATTTGGAGGGTAAGATGCGACACTCTGTAAGCTGATGAAGACAGGAACTCCCTTCTACCTTAACGGACTTAGATCCAAATAAAGGCTATCCGAACTCCATTTGAATAACTACTTGCTACTGGAATATCGGCCCTTGAATCACGAATAGAGGAACTCACCTTCACTTGTTGAACTCAGCTAGGGATAAGAGAATGTGAGGCGATAAACAACTTTACTTGCGAATAACTCACTACCTTATCAAGTAAATCAGCAGCAAGCTAGCTTAGAAGCTGGAAGTCACCTTAAAGTCGGGTTATTTACATGCTTTCTTTGCAAGGAGGAGATAAAAGGGGTTCACAGAGCTATAAGGACAGAGAGAATATATGACGGTTACTGGCTTTGAAGCAGAAGATCATCTTGAGAGCACAGAAGAAACACCTCTTTTGAGTTTCATCCTAGTCCACAATAGAATCAGAATCTAGTACTCGTTGGTGTAGCTGTGTTGATCAGGGAAGAATCAATTCCTGGGGGCGTTGAAGCGCAAAGTTCCTTCTTTACCTTAGTTGTCGTGGATAATTGCCTGTTTTAGTTCTAAGACCATACCATTGGAATAAATAGTTTTCAGAGCATAATCAGGGTTTACTGTTGCTTAAAGTAGTGCTCCAGCCTATTATGATTATTACCTCCCCCGGTTCTATACCCTATCTTTCAACTCACACATGACTTTCTTTCTTTCTTGATAATAAAAACTATAGCACCGACACCTGAACTTCAAGTAGAAATTGATCTTTTCGTTCCTCTACTCCTTCCTGGCATCCTTGCTTCCTCGCCTGTACCTCTGGCCAATAAATACTTCTTGATACAAGCCCAGCAGCTGCCTTAATAAGTAAGTGCAACAATTGACTTAGGGGCTTTTCACTGGACATTCTATTGAAAAAGCAGCTTATGAACTTTATACTATTCCTTGATACCTAACTGCTTCCTTTTCTTTTGAATCATACTTACTTTATACTGCCTCCACTTCCTCTGCCAACCTCTCTTTTAATGAAAACTGACAGATTAAACTCCAACTGGAACCCTCAATAAGTAAGGGAAAGCCTACAAGCAACAACTAACTCTAAGGAAAAAGAAAAACCAGAAGAAATAAGGGCCAAGCTTACCGCGCAACTCAGTTAATTACGCGCTTCTACTGCCACTAGCAATAATAGGCTTCTTAACCGCCGCAACAAGTATTTATTTGACTCCGCGCCTTAGCAACTGTAGTCGTCTTATAACTCCTTAGCAACAGTAATACTATTTATATACTTAGCAACATTAGCAACAGTTGTTTTATTACCTCAGCAACATTAGCCTTATCAACATTAGCCACAAGTATAGCCCTTTTCCAAATCTCATTCTCTTTGGTGGATCTATTATAGCGGTGTGAAAGCCTTAAGTGCTTGAGTTACTAAAGCGTGTTAAGAGTTAAAGGTAGAGTCCCTTTATGTCCTTCAGGCTCCTTCAGTTCAACTTTCATCGTATATAGAATGGAATGTCCATCTATACAGCCCACGTAGCGGTCACCTAACAGCGGATTCACTAACAAAAGGTGATCTCGCTTACGGAGTTATGTCAATTCCTGGAGTTTCGCATGATTTTACTTGTGCTAACGGAAAGGGAGTGGACAGTCCAAGTTCTGAACAAGCTTAGGCGCTAAGAGAATAAATAGTTTTTTGGGTGCTAAGAGAAGATAGGTTATTGGCGGATGGGAGTTGTGGGGCCTAGACTAATAGCCTTACTTCGAGCTGTGGGGCCTAGACTAATAGCCTTACTTCGAGCTGTGGGGCCTAGCTTAGACTTCAAAGTAGCTTTATTCAGTTCGCCCCGAGAGTCATGGGTGCTTGTCCATCGGTAGAGGTTCAATTCTATTGGGTAGCTCTGTATCTTGAGGTTTCTATACCAAGTTAAAAATCAACGATGGATTCAATTACTTTAATTTCAATTCGGGTTGAATCAAATCTCAGGTCAGCAGTTAGAGGAAAGTTTACTTCCATCCCAACAAAAGTGAAGTACTATTTCTCGATTTGCTATCTAAAATCCCGGGGCCAAGCTACTGCTAACGTAGCGCGGCAGGAGTCCTCGCAAAAGTGTAGGATCAATCTTATGGTCTAGGAGGGGCCAAGGAACTTTAGTTACGCGGCAGGAGCTTTCCTCCTTGGCTATGAAAAAACACGGGACAACGCAAAATGATCATGAGAATCCGATCCCTTAGGAGGGAAAAAGGAGTCGCTATTCAAAATCCCGGGGCCAAGCTACTGCTAACGTAGCGCGGCAGGAGTCCTCGCAAAAACATCATTCCAAATGGGCTTGCTATTAGGGAAAACTTGGTTGCTACCTTTTTGACCGGTAAACTGGGCTCCTGCCGCTACACTAACGTAGTTACTTGCCTGGTGAACAGTATCTTTCTGTTCTTGTTGCATCCCTAGTTGACGAGTTGGGGCAGGGCATTGAACAGTACTGTAGTTGTTTGTCTAGTAGTTACTTGGCCCGAGTGTCTTGGCGGTCGTTAGTAGTTACTTTTCCCCTCCTCTTTTCTTTCTTATCTTCTTATAGGATTACATTTAGGAAAGGGACTGCTTTCATCTGTATTAGTTGACTCCCCGTTAGATGACCCTGAGTTCAAAGAGACAGAGCCTGGAGGAAAGTGAGAATTAAACTCCGCTGGGAAGAGAGCTGCTTACAGAAAATATGCTGGTAATAGAACTGCTTACAGAAACTCTAGTAGCTCCTTGGCTCTTGTATTCTGACTTACGAGAACAGAACGGATAGCCCTTATATGCAAGTTCACAGGACTGGGGGAGGAAACATAATCCTTAGCCGGGTATTGAGATAGAAGCAAGCCGGAAGCTTCAAGTAAGGGCAGAGGTTGGCAAAGGGTCTTTGTATTGGTATAAATTCTCCGATCCGACACCGAACTCTACCTTACTTATAGTTATGAGTTGAATTCTGTTACTCAAGGGCTGCTTTCTAGATGCCTAGAGTGGAGGGTGCCAGTACTGTTATTGTAAGTAGTGAGGCAAAGCAAATACTTCACAGAATGATTTGAGTTCAGAGGGTTGACTACTCCCTTAGACAGAGGATTTTAGACTGTTGCTATACACCGGATGCTTTCGTTTCTCTTCGATGCTTTCTTTATCTTTCTAATAAGATGAAACAATGGATGACACTCGAAAGCGAGACCACTACACTACCGCTAAACAGATTCTTTTTATTCCCCTCGCCTGCCTCACCTATGGTAACAAAGACATATGAAACTCGGGGTGCCTCTATTCAATACAACTACCGGAAAGGGTGCCTCCATCTCATCTAACTCGGGCTACTATACCGGGCATCAAATCAAGGGGTCATGGGAGTCGGCCCCTTATATACAAGTTCACAGGACTACTGGTGTTAAAGCCCTATAGATTGAGAGTACCCTACAGGAACACTGGATTCAGAGTGTTTTCCTTCTTCAGTAGTTGCTGGGCCCCTCTTGTCTTATTCTGAGTCTGATACTTCCTTGTCCTCTTCGGTAAAGGTTCTTGATTGGCTTGATTTACCTTTGTTGTCTGAAATCTAAGTTTTATAAGAAGCCGAAGATCATATAGCTCTCGAAGGCGAATGAAACCACAACTACTCGAGTAAAAGAATTAAACCATTATTTAGAATAATGACACTCAAGCGGAATCTGTTCAATTCTTAAAGTAAATAGACAAGAACAGAAACGGATTCAACAGCCCTGCAGCTGGCAACTACCTCTTACCTAAGCTAAGTCAACTAGACCTCTTGCTACAAATGCAGTTATGGCTTATACCTCTTGCTACTAGTAAGGGCACTTGCTTGTATATACTCAACACCCGAACTCACTCTGGACTAGCTTGCCTACCTCTCTTCTTGCTAACTTGCTTGAATTCTGCCTGGATTGTTTAGAGCACTCGATGAGTTACCGGCTTCCATTAGACTAGACCCCTACGGCCAATGCCTCTGTTCCTGCCTCAGATACTTAGCGCTCTCTACTCCACCCTCAAGTTAGAATGAAACAAATAAGTATAAGGCTTTCAGCCCCTTTGCTCTCCGGCTCTCCCGCAAATTCTGATGTTTCTTCTCTCTCGCTCGTAGACTTTATCACAGCCGATGATCTCCTATAACTAGAATCGGTACTGGACATTATGCAGCTTGCTTTCCTTACCCTTACTATGAATCTGGATCTGGATCTGCTCTACCTATAACTACAGGCTCTGCCCTAACTGCTTCCTTTCACTCTAAAGTCATAATGGAAACCAAGCAACGTAGCCGCAACTCGCAATGAATTGAATCTCTCTCCACTACAACTAATTTAAATAACCTCGTAGCCTAGAACTTATCTTCTCTTAGCCAATCTAAGGTTTGTTTTCGTCTTTGGCCCAATTCCTAATTAATGGAGTATTTGAAGCGTATTGTTGTTTTAAGGCCAGTAATTCTTCATCGAGTTGGTGTGCTCCTCCTCCTTTTCTTTTTAAGTGGTTCTTTCTTCTGATCTGAGGGTCGCTATAGTCTAAGTCAGTTATTTACCACCTGAGGAAAAGACAATGGCCGATTCAGGTTAACAAAGGAGTAAGCCCGCTGCGACCTCGCTGTATTGGTCTCCTATCACGTAGGGAAAGGACCGCTATCTAACAGACTTCCATCAATGAAAGCCGTCTTTGCTGTTTTTTCATAGGTTAGTGATTGCTGCTCTTCTTCTTATATCCGTTGCTCCACTCCGAATGGCTACTGGACCAGAGTTGGTTAGCGCCGGAACATTACAACTCTTTATGAGTCAGATCCGCCGACCATCTCTTTCTTAGTCTATTGAAAGGTTTCTCTCTGGATTCTGGTTTTCCTACCCGAGGCATTTCCTTATATTATAAAGATAAATAAAGGGCTTTTCCACTTGCTGACTAGGTTTGGCTTGGCAGCTCAATTCCGTCTTCGAGACCCGACCCCATTGTTATTCGCCCCGGAGGAAGGCCCGCCCTGTTGTTGTATATTCTATAGATCTTTCTCTACCCTTCCTTCTCCATCATTTCCCATTTCTCAATAACATGGGTAGATGTTAGAATCAGATCGCTGGAACATAAGGAGTTTCTCTCTGGATTTTCCTTACTTGCGCCCAACTCGCCTTTCTAATCAACGTAAGGTAGGGACGAGGCTTTCTAGACATTTTGCCAAGGTCATTGCTAGTGGTAGAGCCTCGAGGTTAAAGGCTTGCTTACCGGGCTATCCCTCCAGTTCATTCTAGAATTGGTTATGTTATTGGTAATGTTATTAATTCATAAAGGCAAAAAAGTGCATTCTAAGGCCAAGGATGCCCATGACCCCCCGCCTTGTGTTGTCATATGCTCTAATGGCCTGCCCTAATACTACTTAGAAATCTTTTGGCTTCTATCCTAAGCAAGTGGCTGTTCTGAATGGCCACACGTTCAGGGCCGATCCATTGTCAACCAGAACCATTGGAACCCTTTTCCCAGTAGTGATCACAGTAATGTGTAAGGCTTTGTTATGGTTAATTCCTTCCTTCGGCGGATCCTTATCCTTGAAGTTATAGTATTTGCTATCTGGATGTGGTCAATTATCTGGACTAGCGGAGATGGTTAAGTGTCCAATGAAACATGTGTTTTACCCAGCATTCTAAGGACAGGATCACGGTGGCTCTTGGATGCCATGTGTTGGGCCTACTCATTTATTCCAAAATCCATATCATCATTGGTGCCGTATTGATCCAGTTCGTCGGATTCCATACACTATGATTCTTGGGAGGGTTTTTTTTGTTTGACTTCAAGGCGGATTGAATTGAATAGAGTCGTTTTCCTGCATTTCATGTCTCCGGATCGACCCCCGTATGCATACTATTAGCTCAGCCCTATTCTTCAAACCAATGCTTGCCTGGGCCAGTCCTTACTTTTTCTTATCTCCATAGAAAGCGAACCACACTTTCCAATCCGGCCTTCTGACATTCATCAACTTCGTCTATTCTCGAGAGGTCTTGACGATACCCTTATTCCGAACAGCCTAGGCCCAACAGAGCAGAGTCACAGGATCATATTACTAAAAGAATACAATCTAATCATATTACTAAAAGAATACAATCTAATTGTAGAGAAAAGAATAGAATCTAATTGTAGAGATTTAAGGCACATTTTACATTGATCTAAACAGTGTTTATAGTAAAGTACAGGATACAACATGTTAGGCCATTTTCCATAAATCAAAGATGACAACTATATATCTAGAGTTCTAAGTAACAAGAGATAATTTCTCTCAGTTACTGTTAGTTGGTTATCTAGCCAAGATTATTGGAGATGATGACTATCTCTTTGATATATTATTTTATTGATAGATTATTTGGCCGTGATTTGTGGTGATGTTAATCCTTGTGGATTGATCCTTATTACTCCCGAAAGATGGTGCTCCCATTGGAGACAAGACACCAATCTTGGACGAGTTAGAACCGTTGCCATGATCATTATTTAGTGAAGAGCATCAGCGAGTTGCTCCTTGGTTTATACATGAGACACTTGACGCTTTAGATACTTTATCACGCACAAAATTCTAAGAAATGGCAATGTGCTTTATGCGCGAATGGGCACTAGGATTGGCACACAGATAAGTAGCGCCAGTCTAGTCTTATCGCAGTATATGACGGGTGAGAGAAATACCAAGCGCCCCACCGAAGAGAGATTGGAACCAAGCTCATTTAGCAGCTGAGGCAGCTACAGCACGGTACTAAGCTTCCGTCGATGATCGGGCAACTGATTGCAGCTTGCGATAACTCTAGGAAATTGCATTGCCGAGAAACAATAGAAGGCCGTTGTAGAAGTATGGTCGGTTACCAGCCCAATCCGCATGGGTGTTAGGCATGCACAAAAAGGAGTAGCGCTTGAGAAATAAACCATGAAAGATCAAAGTACCATTTCAAGTATCGAAGGAGGCGTTTGGCCCAATGCTGCTGAGATAGCTGATGCATAAATGGCGATCGTTTTTTGACAGCGTAGGCTATATCCGGCCGCGTGATGTAGAGGTACTGCTGTAGGGCGCCAATGGTGCTACTAAATTCAGTGGCATTAGCCGGCCCATCATAAATAACAAATTAAGTGGCATTAGCCGGTCCATCATGAATAACAAGGTAGGAAGATAAGTGCTTACACAAGGTAGGAAGAGATATGCTTACTTCTTTGTCACCAGTCAAAAGAGTGCGCAGCTCACGAATATCTTTGTGTTGAGATAGAAAGATACCCGCAGGTCTTGCCTCAACACCCAGAAAAGAATGAATAGCACCCAAGTCCTTGAGGGGACGAGATAAATCCAGAATTCACTTTGAAATGAAGGAAGCATCACTCCCGGTAACAATGAGATCATCAACATAAACAATAAGATAGACTTTTTAATGCCATTGTAACAAGAAGATAGACTTGAATGCCATTGTTAGAGTCAATAAAGAGTTAGCTTTCTTACTTGGAGTTTACAAAACAAAAAAAGGAACGGAGTTATTTATACCACGCACTGGGAGCCAGCTTTAGACCGTAGATAGACTTCCGGAGTCGCGACAAACATGGGAAATTAGGAGAAACGAATCCGGACATATACACCTCTTCCGAAAGGGAACAACCACAAAAAAGGCATTATTAACATCCAGTTGCTTTAAGGGCCCGCCCAGAAAAAGTGCAAGGCAAAGAAAAACCCGAATGGTGGTGGGGACCGGACATAAAGTATCAGTATAATCAACGCCAGGTCCTTGATGAAAGCCTTTACGGGCTTTGTAACGATCAATGCTTCCGTCTGGGTGTCGCTTCACACAACCACTTGCATCCAACGACATTTTGAGCGGTCAGTGGAGGCTCCCATGTCCCATTGTGAATAAGAGCTTTGAATTCAAAGAAGAAAAACTGATTTTGGGGTCCTAAGTTGTAAAGCAAGTAAAACTACACTTAGAAAACGATCGTGAAAGTCATGCATTCGATTCCATCGCCTATGCGGGTGGCTCTGCCAGCTCCGGCCAACACTATTGATTTTGCTAGGTCTATTAATATCGGGAACCAAAGAAAGCAGAAAGTAAGGAATAGAAGGGCGCGTTTGCCACTAGCAGTAGAAGGCAACGGAAGGATCTGGAAGCAAGGTCCCATCATAGAGAGACTGTTTATTGCCAGAAGCCGAGTATAAGCGGGTTTTCTATTTCTCATATTATTACGATAAAGCAAAGAAAGTCAATACTTTTACTGAGTCAAAAGCGAGTGCTGTGGTGTACGGCTCAATCCCAAGAAAAGAATTAATGTAACCTAGATCCTTCATAGAAAACTGTGAAGAGAGTAGAGTCTAGAAATCAATGAACAAAGAACAGCTAATGAAGAACCGGTCAAGCATCACTATATCAAAGGAGGATCGCCAGAGAAACTGCGAAGGATCAGCTCGACTACTGCTAACACTCTGAAAGAACAAGTTATACGAAGACCGACCAGGAATCTCCTTCTTTCGAGCGCCTCCCTGCTAACGCGTAACATTAGCCCAAACTCCTTTAGCCGAAAACTTTACTCAAAGGAAGGACTCGTTTATAACTCAGCTCCCCAAAACAGGACTTGGCGGGCTTTAATTGGTCGCTACTTACTACTAAGCTTGTCCACTTGTTGAGTCAACGAAGAAGTCCAATAGGAGATTGAACTCACCCGCTTAAGATCCATATTATGTCTCCGCCAAGCGTATACTAACTCCCCGGATTCTGTTTCTTCTGCACCGGCTACAACTCCTATTTCTTCTCAAACAGGAATGAATTTAATGCGTATTCTAAGGCGGGGAACAAGCTTTCTAGAATACCTAGAGCTAGAGCTGTTAGTTACTTCCTTCTAGAATACCTAGGCAGGGTATACGTTGCTTTGAGCCTACCTCTCTGTAGTCAACAAATGAGGAAAGAATTCATTACTACCCCTCCTTTCTGTAATTCCTCCTTTGACAACTTACTATAGGGCTGGAAAATATTACTTTGGAGGCACATGGTTGGGTTGGTGAATCTTATATCTCTAGATGCGCCATTGGAGTATACCCACTTTCAGAATGGAATTGACCACTTGTCAGAATGGAATTGAAAAGAAAGTAGGCCAGGAGCTCAAAGTAGGCCAGTTTCATCTTTATTTGTAGAAGAGCAAGAGTCAAAAGAGCCATATGGATAGCAGCCGGATTAAAGTTGACAGAGCTATACGATAGGGAAAGAAACAAATAAACAACAAGCGGAGGGCCAAACAACTTAGAAAGGCGGGCAAGTCACGTATAATGTATAGCGTTAGCAGGGAGGCTAAAGGGACGGCAGGAGCTAGAATCGGTTATATGCAGAAGGCTGATATCGAGTCCTTTAAGCCATGGTAAACTAATCGTGGAATTCACCTCGCTGAAAAGCAAGTAATCTAGTCTGCCCCGACCTATCTCCGACAAAGAAAGTACTTGTTATTTTAATTTACTAAATGCTATACTACTCGGTTTAATTAGTACTAGAAGCATCGTTATACTTAGCAGTGGAATTCTTAGAAATGCAAATATACTATACTGCCCTTGCGCACCCAAATCTTATATACTCATATGATCTAGTCAACAAAACCAGAATACGAACTCCTGAACATTGCCGCTCGTCGCCAACCTTAGTATAGTTTAATTGTATAAAATATGTCGTGAAAGGCGAACAATTAGAAATATGGTGCAGCCCTTTGCCCGAGCTCACGTGAGTACTTATTTGGTTTTTATATGGTATTAGAGCTAGCTTAAATGTCCTTCTGAAGCGTTAACACCAGCATACGAGCAAGTCGAGCTACTACCAGTTAACCTTGATCTGTCGTGTTTTGATTCCCGTTTTCGAGTTAAGGTATAAGTAGCACAGGTTGGATTCCGATTAGCATTGGTTTGATTCCTTTTCTCAGTAGTTCGCTCCTTGTGAGCAGTGGTTCTATTTTTGATTATAAGGAACAGTCTTCAAACCCTAGGTCTATTCTTTCCAGTAGCCGTTCCAACTCTTGTATGCCTTAGTTCCACTCTTTGTATTGCTAGTAAGATTGACTACCCGCCTTGTTATTCTGGCTTCTGGAAGGTTCTATCAACCTGGATGCGCTAGATCATACGCTAGTTCTGTGATGTGAACTACGCAGGCTCACGCTAAAACAAAAGAATGATAAATTGGCAGTGTCAGCTTGAGATACAGGAGATAGAGGCGGAGAACTCGGGGATAAAGTCTTAGACAGGGGAAAGCAAGGGTTATAGTGGTCAATAACAGACTTTTGGCAGTGAGTTTAGGACTGTTAAAGGTTAGGCAATGAGGCTTGTCTCGTAGGCGGCTTGTCATTCCAATGCTATACGGAGTTTTCTTCTTTTACAGGGTATCCTCTCTTTTTAGTTGTTGTCTTCGATTACTTATGCCTAGTTTTCTTCTTTTACAGGGTATCCTCCCTTTTTAGTTGTTGTCTTCGATTACTTATGCCTAGTTTAGAGCGTCTGGCCTGGTTCTTCCTTCTTACCGGTTGTTGAATAAAAGTCTAGCCCCTCCCGGGGGGGTTAATCTAAGAATTCAGTTTGCTACACACCCGCACAAGAGCTATAAAGAAAGCAGAAATAAATAGTTTCTTTTGAACCCAATTATGCTAATCAAATACTATCAAATCTTATATACATGAACTTAATAATCAATTTCCGGAATTCAAAGTAGGAAAGCAAGCCTGAAGCCAAGGTTCGGTGGGTGCCGATCATCACAGTGAAACATAGAAAGTATAGGAAAAAATGAGAAACAACAGGAGAATTCACACAGTAGTTATAAGAAAGGAATAGGAGATCAGTAGGCTAATAAAGGTGAACTGTAGACTGAAAGCAAGGAGCAGCGGTCTTGCTACTAAGCTTGGTCGTTAGCAGTGACTTGGCCCCCAACAGCTCCTGCGCGCAACACGAACAAAGGACTTAGTTGGAGGCTTTGAAGCGGGAAGCAACAGAACTCCCTCTCGCCAATCCGATCTGCTTGGCCTAACTACTAGTTGCTAAGTTAACAGTTCTATTTGGAGCCCAGAGCAGAGGTGTTAGCGACTTGAGCGGAGGTGTTAGCGACTTGGACTTTTACCACTTAGCGCATCAAAGCCGGATCTTAAAGGAAAGGGAACCCTAAAGATATAGGTGTCAAATGCACTCTAACATCACTTATTTAGTTAGATGGGAAATTACCTATGAAATCTACTTATCGGCTGTAGAAATGAATTGACGCCCATAAGATTTACCCTCTTGCTCTGTAACTCCGGACTCTGGAACTTAAACTAGTCATCAATTATAACCTCTGCTCTAACTGCTTCCCTTGATTCTTATTAAGTACACTGCTTCCCTTGCCGACCTCTCAACACCCCTTACTTTGGAACAGGAACAGTGGCAGCAGACTTCAATCCTATTTCTTTTCACTCTTGAACTCCCTAGTGATGAACTTCCTTCCCACTCGTACCTTCTTTCTCTAGCTACTGCTGATTTAGATGAGCGGCCCTTTAGCGACACCCGAACACATCTTCAGTAATAACAACAAATAAATAGACTTTCTTGGGTTTCTTATTCTAGCAAAACAACTTTAGCTACACTGACGTAGTTACTTGGCGAGTGTCTTGGCCCAGTTGTGTTCTAGGCCTTGTCCCCGTCTTTTTTAATAGCAAATATAGACTTTAGTAAGGTGCTGAAAGCCTTGAAGTTTCATCTTAAATTATAGAACTGACCGAATTAATAGTAAAGGGCTGGCAACTCACTTCCCGAACTTACCCGCCTGTCCTAGGTATAGCAACAGTCTAAAATCCTCCTGCCGATTCTATTTCAACTTCTTCTACTTCTTCTAGAGTTGACTTTCCCAACTTCTTCTACTTCTTCTAGAGTTGACTTTCCCTTCAAAGATTCTTGTATACCTGCCTTTAATGCTTTCTTCTTAGGGGTTTGTCCTCTACTGCCTCTTTTGCATTCCCATCCTATAGTTTCACTCCACCACTCCACAATCGAACTCTTCTGCAGCTTACTTGCATCATGTAAGTCAGTGTGCTCTTATTCTTCTACTGATAGGTACCCGACCCATCGCATCATCTAACAATTTAAAGAGCAACTTTGAATTCAATCAAAGCTAACAGGAAATCGACAACCACCAGAAAGAGTAAACCAAAAAGAAATAGGACTTTCACTCCCCGGGGGCCAAGGAACGGATAGACAAGTAGTAAAGTAGTCAAATCAGAATGAAACATCTACTAATAAGAGCCAAGCTACTACCGCCAGAGCCAAGCCACTAGGCAATCCGCCCTTCCCTTACGCGACTCCTACTAGTTGGGGCTGTCAACCAGGCTATGAATAAGCTGACCTCTGGCTTTAGGTTAGGAACCAACAACACAAGAATACAACCCGAAAGTGCCCGCTCCTACTCTAGGGAAAGCTTCCTCATTTCTTTCTTCTGTTGGGACTGGCCTGCCTTAAGAATTCATTGAATCATTGTCTCCTCCTTATTAGTACAATTCCTGCTTTCGGGTGCTGCTGCTATAGCGGTAGCGAGTGAAACTGTTAGAGTGCAGTTGAAATAAACCCTAATCTTGATGGCATTAATAAAGGGCACTGGACTTGGTGAAATTAATTAAGTGCAACCCGACCCGTCTTTAAAAAACCCCTTTCCCTGGCTTTAAGAGTATTCTCCTTTACTGGCGAATAGCTCTCATACTGGGGGAGTTCTCTAGGGCAGCTTCCCTACTTTAGACTGCCTCTACGGCCTCTAAATCTTATCTATCTTCTCTTCCGATAAGCCTTTAACTCCGCCAAGACACGACTACAAAGGCAACCGAGCTAAGCGTATACTAGTAGAATTAGTCTCATCCCTAGTTTTATCTGTCATCCTATATAAAGTGATAGTCATTTTCCTATACTGTGTCTGTACTGAGTTAGTATATGATAAATTTTAGCACTTTTAGACTTTTTTTTGTATTTCCAATTTCTTTTATTTTCTGGTTTCATTCTTATCTTAGTACTATAGCATCGGGGGCCAAGCAGCGACTAGTTTAATCCATTGAATTACAGAATTTACTAGCTACTCGAAACTGCCAACTTGACCTCGAACAGGCAATTATCCACTTGCTACAGGCTCGGCTCCAGTTTCATTCTTTCCTAACCTCTGGCTCTGTAAACTAAGTCTGATCTTGAAACTACTTCTTTATAAGATGAAACAAGGTATTCCCCTCGAACAGGGCATTCTTGTCATTACTTGGAGTAGGCAGTGGACTTACTTGATCTTTCTCCACATCCCCTGTTTAAGATCTTGTTTATAATCACGGGCCTCTATAAGAAGTAACGGGGTTAACTCATTGAAGTAACGGGGTGAACTCCACTATGGCTCTGCACTCTTGAAGTAACAAACTGGGGTGAACTCCACTATGGCTATGAGCCAAGTAACGACTAGACAAGACCTAGAACTTGAATAATAAACTAAGCCAAGTAACTTCATGAAACAACTACCACAAGTAAGTAAACACCAAGTAAGTAAACTAAGTAAGTAAACAAGCCCAGCAGCTGGCAACAACTCCCTTCCCCTATTTATTTTCTTCATTTCATTCTCTCTTATGGGGGTAGGCTAACAGATTCCCTGACGGATTTAACTCTGATTATTACTCTTAACCGACACCACCACTTGTTGCTGACACTCACACTGCTTCTATTCTATTCCGGCGGGGTTCCGCCTCTACTTGCTTTTTTGATGATAATAATAAACTAGGATAAGGAGCAGATTCATAAGATAGGGAATTTGCCATTAGTGGTCCAGAGCAATAACAGTATTAGTTGCCTATAAGAATGCAGTTTATTTGTTTACAGAGGTATGCCAGCAGGGTAGGAAAGGGGTGAACTCAATTCTTATATTTAAGTATCAAACTCTGTTCTTAAAGGTCAGGACGCTGCCCGGTCTCCTTTCTTTCTAAAAGGCTAGGGAGTTAAATTCTAAAGAAGCTCAGTGAAGAATTGACCTCATCTTAGTAGTAAATGCAGATAATGGGTCATATCCATTCCCTTACTTTGGAAACGATGCCCACCTCTTCGGTTAAAGCCTTATTGTATCCCTCGTTGCTTGTCTATCCTAAGCTTGGCTGAGTGTCTTGGCCCAGTTGTGTTCTAGGACTTGTCGGATACAATACTCGAACTAATTCTTTGATTTATACAGCTTCCTCCACCTAACACTTATCCTTATCCCGCTTCGGCTTCTTATCAAGTGGATTAGACTACCCTACCCATACTTGCCATTCATTCTTATCGCCAACACTAACTGATTCCGAAAATGAAAATATGGACCCGGCCCGGACTGCCGGTGCAATTCATTGGAACCAAACATCTTTGTGGGTTACCTTGCCGACCTCAACTCGCCTGGTATACTTGTTGAAGTATGGCCTGTGAACCTCTTAGCTTGCCTTTCTCTATGTTTCTTGGCATTTATACTTCTGTCTTAGTAGTTTCTCCCCTCCTTATGCCATAACCCAAAACTCCGAGAGAGACACTGCCTTGCTTCCTTGACCATCTTGCAAAGCTGGAATTATCGGCAATAACTCCTCCCCGGCTTGGCACACTCAACCGCTACTCGCCGGCGACTCTATATCTATAAAGATATAAGGATTTCGCCTGCCACTCTACCTAGCTAACCCGAGCGTATGAGCATCTCTTTCTGGAAAGGATTAAACAAGTTATTCAACATCTTGCGGGGGAATCGACCTACTTTTTCAGATGATTTGTGGACGGATGGCCAATGTGCAATGCCGTTACCAATTCAATCGATTGAGAGAGATAGGCCCGGCAGTTGATTCAAAGCAGAGAGAAGGCGAGCCCTGAGCTATCCTTATAGAAAGGCTGCTAAACCACCTACTCTTAGCTTCCTTTGCTGGAGTTCCTCTTCGGGCTGTTATCTCTTGCTATCCCTTGTTGCCCTTTCGGGGATATAAAAATACCTAAAAGCCTTCAAGCCAAGAAAAGAATCTGGCCCCAAGACTTGAGAAAAAAAGCGAGGTTCGGCTCGACCAGAGGGATAGGAAGGGAAGCTCCTAGAAACTAATTCCTGTCATTTATCCGGATTTTAGGACATTCTATTGGCTCGATCTAACTATAAGCTATTTAGACCCATCCATTCCTTCATTCCTGATTCCTAATAAATAGCAGCCTATTCTTTCCAAATAACCATGGCATGAGATGCATCTTCCGGTAGTCGCTATCCTAATTCTAAAGCATTACAGTCCTTCTTACTTTCTACAGATAGAGGGAAATCCAAGCTCTTTAAGTCAGAATCGGATATTGGCCTAGCTTATTGAAGATCGGGTTGCAGAAAGATCCTTCTCAATTGATTGTGTAACTCTTTTGAACGAACTGTAAGGAAATGTCAGTGACTTAAAGGACTAACTCTAATCCATTAATTAGGTCGGGTATAGACTAACAGATAAGATAGAAGGGTATGTATTTAGACAAGATAGAAGGGACAAACTCTAATCCATGAATGAGGTATAGACTAACAGATAAGATAGAAGGGTATGTATTTAGACAAGACAGAATAAGTTCTCTAGCTGCCACTCCTTCTTAAACTCCTTAACTGGCGCCTATGGCTCCTTCCCAAGGATCCTAGCCAACTAAGCTACTAAACTCAACAACAGTAAGACTCAACAACAGTAAGCTTTTATTAGGTTAGTCAAGGTAGGAACTCTTTAGCGACGGAATGCTAGCTCAGGCCTTTCGCTCAAAAGCTAACCCGTTTACTCCTCCTAGTAGTGTGCTTGTAAAGGATCCCACAGCTTTAAGTAATACCGTAGCAATCCTTGTGAGTTTGCGCTCAATTTGTATTGTTCGAAGCAACGAGTGATAACAGCTTCTTAGGTACATTTTTAATCAATAGCAAAGGCATCTGATTCATTAGAATTCTTGTACTACAGCTTCGTTATTACATAGTATCCTAAAAATAAGTGGAGATAGCCGTAGCATAGACATTTTAAGGGGAACCCACATGTTGCTTCTTTCTCTCACACTGACAGGATTGTTTCCTTTACTCCTACTATCATTTAACTGTAAGTCGAGTATCGATGTAATTGAGCTCGTATTTCAATATCAATATAATAAGATTTTTAGCTTAACTATATTTGGGGGATATAGACTAGGAAACTACTATTGGCTAATGGAAGAACGGAGTCTAGCTCTAAACCATATGATGAAAGAAAGCTGCATATCAAATGATTCTAATGATATTAACACTAAGAAAGACCAATAACAAATACCTGTTTAAAGCGGAAAAGAGATGTGGCGGTCACCGATAGCACTCCTTTTTGATATCAATCGATTTTCTCTGTATTTGATTTTATTCCAAAGGGTTTCGAGGTTAAGTATCGCCCGGCGGCCAAAAGTCCTCAATCACTGCTGTTTAGACTTGGTAACTGTCTTGCGTCTACTGACCTATAACCTCGTCTACATCTTTAAGTGGGTGGAGAATACAAAACCAGGGTTCAGCTTCTTTCCAGCTTCCCCTTTCCCTGGTCTAGGGATGTCCATTCCTATTCCATTAATCAATTCTGAGTTTTCCTTGCCTTCCATTAATACACTTTCTTTTCAATCAAAAGCGTAGGCTTACGGTGGGGATATCTGCTCAATTAGTCCCATTAATACGGGCCTATCTTATTCCATTATATAATTACCGAGTTGCGTACTCACTGGGAAGCTTACTTTCGTCTTGAACGATGAAAAAGAGCTATGTATGTCCCTTAACCTTTTGATTCTCTTTCTCTTCCGGCTAAGGGGACTGAAGGTAACTCGTATGAAAAGTCGAGTGAGAGAGGCAGCGTTGAGCTCGGTACTTTATCGGAGTCTCGGGGTTACCTCTTCCTTTTCCATATCAATTGGTAATCGACTTATAGAGCTGGCTTTTTTCTATGAATAACAACAATATAAATCTTTAGTGATGATCACATTGGGCGCTATAAGCCAAGCCGCCTATAACACAGGTTCGCAGCCCTCGGAGTGGAAGCATAAACTCTCGAATCAGAATAGTATGGGGCGGATTCCAACCTTCCTCTCGGGTGAGTAGAACCACAAATGGATTGCCGGCCTTTCTTTACCTAACGAGTGCTCACACTCTTACAAATCTTTGAAAAGGAAGGGACACTTCGATGGCTCGATGTCCTGGAATGACAGCGCGGATTTAGTACCTTTTTATACTTTTAGGGTTTTCCACTTCCTTGACCAGAATGAAGGCCAGGAACTTTCCTTGACTCACTTTCTTACACTGCTTGGAGCCGTTAGACAGCCCTTAAGAATAGAGCTACCAGCAAGAATCCCTTTGAATAGATAAATAGAAGCTCCAAGGACGAACTCTTCAATGACCTTTTACAGTCCTTTACTTTGTTAGTCGAAGCAAAGACTTAAGCTATCGGGGGCAATACAGATAGTCTCTTTTACTTTGGTAAAGCAAAGACTTAAGCTGCCATAGGGGGAAAGACAGAGATAGTCCTTCTTTCTATTTTGAGGGATTATTCCTTCGAGTTCTCGCTCAGTTAGGTCTAGGAATAAAGAGGTGGCCAAGTATACAATCCCATCTTCCAACAGTAGCTGCTAGTTCTCTACTCCGCAATGACTCTTATCGAATCAACTCCCAATGCCTGAACCGGTGCTCTGATCATACAGGATAAACAATTGATGCCAGATCCATAGCCCTAAGTGTTATAAGGATTTTACTCGCGCTGGCAAGGACAGATCTTTTGTTAACCGACAAGTCTAATCCCATTCATTCCAAAACCAATAACCTTGGGCCCCCAGCTCGCACTCGACATGATCTTTTACAATCATGAGTCAGTAGGGTCAGCCCAGAAGGAGACTAGCCGTCCAGAGTTTTGTCTACGGCTCTTAGAAAGAAGCGAAATCCAGCCGCATGAAAGCAGTAAAGAAGAACCAAATGTAACGCTTGAGATTGGATTTAGGAATTGAAATGGCCCTAGGAAAATGGGACTGCCAATAGCCCACGAGAGAGAATAGGTCCTTCAATAAGGCGAAATAGTTTACTAAGAGGCCCAGGCAAGCGCCCAGCCCAAGGCTTTGAAGTGGGGAAGCTTCATGGGCTGAATGCAGAGAGGAGCGAATGGAATACTTGGAACGAGCCGGATAGGAGATTTTCTCACTGACTTTAGGAATGCGAAGGGACAAATGCCAAAGCAAATGCACAGAATAAGTAAGTCTTAGGTCTTTATCCGGTCCCAAAGCAAATGCACAGAATAAGTAAGTCTTAGGTCTTTATCCGGTCTTAGCATCCTCCGCCAGAAAAAAGTATTCTTTCTTTAATACCCGAAGAATAAGGGCTCTTCTTCTTACAGAGAAATAGGCGCCCCCCTATGAATATGAGCCTGAGTAAGCTTTTGAAAGGGAACGAATAAAATACCTAAAGCAATTCAGGTAAGAAGAGCGTATACAGTATAGAACATAGACAAATTGGATTCTTTTCGTTTTTTCAGGGTTATATATATATTATATGAATTGGTCCGGGGTCAAGTAAAGAAATGCTCCAGTAAAGCGGGAAAGGGAATGCTTTTGTTAAGGAAAGCTTTGTAGTCCGCATTCTTCATCGACAGTGTAGTGGGCACGAGTCTAGTCAGCGAAGGAGAAGGGGAGGAACGCGACAAAGCGGATCTGGACTTTAGTTAATAAGTTAAGTCTATGTAGGCGGACAAGAAAGAAGAACCTGAATAATATAATACTATATTGGTGCTGCCGCTAAAGGGGTTTTCAAAGGAATGATAGATGTTAGGCGGGGCGATAATCTATATAGTCGAAAGATCCATTTTCCATCGATGAGTAAAGTGAAAGATCTAATCTATAACTATAAGTCAGGTGGTGGAGTGAGGTAGATTGATCGCTTAGCTGCTTTGCGTAGCTCGGAACGATGGACATCAGATAGCTCCGAACACAAGCAATGACTGATTAGCTGTGCACAGCGTAGGTTTCAGCTTATCCCGATGGAGATAGAAACGAATGAGCTGCCCTTTACCAGGAAAGAACGCGGGCAAGGATAGCTAGGCTTTATCATCGTTGGGTTCTACCCGGAGACGAAAGCCCACTTTTCGTCTTGTCCTGTAGCTAGCTAGCGCTGCTTCTTGTTCCGCCCCTGCAGATATATACACCCATTTCTCTCTGATTCGTCTTCCGCTTTCAACATTGGAGCACTTCCCCGAAAGTCAAAACAGGGTTTGTCACACTCGCTTCGGTGGGTTTACACTCACCACTGGAGCATCAAAACCAAAAGCTCATGTTTCCCCCTACCCTAATCTCAAGTAAAGAATCCAAAGCTTCAGCCAAATCATCAGCTATAAAAGAGGGGAATAAATTCTTAAAGTAGCCAAGCCAATATGGGTTCTATAACTCAAATAAGAATACCCTTGATCCGGGTCATTCCGGAGTGGAAGTTTCTGATGAGTTTTCCTATTTTAGTCTGTGTTACAAAGTGAGTAGGATCCTTTCTTTCCACCTTAAGCGTTGTGGCCTGAGCCTGTTCCTAAAGCGCATAGGCTCTCGTACCAAATCCAAGGTATAAAGAAGCCTAGGCCGACGCCGAATCTTCACCTGCAGAATCCACAAACTATTCCAAATCATAAAATGAATGGATAGTAATAAAGGGCTTTTTTCTCCCCGATCTTAGTCTCTTCGAAGGGTCTCGTTCCGTTCATATACCGCTCATTTGTTGCAGGGTTTGAGTATGGTTTTAGATCCAAAAACTTTAAGACAAGCGCTGAGTTCCGTCGTAGGCGAAGCTTTCGATTCGACAAATGGTTGATGCTCCTACTTCCATTGTGGAGCTCGTGTCTTTAGGGTCTTAGGCCAGCGGTTCTAATGATTCCTACGATACATAAAGAGCTTGTTAGTCTAACTCGCTCGGCTTTCTATTTCATTTTTCATCAAATCTCTATTCTCTAACGTCAACTTGATGCTTTTTTGATTAAGGAGGACTCATATTCTTATCCTTCCTCGTCGAGTGGCTTACGCTCTTCTCCAACCTGTCGAGTGGCATAAGCTCCTCTCCTTCGGTTCTGTCTCCTGAAATAACCCAGAAACTAGCTTTGTGAGGTCTTCCTTTTATGTTAATTCGTAGAGTAGGCGGAGACCCTTATATACGATTGTAGTTTCAACACAGGGTCCCCCGAATATCTATCATCAGCCAACCAACCCCTTTTCCTGGCTTTTAGGATACTCGAAGTCAGCTCTGCTCCCTCCTTGGTCTATGAATTCTTGATTTGGATACCAGACGCCCATCCAAGGTTTAATGAGTGCTCCTATTCTGTTAGTTATTAGTTTCAGTTTAGCATTTTAGCTGAGTCCGGCCTGCGCCTTAAGCTTTTGTTTCTTCAGGTGTCTATGCGGGGGTGTGGCTTTGAGACAACCTTCTTTGGTAAATGCTATCCCGGTTAAATGGATCCGTTGTTGGTTACATAGAAGCTAGGCGGGGGACTATAAGCAAGCTAGTTTTCGCGGCTTACTTCACCAACGAACGGGGTGTTACGAAAGTGTTTATTCAACAAACTCGAAAGGCAAACAAACTCAAACAGAAGAAAAGTTTACTTACGATCAAAAATGAAAGGAGTCTCTCTTGCTAGAGCGGTATATAGCTTTTGGTCCCTTCCTAGTGCGAGAGTGTTTAAGGGATAATCTATACGGTTTCAACTATATCCCCGAAAGCCAAGAGACGAGACAGAAGATGCATAGAAGACTATTAGAGTTAAGTATCTATCCTATGTGACGGAGTAGAGAAGAGAGCACCTTCAACCGACAAAGCACTTATTTCCTGCTCGGCCAAGATGTGTTAAACAGAGAACCTTATTCAAAAATGTCTATAAAGGTGGATAATGGGACTACAGGTCAGCTCTGCTTTTACTTTTTCCAACAACAGTTGAAAGCAAAGAAACTCCGCGCAGGTCTTAATAAGCAATAAGCAGGTAACTAAGGTATACTCGTCAAGTAAAGCCTAACTTACTTTGGCGGCGACGGAATTGGATAAGTGGCCGATTCCATCAATGCGACTTCGTCCCACCTGTGAAAAAGGAAGGCATATTCTTTGGCGGGCAAGGAAATCAGAGGCCAGATATGTCTAGAGTGTAGAAATATAATCTTATCATTAAGAAAATGCCCTATGTTGCGCTATCCGATCTCGTGAAGCCAATGGGTTTGCAATGATCCTATCAATTCACTAGTTAAGTTTCGGGACTTCCCCTTAATAATTACCAAGGGAACCAACCGTATCAAAGTTGTGTGATCTCTTGGCATAGCTTAAACTCGATGTAAGACGTTCCTCGCTACAAAGCCCGAACGAAGACGAAGGTAAGATTAAGCTATAGGGTGAGCTTTCCCACTACGCCGTGCTTGAAATCTGTCTTGTGTCCCCACGACTAAAGAAATTATTTGAACTTACAACATGGGGGCTCACTCTTACTCTAGCTTCTGGTTTCATCAAGATAGGCGCGGCACATCCACTTTTATGCCATTCGCAGCCCAGCAAACTACAGCTTGAGGTCAGATTGAATGATGAATCCCCAGAGGACAGTTACTGATTGAATCGATAATGGTTTCCGAGCCGTTCGATTGGAATGTAGTTTCTAAGAACAAGCTAATATTCCATATTCCTACTAATTAGCGAAGCAAACTATCCGCTTAGAAGTAAGATGAACTATTCAAGTCAAGTAGTCCCGGTAGTCCCGCCAGCTCTTGATTATTCTAAGTAGTGTGGCTTTCTTTCTTTCTTCGAATTCGAACCTGTCTTTGCTTTAGAGATGCGCGCCGTTAGGTACCGGAGAACGCAGATAGAAATAATGAACTTCCGTCTTACCAGATAGAAATAATGAACTTATATATAAAGGAAAGAGGCTCGCAGGAATGCATTAAATCGCGCGCCAAGCTTCTAGCATGAATTCCTATTAACCCATGGGTAAGATATGCAATCCTGGCTGTTTATGTCTATCCCAGGCTGTTTATGTCTATCCCAGCGGGGCTAAGCAAACATCTTTCAAAGAAGGAATTGGTAATCGCACATATGAGACGGATTAAATAGCTACCTAAAACAAGTGATCAAAGAGGTGAGTTTCTTTCGTAGCGATTCGAAATCCTTCACCCTTTCTTTTAGAAGGACAGATCTGCTTCGTCGCTTTCCAAAACTATAGTTGTACTTTAGACTATTGTTCGCCTTAAGGCACAGGAACACTTGCAGGAAATAGTGGTTTTGTTTGGTTTTAGTTGACATGGAAAAGTTACATCGAGGAACAACACTTCTTACCCAACAACATAAAAGAACCCGGGATATATGTCTTCGTCTTGATAAATCCATGGCGGGGTCGGCAAAATGAGTAGGTGTATTTTCTTTGGGTAAATCTACTTAGTATACTTCCGTTGCTGGTGCTACCGTCAATATGGTCCTAAAAATCCCTATACTATAGTAGTAGTAGGTGCCTGGACCCAAAACTCGTAGGTGCCTGGACCAAAAAGGAGCTCCTACGCCCGCTTTAACTTGGCCAATTACAATGAAGAAAGCATCCGTTGGTCAATGAAGAAAGCATCTGGCTCTATAATTTGATGTTAACCTATAGGCTCCGGAGCCATCACCCTATCATTTGCAGACTTAATCAATTACCCTATTTATTCCCACAGTAAGGCGCTGGAAGTCCTTTCATCACTAACCTGGTCAATGCCCGAACTGAAGGAACTGACCTAAGCATGGCTCTTCCTACTAAAGGAAAGAATCACTGACCGAACCGAAGGATCATTTATTGCAGTGTTCTTTTTCATCTATCTATTGGTCTATGCGGAATTAGCCTAGCCCTCCTTACATCTTTATCTAGTCTTAGTTCTGGTTTGAACAGATCCCTTTCTGCCTTTGCTTTGAATTTCCGGGGGAGTGGGGATTTGCGACCTTCTGCCTCCACTGCTTCCACTTCCACTTCTCTTACACTGATGAGTCTAGTTTTTCCCAAGTATAGTATTACAGTTCATTATTACATATCTAAAAGCCAGAGAAGCCTGTTACTCTCTTACATAGTTTATACCAGTTACTCTCTTACATAGTTTATACCAGATAGAAACTTAGTCTAACACAAGATCTTGTTTAAGCTCAGCCAGGACCTGAAAGAGATCAGTAAACCAACGCTTCTTCCTCTACAGACTCAAGCCATGAGACAGTTCCAGACAACATGCATGCCTGAGGTACGCCATTCCTCTCGTATCTCTCGTCCTGTTATTTGCTTTCTTTCATGCAATTCTTTTGTCTACTACTTTATTGTTCATTCTGTATCTACTTGTAATCGTGTATATCTTGCGAGTCTCTCTTCTCCATAAAATAACCCAATTCCTTTGATTCTTATGAAGCTTCATTCAATCATGTTGGAGAGAGACCAGAGCTACAAGTTCTTTCAATAAATAATACCTGGGGAGTGGATTTTTTTCCTTTACTTAAAGAAAGGGTAAGCGATCATTTTAAACAAGTAGGTGTGCAAGGTCAAGCGTAAAGCATCTGGCTCTTTTCTCTTTTTTCTAGAGGTACGTACAAACGGCTTGTAGCAAACAAAATAAAGTCTTTGCTCAATAATATTGGATAGATTTGGAGGAAACCTTCCGTCCAGTTGTTAGGATGAAAACGATGAGCACGGCTATTGCTGCATCAAAGAAGTAGTCCCTATACAAGCTAGATGTTCCAAATGTCTTCCTAAAGTCAAGAAGTCTATTTTTGATTTTCAACAGAGCTTCATTATTCCAGGTTGTTTTGGTTTTCAAAATAGAATAGCACTCCGCAGAAGTAAGCTCTTGCCCCTTTATCTCTAGCAGGTATCACTGGTTCCAGACCAGCTTCCACTCCTCAATGAATCCAAAAAGCAGAAAGCAGAAACATAGACTCATTCCGCAAGACTAACCAAATTATCGAAAACTAGTGGGAAGCTTGCTATATTGGACTCTATCTAGACCAACCATTGCTTATGCCGTATTTCAGTCAATTCATGTAGCAGCCCAGAAGACGTACGTCCTCATCTAGATGCTGTGAGAATCATTTTTCGTTAAAGGATAACCATATAATTCAATTCGATATTCATAAAAATGGGAAGTCAAAGTCAATAAGTTGAAGCGTATTCATTCCTATTAAGAAGAATAAGCATAAGCAGAGCGGTAGACCAGACCAACAAGCAATTAAATCAATGTCGGGGTCGAGGAAGAAGATAAAAAGCACAAATAAGAGAGTACGATCAGTAACATTAGGAGTTAATAACTGTCATCAGCAAGTCCACCAAGCTTAGTAGTAAGGCCAATGGAACAGAAAAACTCCACTATTTCTTTCGCCGAGCTATCATAGCATCACCGATATCATATAGAAAAGTAGAAAATGACCCACACTATCAGATTGCTTAGTCCCCCCGTAAAGCATTAACCTAGCAGTATTAGGTAAAACAGTAATGGAATCCATAATTTATGAACAGATTTATGCTCTTGCTCTATCACTAAGGAATTTAGCAGTAAAAGAATTGATTGAATCTTTCGGGTCGAGCGCGGAAGATCTTTTATCTCTTCTAACTCCCTTTACTGACTTGGAATCTACTTACTACTTTGGATCATCAGCATAATGACAAGTTGAGCATACCTAGTGTAATCTGTGTTTGCGACAAGAGAAGAGGCAATGACATGATGAACTGAGAGTCGAGGTCGGGAAATGATTCAGTTAGGCATTCGAAGTAACAAACAGGTACTATACTCAGAATAGAAAGAACCAGGCCAGGTACTATACTATACTATTAAGTAAGAATTGAACTTGAAGTCCCGAAACAGAAGAATTCGCTCCGTATCCAAGAATTGGGTAACCAACCGGGTGCTCTGTGCTCTTACCTACTTCCTAACGAGTTAAAGCGCACCAAGCAACTAAGTAAGACGGCCAAGTCACTACCGGGGTTTAGTCAACTGCTTGCCCGTAGCTTGTCGACTCCATAAGGGCACCGAACTAATATATAAATTGTTTATTTAATAGAAGTGATGGACCTCCGTAATCCAGAATAGAAGTGAAGATATTAAGCTGTTAGGTATCCGAAAAGCCACCCTACCTACCTGTAGACCAAGATCATCAGCCTCAGATGGATCCTTCTCTTGCTCCCGAACACAGCTTCCCTCCATTCAACAACTTGACCTTACCCATCCTTTACTAACGCCAGAACATTAATTTTATTGCCAATTTCCCTGCCCTCTCTTTATCTTTAAAATAAGTCAGATGTTTAGCCCTTGCAGACTTAGAGCTAGCTACCCTTCTTACCTGGGCTGGGCCTACCTAAGTCATAGTTTGTTGTCGACTGTGTGAGAATCCTTTCCGCCTCTACTTTCTTTCTTTATCTTTATAACTTTATAATATAATAATAATATATATTTTATAATAAGAATATCTATATAAGTATCTATACAAGGAGAAAGCCCTTCCATTTAGTAGGGGAAACCCAGGAGCAATTCCAGAGCAATTCCGTTCTGTTATAGCAGACTTAGAGCTGGAGCACCCACCCTAGACTTTATATCTATAGTTTGATACCTTCCCTTCCAATTCCACTATAAAGTCATATAGCCCTAAGGTTGGTTAAGAGAAGAGCACAGGGTTGGTTGGTTAAGAACATGTGCAGGGTTCAGGGCAGATTCGAGTTCAATTACATTTGTTGGCGAAAGTGCCCTGTCCTTATTTTATGGCTTTCACACCATCTTGTGAGTTATAGGCTGGTACTTACTGGGGGGGGTGGTGGAATAAAAGGAAGAAAATACAAATCCCAGGATCACTTATTATCTATATCACTTATATGTTCTCTTTATTATCTATATCACTTATATATTATCTTTCTAAAGTCACTTACAAACACTTCCCATTGTTAGAGGTCAATTCTTCAATTACTAGTTTCGAGTGTGATTCCCGAGTTGCCCCTGCTCGAGTGAGAGTTTAGGTTTTAAATGCAGTATTTTTCTCCTAGTTTTGAGCTGAGCTCCAAAAAACAGGACATTACGAACAGCATAAGTTTCAATTAAACAAGGCGATGCACAAGACAAAGAGATAGATGGAATTCCTCAACAGGAAGGGAAGGGGACAGAACAAGCAATTCTGGATCCCTAACGCTAAAGGACTTCACGACTCTCGAATGGCCTAATTGTTACCCTTAACCGACCCTTACTTCTTAAGCACGGTCTCCTCTCGCAGTAGTGAGTCAATTCATAAAGTGGGGTTCTCCTTAGAGTGGTGCAAGAGAGATCAAATCCGTTTCATTGTCAGCAGCAAGCCGATTCCATGCAGTAGAAAGAAAAGAAGTCGTTTCAAGAGAAAAAGCGGAAACAGTATCCGGATCTTAAGCTGTAGAAAGGAAATCGGCAGCAAGCGGTAGTGTTGTAGACGAGAGCAGATAAAGAAGCAGTTCATCGGCAAAGTTAGGGCAGGAAATATTAGACGTATTTGCAAGAGGCCTCTCTTTATGGGTTAGGTGTCAATGCATCAGAAGGACAGTTGGAGAGTTTAGATAGTGAATTCCCATTCGAGTCTAAGAACGAGGGCACTTTTCATCAGCCTTATTGTCCTTGGAGTAGTGAGTTTTCCGCTAATTAGTGGATCTCGCCCGAAGGTGCCTTCACGGATCTTATTAGTCTATACCGGAACAAGCAAATAACTTACTGGAGTTAAGGGGAAAAAGCTATGTATTTACTTTTGACTTATATATCTATATCCAAGCTCACTAACGCCAATAAATACTGGACTTTTTTCAAATAGGGTTCGGGGCAGAAAGTTTCGTTTCCGTTTCTAGATCTTATGCTTGAATCAGAGGTTCCGTCAGGGTATCAAGGGCGGAAGCAATCGGTTCTGTAAGCAGTGAGTCAGGAGTTTTTTTCTTCCATTCTTTTTCTATTATTTGGATATTTGTGTTAGTGGTGCATTCTATTATTATTCTATTTCTTATTATTCTATTATTCGATTGTTGGAGGCACTCAATTCTCTTCTTGTTGAGTCCGGAGCCGGATCTAAAGAATCAGACAGGCCAGGCAGGCCCTATCGTTCAGGATCATAATCATTATAAGTTGGTCAGCAGCAGACAATAGAACTATCCCTTAGGCGCAGAAAGCACTTGCACTGTAAACCGAACCTCTCTCCACTTTTCTACACCGCGCGGAATAAGGGCATTCTACAAGTCAAGGCAATAATCCAAGTAAAGGCAATAAGGCTGCATTCTCGTAGCAACCAAGGTGAAACAACTGATTGTCTTGTCCCGCTTACCACTTACTCTTCTCCTGTTTCATTTAAGATCAGGCCTCTTCTTTACCCATTTATATAGGCTTTCAGCACCTATCTTTCCACTCTATCTGTCAAATCACCTTGTTGCTGAATATCCGTGTTCCGACGCAGAACCTCTATCCTCTATACTGAGTCTTGTTGTTGTGCCTGGAACTTTACCGGGTACCTTTACCTGGACCTGAACTTACAATAAGGGCCCTGTCTTTCTCATTTCTTTTCTATTTCGAGCTAAAGTCTAGAAATGGATTATCAAATAGCATGCCTCAATTCTAACTTTAAGAGGAAGCCCCTTCGCTTGTACGTTAGCGAACCACACCTTTCAACATGAACTGGAACTGATCCGTATTCTAATCCTAATTATCCTGTGAACAAGGCGCGATCTGATAGACAAATTTCTCCTATATGTGCTCTAAAGATTCCATTCATAAATTCAATAAGTAACGGCCGTTCAAAAGGAAGCAGTAAGCGAAGCGGGAAAGAAAGGTGTTGTCGAGCCAAGCTACTAGTATAAGACAAAGAAATGAACTAAGTAGTAACAAAATGAACCCGATTGAGTTACAGTTAGACCTATTAATTGAACTAAGTAGTAAAAGAATCAGAATTAACCTAAGTAGTAAAGGAGTCAAACAAGCCCCAAGCCGGGAGCTCCAGTTGCAAGTAATAATTAAGGTAGAGTAGTGGGAGTTCAAAAAGGTATAGTAGTGGGAGTTCAAAGAGACAGCCCTATTGTTAATGGGTAAAGTTCAATCCCCTGTTCCTGTTCTTTATCGCTCAGTGGGTATAGTGGAATATGAGGCGAGGAGGAGTGGAATTCTTATACTCTCGAACTCCGATAACTACTAGACTAGGGATTCTCTACTGGCCAGAATACAGAACTTGCTAGCGCATCTAGTAAGTAGTAAGATGAAACTACTCTCATCTCAGGGCTCTCTTTCATGACTTAAAAGAACTATAGGGGCATTTCCTGAGGCAACATAGGGAATTTACCATAAAACATAAGAAGTGACCAAGCAACTACTAATGACCGCCAAAGAGCATAGTAATCAAGCTTTCAAATAAGAATGGACCTCACCTCACTGCCAACCTTAGAGTATCTCGAACAAACCTTAGAGTATATAGTACGTGCTCCTTCTCGCCTACCATTTGCTATAAAGTAGACAAGAAAGAAAGTGGCAGCATCGCTCATTCGCTCGTGCATCGAAAGTACCTCGGTAATTAAGTGAGCGGACCCGGGGACACCAAGGATATAAACTAACAATACATAATTTAGGGTATGGGTATGTTTCGGCAAGGTCAGTTGATAGGTATGGTTCGGGAAGGTCGGTAGTATGTGGTTCGTTAAGGTCAGTTGATAGGTATGGTTCGGGAAGGTCGGTAGTATGTGGTTCGTTAAGGTCAGTTGGGAGTGTGGAGCGCCTGGTCCACTATATAATATTTAATAGGAAATAAGAGCTTACTACTTATCTTACTCTGGGCAGACTACTTATATGGCTCTAGGCGTACAACTAATATGCTTTCTTTGATGCGAGGTTCCCGTGCCCTGAAACAGACTGACTTAACCCATTAATTATTCTCTGACTTTATCAATGATTCTCTTACTACGCTCTGGAAACAATTATTATATATTAATTACTATTATTCTATGACTCTATTACTGAGCTTTGGAACCCGTTATTCTCTTACTGAGCTCTGGAACCAATTAAATTTGCAGTCTCATTCTTCTATGACTTATATGCCACCAATAACTATATGACTACAGACATCCACGGAGCGGTAACACTACATCGGGGACTCAACAGTAAAGCAGAGATCCGGTCAGTGTTTAGAGAAAGCCACTACAGACTGCAAGTCAACAGTATAAGAACCCTCTCCCTGCAGGTTTCAAGCGAGGCTTTAAGGAAGGAATAGTAGAACGGGAGACAGGAAAGGTGGACTCACTTCCAGGGCAAGGCGTTAGATCATTGGTTGAATGCCCGGTTCCAGGTTGCTAGTATGGGGGTTGTTCCGAGAAGTTTTGAGCGCTACTCTTATCGTAGGTACTTAATTTTGAGAATGAAAATCGGCCTAGTAAGTTTGATAGTTTCAAAAGATCTACTAAATTGTCTACGTGGGCTCCATAAAGTAAAGAGTAAGGGGGCTCGGGTCACTGAGTTCTCTTCTTTAGGGTAGTAGTTCGTTCTTGTAGTTATCCCTTCCATGCCTATAGAGGCCTATACAAGAGGTTCACCCCAACACAACAGCTTTTAATTCGCCCTTCGTCCTGTAACTCCGGATCTGGATCCTCGGTTTCATTCTCTCTTTTCTGGTTCTAATTCAGAGTCTCTATTATCTTCTATTTATTCTACTTATAGGACTTACTTTCCTGGCTACTAGTATGCCGCTCTTTCACCTCATTCTCGAACAACAGTTTCTAAGGATAGGGCTAGGCTTTAGGGCATAAAAGAATGGAGCTACCACCTAGCAATCATAATGAACTGTCACATGACCCAAGCCTTACTTACTCCCGCTCCCGCCCAACAAGTCCTATGTTCTAGAAGGACCCTAAACTCAAGCCTTACTCTTTTGGGTAATCAATCTTGCTCTTTAGCAGCGTTACAGCCCCTTTATCTTAGGCTTACTTCCTGCTCTACCGCTCCTACGGGTTCAGCTTCAAACTTTCACTAACGCTTTCAAGGCGACCAACCCCTATATCAAGTACTGCTTTACCGCTACGAAGCCTGCAACCACATAATCAGCAATCACTCTTTGTTTCCGCCCTTGAACCCTTAAGTTTGCTCCTTCCATTCTATCTAGTTCACCCTATTGCCCCAGTAGGCTAGTCTCCCTTTATCGGCTATCGGCCTATCTTTGCTTTCAATCAAACTCCAACTAGTGCTTCTAGTACTTTATCTTGTAGTAAAGAAACCAACTAGTGCTGCCAAGACCCTAGCTCTAAACGAACTCTTTCCCTGCGCCACTAAGACTTCGCTTTACCACATCGTAGCCTGCTATGACTTTGGATCCCAGCCTGCCTAAACTCTGTGTCGTTCCTTTCTCTCATTCCTTATCTCTATTTTAACTCCGCCATTCCTTTCTTTTAGCCTTGCTTTACTTCCTTGCATCTGACACTACTGATTGGAATTCTTCAATTTTAGTACATATTATAGAGTCAATTGATTTCTATTTGATTTCAGTACACTTACTACTTTTCGAGGAAAGAAAACCGCCGGTGCAGTAATTAAGGGCACAGGTTAACTCAGGATAGGGGAGGAGCAATAGGAGAGTGATTCAGACATAGGTGGAGTTGCCATAGGTATAGGAGAAGGAGTTCAAAGAGCATTAGTCAACTAAATAACGCGGTATCCTTACTTGTAAGCTATACTTACTTGGTTGGGTACTATGCTTACTTCTATTGGTCTATTACTGATGCTTACTTCTATTGGTCTATTACTGATGCTTACTTCTATTAGTATTAGATCAGAGGAGCTCCGTTCTAAAGCCTGAATAGGGAAATCAAAGCACTAATAGACAGGAAAAACGGAGTCAGATCTAGGAGATAAAAGCGGAGATACTGCAGTGGTGGGCTTACTTATGTGGTAAACTAATCATTTCTCCCTTACCCGCCTTTTGAGTCTATATAGAGGGCCAGTTGGCTTCCATCGAGTTCCAGGCGTTCCCGGAGAGTAACTCTTTCTTTTTAAAGTGAGTTCGCCTTCCTTAGATAGAGAAGAAGCTGCAAGCGGGGGTAAAAGGGAAGCTATGTATTTACTCCTTTTTCTATACAACCCTTATGACGCTTAATCTTATCTTTATAACGGTTATCTTGTCTTACCACCGGAAAGGCTGTTCCATGGTAGCCCGCCTATAAACATGGACGCGTTCCTAATACTAATGTAGCAGAAGAATCGGCAGTAGTGGATTCAAAGTCAAGATCAGTTTCAAGAGCAAAAGCGGAAGTATGACTTTTCGAGTTCAATCCATTGGAGTAGTTTTTCACTCCTGGCAGTGGTGTATCGATCCTTGCTCCTATTGATCTAATTCTTGTACAAAAAAGTTGGATTCTCGGTTCCTGGCTCGAGTCTTGGTAATAGCAATATAAGTATTAGGGCCCACCCCAACCGTGAGTTTCTTTCTCGTTGAAGGGGAGTATAGCCTTTAAGCCGGTAGTTACAGGCTATTAGTTTAGTTTGTGTGGGGGAGTAATCCATTCTATCGGAGTTGTGTTGGAGCATGAGATAAGGCAGTAGGAGACTATAAGCAAAGTATAGCATACCTTTTGGGGAGTATTTCAAGAATAAAGTATCGTAAAGTAACCCTTAGAGACAGTAAGAACAGAAGCTTAGGTTTGACAAAGTAAAACTAACAGGCAGTAAGGGCAGAGTTCACCTCGCAACCAAGACTTTAGTCAAGGGGTACTAAAAACAAACAAGTCAGAATACAAGTCCTGAGCTAAGGAATAGTAGTTAGTGGAGGCAGCTTTTAGGTCGGTAGCGAAAGAAAGGTAGCCAAGAAAGTCATACTGTTAACAGGAAAGGAAGTTTAAAGTTAGTACTGGGGTTTAAGGTTTCAAGCTAGTCTAGTTAGAATTGGAGCAAATAGGAGCAGGCTCCTTGGCAGTAGCTCCAGTCTAGCGTGTTGTTCAACTCTCTATTATCAGACACAGTTCTTTGGTTGGCAAGTGTCAATTCTTTATTCTTAGATTTCTCCTTGCTATTACTAGTTTCATTTATCCGACCCCCTATTCTTACTCAGATTAGTAGATGCGCTGGAGCATACCCTTCCTTACCTATGTGGTTCCTTTTTTCTTCTTAGAAGCTCTGTAGTTAACTTCTTATACCCTCATTCATTCCCTGATACACAAGACTGGAAACTCTTAAGTAAGACTTTGGCTACTGAGGACAATTCCGATTATCACCCCCGCTGCTTCTACTACTTGGATTCCATAGTTCGAGTTTGACTCTGGCTTTCCTGCCCCTTTTTGTAAATACTCAAATGAACAAGCAAGACTTTTAGGCAGTAGCGCGGCAGACTTCAAATAAAGCAGTGACAGACCGAGAGAAGGTATTGGGAGACTCAAACAATCAATCAAAGAAGCAAGGAAGGGAAGTAAAGCCGTGTAGTGTAAGTTTAATACAATAGATGGGGAATGTAGCTAATGAGCAGCAGACCCATAGTTCAGAGTTACAGGCGAATATCGTAGGTTTAAAGGTCTGGCAGGTTATATACCATTAGTTAAAGAATAAGGATGGATAGTGGTCAGTTTTCAGCTAAACCTAAGGAACGCAACCCGGAAGAATCATAATTTAGAATAGAACCACAGCTTCCAAGGTTCAAACCAGAGAAAGGGAATCCAACTCAACAGTGGAAGAATTGAGTAGTTAAAAAGCAAAGAATCCAATTCAGAAGTAAAAGAATGGAATACAAAGTATAGTAAAAGAGCGGAATCCATCAGTACACGAATAAACGGTGCGTAGGCAACCCGGAACTAGAATCTTTTTCCTGCTAAGCAAGAATCCGATCAATAAGTATCAATAAGTCAGAGAATGCAAAACCAATGCTAACAGGAGCTGAACTGGAACCAGGGGATCGAACTAAACTAGTACCGAGACCTTACACTGCTGACTTAAAAGCTGTCCTTGCTCTTACTCTTTTACTACCAACTCACACTCTTAAACTTTTATATCTAATTATAGAATCACTCTTCCCTAGGGTGTATTAAACCTTTGTTTCGAGATTGGTTCTTGTTAGGCAATTATCAATTCTTTATTCAGAGTAAAAGCCTTGTTGTATCCCCCCTAGTAGGATTCTGATGGCATCAGTGAAGGTCTTCTATTCGTAGTTGAGTTCCGATGGCATCAGTTATCGTCTGGGCGGGCTCCTAGGGCATCTTAGTTCCGAGTTCGAGTATCCCTTTTTGACATGGTTGTTTATTATTAATATTGAGTTCCATTCATATAGTAGTTGTTGGCTTCCCGCCGGTACAGGTCTTGTTATCCGGGGTTATAATTAGCATTTAGAGAACAAAGGTCAGGAAAGGGAGGTTCTAACTCACAGGCAGGAATGCGACTAACCAGTATAATACTCAACAATAAAAGTCGGAATCAAAGTAATTAGCTAAACCCGGACCAAACACCATAAGTAGTAGTTAGCTCCTCGAGTTCGATTCCTTAAGTCAGGATTGATTCTTGGGCTACAGGGTTCAACTCTTTATTCTTTGGGGTCTTCTTTATAATGAGTGGTTTTCTTACTTAATGGTTAGATTCTATGGGCGACTCACACCCGTTCGATTCTATGCTCTACTATCAATTCTTAATCCATGTGTGCTGGATCATACCTTATTCTTTTTCTTCTTAACGTTACTGGATCGTCTTATTGTCCTTACTTTCTGGCCTATGCCCTTATTTATCTCAACTCGAATCAAATCTAACTTAGCTGTCTTTAAGGCTGTTTTTCCTAACCTAGAAAACTGTAGCTACCTCACTAAAGTCTGACTTCCTCGGGGAATTAAGCGGTAGATTAGTATGCCCTTGCCCACAATAATATAAATCTTGGAGTTTACCTATAATTATTACGACCCTTGTTTTCACTCTTGTAGTTGTAGGCTTACTCTCCTTAACAGTTGTAGGCTTCCACTTACTTATTGCATTATTGAGTTCCGCCCTAAGGACTTTGCTTACTATCTTGATTTATGGTTGTTCCCTTCACTCCCATGTCCGAGGTCCGCTCTCTCTTATTAAGTAAGTAGTGAAAACGGAAACTCGGAACTATCAAAATAAAGCTAACATACCCCATTCTGTATTTGTCTATTACATTCCTATGTGCTGGGTTCGGCCTGACACTCCAGGATGATTCATATTATATTTGCAAGTATAAAGGGCTAAGTTCACTACAATACCAATATCAGAACGAAACATCATCTAGAGAGTTAATAAACCCCCACCGAGAAAACTTTTGCCTATAAGTAAGAAATACACTCATAAGTTGTAGACCTAAGCCCCTGGACGAACCTCCAATCTTATCCCTGCCCGGGAAACTCTTGTCCTAATGACCTACTTTCTGGCTTTTTTGTTTGGATCTGTCATTCTCTTCCCTTAGTATTACTTTAATGGCTATTTTTCCTATGTGCGATGGTGAGTCTGCTAATCCTTTCTCGTAGCCTACCCTTACTAATGTAAATTATTATATTCCTTTTTTGTAGGCACCAAATCATTTCTTATAGCCCTGTGTTTTAGGCTTCAGTATTATAAGCTATATTATAGGTGTATTAAATGATGTATTACCATAAAACCAAAGAAGCTATGTTCTAGCTCATTCAACACCGAGCTCTTTATAAGTGTCAAGTAATAATCAAATGGGTAATCCCAAGAATTAAAGAAGATATGGCGTAGCAGTTAAGGGCATAAGAGAGTACTCGCTTTGAAACAAGGTGTCGTTAAGTGGTCAAGTGTCGGTGCTTCTGAAAGTCAAGTTTTCCACCTTAGGCAAGATAAGCGGTATCTAAGTAAGTGTCGTCCATTTCTTATACCCTGGGGACCAACTCTAAGTGCTCTGAAATTCCATTCAAAAGTAGTTGATTGGCCCTTTCCTGGCACCCGAAACAAGACTTGGAGCTAGGCGTGAGCACCAACACTCCTCACCAGTACTTTATGATTTTATTCCCTTAAGCGCTAAGTATTTACTCCCATCCCCCTTCGAAAGAATTATTACAGGTGGGAGAGCAGTAGAGCCAGTAAACCTCTACTTCATGGATTCTGACTCTCTCTAATTACCCGACTATTTATATTCAATAGACCAATACACTGCTTGTTCTTTCGCCTTTGATTCCATCAGAGAGAGATGAGCTTATTAATAGGATGAAACAAGGGATTCCACAACTCAGGATAGATAGCCAGTATTTCACTAAAGAATTGAGTTTAGCCCGAGCCGAGATACCCGCTTGCTCTGTAACTCAGGTAGGGAAGGATACATATTGAACTAACCCAGTGACTTGGCCCCGTTGCTAAGGTTAGCTTGCAATAAACAAGTCCTGTCTGCTCTTGAAACTCCCCTTATATACAAGTTATCAGTGAAAAACATTCCCACTTATCTTCAATCTGATATAAGCTTATATAATAGAACTGATTAAACTCTCAACAGCTAGAGGCAGTTCAGTAAGAAGGAGAGTCCTGCTCGGATAGTTATTATTAAGTTACCAATTATAGTAACAAAACAAGCTAACTAAACTCGCTGACTCACTATTGACTCTCGCCATTAACTTAAGGGCAGCTGATTCTCTTTCAACGGAGTATAGGCCTGATCAAGCTTATGATCGGACTGCAGGCAAATCGCGGTCTGTTATTCAAGTTAAGTTCTTTCCCCCCCCAGCAGTGGTACAAGGAGAGTTGCTTCAGTTGCTTCCTAACCTGTACTTACGAGTCGAGCGCATGTCTAATAGTTATAAATAAGTTCTTTAAATTCCGGTTTTTGCCCCTACAGAGAGGGACATCCCTTACGTCCGTATCGAGGTGAGGAAAGATTCAATTTCAGTATAGCCCTACATCAGCGGAGAGATAAGTAAAGATCGCTCGATGCCTTTGAGTAGAATAGTGGGTAATTCGTCTCAGTGAGATCATGGTCGTTTGGTGCCTGTGGAATAATCAATTAGTATATTATTATCGGAAGGAAAGTAAAACCATCAGACTTAAGAAATAAAGAAAGAAAGCATTGATCGTCATCATGGGGCTAGGCAACTTTTGACTATTCTCCAATAGGTGGTGGGCAACTTTTGACTATTCTCCAATAGGTGGTGGGCAACTTTTGGCTATTCTCCAATAGCTTCTGGTATCCTCTGACCTCATATTCAAAAATAACTAGAGGAAAGGCTCTCGATACTAGTGATCTAGTCAACTCGATACTAGTGATCTAGTAAATATTAACTCGACCACTACCGGAGTGCGGCTTCCAATTTCAATCCGTTTGAAGAGCCAGTCAGTCTCAATAGAGGAGCAGAGCAAGCCGGGTCAGTCTCAATAGAGGAACAGAGCAAGCCGGAAATAAGTCCTCGTGTGAGAATGTTGTTCCATAGGTCTGTATTAATAAGTGAACGACAAAGGAAAGAGAACAGCTCCGCTTTAGAAGCGAGAGGGAAGGGTTAAGCTCAAGAAAATATGAGAAAAAAGTCCCTCTTGCCCCACTACACTGTATATGGGGAAGCCTAAATTATATTACTTAGTGGATTTATGTTCGAGAGAGACATCTAAGTAGTTAGTTTATGTTCGAGAGAGAGAAAATAAGTAGTGCAAGGGAAGCCCACAAGAGAAGATGCTTGATCGGATCAGAAAGAAAGTATAGTTGTGGCGCTAAGCAAGAAACTAGTCCTGTTGCTTGTGCCTAAGTCTTACTGTTCAGTTGAAAGAGATATTAAAGTATGGTTTTATCCGTTATCGAGTTGGAAGCCGCCCAAAGAGAGTAATAATATAGGTGAAGAAAGTAATAGGTGTAAGGTAGGTGTAAGGTGGAACACTTTCAGTAGTGAGTAAGTAGTAAGGTGGAGCTAGTATATTTGTATTTGTAGTTGCCGTTCGCCTAAGTGTCTTTGTTTCAGTGTTGTGCTAACGGGTCAGATTCCATAAAGTAGTAAAAGGTCTGACTCTCCCTACTGCTCGAAGTAAAGTATAAAGTTGAAAGCTTAAGAACCATAGAAAGAAACAAGCAAGTAGAGTATAGAACGTGGTAAAGAAGAATAATAAGCAAATTCATGAAAGTATAAGTAATAAATGTCAGTGGTGTTCTAGATTCAATACGAGTTCGGGTCGGGGCAGACTCCAATCTCAAGTAAGGTGCAATTCCAAGAGGAGAGTAAGAGTAACGCTTGTCAGCAGCAAACAATAAGGAAGTAGTTTACTCATCTGAATGAGACCACTTTTCCTTTAGCCACTGACGCTGATGTGTTAATAGGAATTTATGAATGGAATCTATCTCTCTATGAAGCATAAGATCCGACTGTAGGAAAAGAAACGACCCTACCCAACGCATTAAGTCTTGCCCGAAAGAAAATGACTTAAGGGCTGGAAATCAATCGTATTCAACCGCACTAGCCTCAACGCAAGAATACTGTATTATTCCTCTCTCTCCACGACACCGTGATTCATCAGTTCTATACTCAACTTCAGCAGTACAAGGAGCGGGCATAGGGATGAGAGGGAAGAGAATAGCTTTATGTGGGGAACTAATCCATAATGAAGACAGACCTCTCGAACTTCTTATACACTCTAAACGGCTTAAACTCGAAAGACAGAATATTTGATAGCGCCTCCCAATAATGAATTAGTAAAAACGGAGTATTGCTTTCCGCCATTATGGAATGTTGCTTGATGCAGCTGAACCAACCCTATATTTAAAGGAAAGAGGCAGAGGCACCTATGGAAAAGAAGATTGGATTATGATATAGCATATATCCATTATAGAAAGTGGTTGGACTTATATACCATGTATCGATAAGAGTTAATTCTTACCAGTGAGTGAAAGTAAGCTGCAAGCGATGATGTTGGCAATGATAATTAATCAGCTGGATAAGAGGCCGTGTCAGTGTTGTCAACTACTGAATAATCATTAAGTTAGCTGAAAGTTCTAACTTAAATATGAGTTCCCGCCCCTAAGTAAATTGAAGTTACAAGAGAAGAGGATCTGGATCTGAGGCGAGATCAACAGCGGAAGCGTTAGCGAGCCCTTTCGCAAGTCTGGTTTAAAAACTGGACAGTCGTTAAAAGCTGGGGAAGAGAGTAGTGTTGCGGTTATCAAAGTATAGGCCCTTATAGTAAGATAAGTTAGCTCCTGCCGCGACACCAGTGTCTTGTCGAGTGAAATCAGTCCGGTCCGGGTGTTGGCTAAAGTCTAGTCCAAGTAGTAGTACAGTTGCATCAGTATTAGTTTCCGGGGAGGAGTTCAAGGCTTCTTTTCTAGTAGTTCAAGGCTTACTCTAGTAGTTTAATCCCCGAACCTAGATTTAACTGGCACTGCGTATCCTCGGCTTTCGAAAAGAGCTAGATGATCTTCCTTCCTCGGGACAAGAAGTGGAGTTACCAACCGGAGTATATTAATTAGTTCCACACCTCTCTTCATCTGTAGAGAAAAGAGATACAAAATAGCTTCCTTTCCGACTTTTGACTTCTGACTTTAGGGAGATTATAGAAATCCTGCCACCGAAACATTTGTAGGAGTTGCGTATACGTATGTCTGCTTGTCCAGTAGTGGCTAAGTAGACTTGTTCACTTCTTCGCCACCCAGAGACAAACATTCAATGAATTCTTCTTAACAAAGTAGAGAGTCAAGGCAAGGGCGACACCTAACTTGAAGTTGAGTCTAGTTATCGTATAGAATAATAATAAGAATAAGTATAATCCGCATGGGAAAGGGAAGGATCTCCTCTCTATCTTAAGCGGGAAGTCAAGGTTAAGGCGCAGGGCAATAATCCAGTAGTGACAAGTAAGCAAGGGAAGAATATGCAGAATGAGCCTCGGTCTTAAATAAAGAAGTCACTAAAGAGCCAGAGGAGAGCCCATATATAAATAATAACTAAGTAATCAAGAAGAGCTAGAGGCGAGGCAAATACTGATGAAGATCCTTGAAACTTATTCTTCTGTTGATAAAACATATTCTCTTTCTTCCTCACCTCGAACGGATACATCATTTCCCGCTCCGCTCCTCAAATGGCTTATGATCTTGTCGATTCCACTTTAACAGGATATTCTGCTTCATCTTATGATTCTATATCCGATGCTTTAGCCTCTTCTTATCCTACAGCTCGAACTAAAACAATACTTTCATCTGGAACTCTACTTTAAGTTGGCACAAGACTTGTTGATCTAGCTTCAGATCTGGCATCTCGGCATTCTGATCTCTAAGATGAAACAAGAACAGAACCGTTTGCAGCACAACACTGCTCCGTGGGTCATGGGTCAAGAAGTTATAGTGCAGCTGCTTCCCTTGCTTTAAGTGAATCGACTTCCGTACAAAGAGGCCTTCCTCGGCACAGTATACTTGGCAAAGTCTAAGGAATCGACACAGATACTAAGAAAATCCTGTTTCTGTTTACCCGAACTGTTTCATCTGTTTCTCTATTTACTACTTGCTGAACACATGGGTGAGACTACTCTACTCAGCGGTAAGTAATACTTATCTCTTGCTCCTCTCCTTAAAGGCGCTAGTGTGCATCTACTTAAGGGTTACTCCAGCTAGCTTCTCCTTAATTAGTTTAAGTTTCCCCAGCAGAGTATAGGGTTGACTTTTGAACTCACTACTACAGTAACTTATCCGATTTCACTTATTAACGCTGCTTGGCTCTTTTCTGTTAAGATTACCCGCTTGCAGAGGCAGACGTTGGGCATAGAAGCTCGTAAAGACACTGAACGCACAGGGACAAGTGCTTATAGAACAAGACTTTAATCCGGAACTCCACTTTCAAAACCACTGGCAGCCTACTTTAGCCAAGCTACGTGGGTATTATCTTTGGTTTCATATCCTTCTGAAGATCCTTACTTATTGCCAATAACTTATCTCGCAGACAAGGAGCTACAGCCTACAACAACGGGGGATATTTAACTGCTTCTGATCCTGCCCCTGCTCAACCTAAGATCACACCTCACTCTGAAACTCCAAAGCTCACTCCTGTCCTTACTGCTGGCTCTAATCTGTGCTCTGCCAGAACGAAACAGGCCCTTATCCTGAGTTGCTTGTTTAGCCCAACTCCCTGCCCGCTGTTTTAGAGTCTTACGAGTTATGACAAGTCCTGTATTATTGGGACCAAGCTACCACAGCACCGAGGTTAATCTTTTTTGAATAAATGGTAGTAGGCTAATCTCACTCTGGCAACAATACTAGAGGAAAGAGCTGTTCTTGTTTCATCCGTATTTGCTGGCAAAGAAATCAATCCGATAGCTTCTAGGAGCACAAGAACACGAGAAGGCTTGTTTTATTCTAAGTTTGATACTGTTAGAAGAAATAAAGAAAGAAATCCAGTGTTGCTAATGTTGCTAAGGAGTAAAAGAAATACTAGCTTGCCATGTTGCTAAGGTTAAGATGCGCGTTTCAAGTCATATGGTCCTTATTTCTTGTCATGCGGGTTGAAAGTAATATCCCTTCCTTTAACTCTTGATGCGGGGGTGGCTAGCTGCCCTTGTTTCCGTTGCCCCTAAGGAACATTTCAACTACAAGAGATACATTCTCCTTCCCTTGTTGTCTGCAAGAGAGGTTTAGTTGGTTGTTAGTCGGCTTGGCTGTTGACCTGGCCCAAGAAATTAGTCCTGCCAAGGAAATCAATCAATCAAGAAATCCAGAAAGTAGAGCCAGATTCAAAAGGACTCGAATCTCACTCTGTCAACAATACTTCTTATTATAGTTTCTAAGCACCAATACTAGACCTATAGATTCCTACTAAATTGTTAACATATAAGCCTTTCACTCCTGGTGTTTGTAACCTAATTAATAGCTAAAGTCAAGTCCGGCTCGTTCCTTATTCAATAGATGCAAAAGGTCTTGGGAAGAAATAGACTCGTCGCGACAACACCTTTCTTTTCAGCGGAGAACCCCTGGGAAACTTCCTGCCACGCTACATTCGTAGTTGCTTTGCTTAGCTTTAGAAGATACCTCGCCTCTGCTCTTGCTAAAAATACAGATGAGTTGCGAGAACCACCTTGACCTCATATTAGAATGAAACCATTGAGTATAAGGCTATGAGGCTCAAACAAAATAAACTCCTCTCTCATCGCCAACAACAAATACAGATGAAAGTCGTTCCGGGTAGTCCTGTTCTGGTGATTGTTTCATCTTATTTAGCAGCAGTGCCAGGAAAGGAAAAAGCACTAGTAACGGCTGTCCTCTATTGCTTCTGAAGTTTTATCAAATGGGACAGGACTTAACTTAGGATTCTACTGGCACTTGACGCATCCCTTTCTACTCCCCTTATATACGAGTTCCCACTCCCCTGATTCCGTTTCTAAGCAACAAATACAGGACAAAGAAATGCATTACTAAACAAGACTTAACTGGAACTTGCACTAGAGCAGTCAATTCTCCAGACGCGGGGGCTCCTTCTCATTCTTCTGATCTTGAAACAGCTTCAATTCCATTCCATTCCATTCTTATTGGCACTACCGGTAAGTCCACAAAGCCCCACCATAAAGAATTTGTTGAACCTCTATATAGACAGGTAAGCTTTAGCCATGAACACAGGACTCGGTAACAACTGATACTAACGCACACGAGCACAGGTGCAGATAATAGGATAGAGATTGGCTGTTTCATCTTAGCCTAGGTCTTATAGAGGCAGGTCGCCTCCCCATAGTAACAATTGGTTACATAAGAATTAAACTCTCAACAAAGAAGTACGCCGCTGAAGACAGAGGCAAGACAAGAACAAGAACAATACCACTACTACCCGGGTATCTCTGGCTCAAGTCTGCTACCAGTCTTATTGGAAGGCAAACCTCTGATTTTTCAGAATGGAGCACTAGGTGGGTCGACGATAAATAGGTTCTACTTACGCTATTAATTAGGTTAACTCAGGATTATACGTGACTTGTCTAGTGTCGGCGTAGTTGCTTGACTGAAAGCAATTCCGATCTCGTATACTTGGACCAGGTACCCTATTTTAAAACAGTAACACTACCGCCCTTCCCGCCTCCACTTTCTTTCTTTTAATAACCCTCTCACGCCAACACACCAGTAATGCCTTATTCGATTACCTTAGAAACAAGGACTTAGCAACCCGGTAAACTCTACCTAGAAACTTTCCTAGAGCTACAGCACCACCAACATCGAGATACCTAACTTCTGTAACAGCGGATTCTCTTTCTTACCTATAGCTTCTGTCCTCTCTTTTCCTTGGCCTAACTAACGAGTAATTGCCTGTTTCCCTGTCCTCTATGGCGACTTAAGATAAGGGAAACTCATACTGATTCAAAACGGGGTGCATTCTTATACTAACTAGTTTTATTCTGACTTTCTAACCTGGGGAACTGGGGATTCTACCGTTATAAGTAAGGGCAACTGGAACTGGCACCACCACTTGAAGGGGCAAGAAATAGACTGGAATAGCTTACCTCGCCTACCTCCTTAACAGAGCACCACTTATCTTCAATCTTTCATAATTGAACAGATCTCGGATCTCGGGAACAGGGCGAACAGAGAGGCCAAGTCGATAAGCAAACTACTCTTTCTCTGGCAAAGGGAAAAACACTATGAAAAATCTTCCGAAGTATTACAATTAGTATCCTTTCTAAGGCGGGCAAGTAGACAAGTTTTTCTCTCCAAAGCTTTCAAGGGAACCAGTAAGAATAAGTAAGGGTATCAAGGGCAGGTCTAGCAGTAGAATGGCCCTCGTCGGGTAGAAGACCGGTATTTGTATGAGAAGTATTAATTATAGTAGTACCCGTACCCTTTAGTTGAATGATTTATTTAATTTGAAGGAAGGCTGTAAGCAGTACCAGGAAACAGGAAAGGAGCAGACACGCGGACAAGAGGATTTAGCAAAGAAGTAACACTGGAAAAGAGGCTACGGTAACTATACTATGAGCTAGAGCGGGGCAAGAAGTTTAGCGTATTAATAAGTTCCGGAGGTCGACATATCGGAGTTGCTGTAAATAAGGGCAGTAATTCATTCTTTCCCCATTAGTTGTAGTTTCCTTAACTCCTTCCTTTAAGAATAGAGTTTACTTACCACAATTTGTACACTACAAAGGTACCATAATTAGGAGTTCCACTTGTCTAGGATATGCTTGGCCCTTCCCACACCTATACAAGACTGGAGATCTGTAGTTTGATACCTTCATGAACAGGACTCGCTCTTAACTACTCGTATACTAGTTTCAGGGTTGTTTCTATACCTCAGGTTCTTTTCTACCTTCCTACGTAGCTTGCCCATAAGTAGTTACTTGGCTGATAGCAATTCCATAGGATAGGTCGGCAATAAAGTAATAAAGATAGCCCTTATTGTAAGTTCCCTTATAGTATGTTTCGGGGTGAACTCCAAGAGTAGGGCCTTATAGTCAGTTTGCTTCTTCTCTGATAACAATACTAGCTCATAAGAATAAGGTCTCAGGAGCCCCGGAATTGTTCTTGACTAGTAGTTGTCCAAGTAGTGGAGTAGTTTAATAAGTAGTTGTAGCCTGAAGAGAGGGGGGATAAAGTAGTTCTGTTCCTGCTCGAGTGAGAGTTTAAGACCGCTAAACCCTTGTAGAGAATTATAAGCCAAGAGTTGAGTTGGGGTCGATAACACCTCTGTCTGCTCTGGGCCATAAGAAAGGTCAACAGCTTGAACAACAACCGGGGGATTTCCCTCTGGAACAACAACAAGTGACGGGGCAAGCAAGAACAATAGAAGGCGGAGGAACAAGAGAAGAAGCCGGGTAAGTTAGTCTTGATCCCGGCAGCACTGTTCTTGCAAGAAGATACCTCGCATCATCAAATAGAAATTGATAACAACCTGAAAAACCATTGCTTCAAAACGAAACTCGCGTGAGCTCACGTTAGCACAAGGGCGAAAGAATGAACACGAAAAAATAAGGGCAACTATATCGAGCCGAGCGTAGTGATCAATAGGAAGCTAACTCGCTTTCCCTTTGCTTAAAGAAAGAGTAATAGAGCTCCGGCAAAAGAACAAGTTTAGTATTTCTGTATTGAATATAAGTGGGTAATTATTTAATCAAAGGAATTCTCTGCGCTAACTGAGTTTGTTGTTTCAAGTGGAGTGGAAAGTCTAGTTTCGGGTGCAAGTCCAGTAGAAGTTACTTGGCTGATAGCTCTGTCTTTGGATTAGTTACAACTAAGGATTTGAGTCACAAAGTGTTTTAGTAACATTAGCTACATTGCCTAGGAAGGGAGCGGGGGAGCTTAACTAACAGTACAACAAGCACTTAAACTATAACTCCTACTGTTGCTTGTCTACTTTACTACTCGTTTTAGTTCTCTTCGGTAGTAAGTAAATCTCAAGTTGTTGTTTAAGTGGAATGCCTAGTTTAAGCCTAAGTTCAGTCCCATACTATTTATTTGCTTGGCCCCTTGCTTGCTTCTATTCTAGTTACCCCTGGCCTTTCTTCTGATATTGAGAACTGAAACGCCTAGCACTATTATGCTAAGTCTAATTATCTCCCAAGGCAGCCATACGATATGCTATGCTAAGTCTAATTATCTCCCAAGGCAGCCATACGACCGACCCTTGATTAAAGTCTATAGCTATTAACTATCAGTCCACCCTTCCCTTCTGAAACTATTTACTTATACTTAGATTCTTTTACCATTGTCCAGTTAGCCTGTATCCTTCTAGCTATTAAGTTTGTATTTCGCTACTGGGCAGCCTTTCCCCCATCTCGCACTTACTTTACTGTAGTCAAGGCTGCCTCTCCCTTAACTGATTCCGGCATTCAGTACTTTTGTCTCACTGGCCATGGCCCCATTCTGTGACTTACTTATTCCATTCTATATGCTGGAGGTGGAGTCTGCCTTCCTTACATATAAATCTGACTTGAACGTTTGTCACTCTTACTTCCCTTTACTCCAAAACTCATACTAATGCCAACTGGACTGAAACTCTAAACTAGCTCTCTCGGGCATTAGAGCGAGAACAAACCTAGTAATAAATAAAACACAGGTGCCTACGACAGCACATACTTACAGATATAATAGCTGTGTATAGAAAATGGGGCTGGAACTTATTCCTGTACTATAACAACCTGACGGAGGGCAAGAGAGGTTGGAATCCCCAGTGGAATTCCCGAGATGGAAGCCTAAGCTGGATCAATCAAGTTCAGTATCTTAATAAGCAGTGGAAGAAGTGTTGTCTACGATATCAGATCTTATCGAATCCCCAAGTAACGGTGTTGTCGATGAGCAGTTCGAGTTCATTCAGTTTATTGTTTAGGTCCCCAGTATACAGTTCCGTTTCTGTTGAATAGCTAGAGCACTATGAAGGAGCGTAAGCCTTAGAATCTCTTAGCGACACTTAAGTACTTAGTGCATCAGATGGAATTGATTCTTTGTTTGAGATGGTGCAAGTGAAATTCCAGGTGTTGGCGAAAGTAAGTCAGCTACAAATGGTTCTAAGAGTCTTGTTAGGTCGGAAGATATTCGTTGGAGAGAAGAGAGATTGATTCCTTGCATAAGTTGGTTCTCATATGGAAATAGTAATGATTGAGGAAAGGAGTAGGATGGATTCTAATCATAATTAGAAGAAAATAACTGTTAGCTGATAAAGACAGGTAGGTGAACTCAGGTACTTCCATGCCTTTAAGCTCAAGCAGGACAAGAGGGCTTAAATGAAAGCTTAAAGCGAATAAATGAGGGATGCTAAGGGTTACTCTCGGGGCTCAAGAATCATATAAGTCCAAGGCAATCAAACACTAGAAAAGAGACTCTAAGACAACAAAAGCACTAGGATTATACTAGCACAGTCCATTCTATTAACCCTATAGCAATTTGACTTCCACGAACCTTCCCCCCGCTGAGCTTGCAACTGACTCGCGTTCGGCTCCTATTGTATATGACACTAATTGCCAACTCGCTAACTTGCGCAAACGGCTTCTGGTTACGCACTTGGGCTTGCTTCCTTTCCTTACAAACTCCCTAAAATGACATAGTTGCTTTGCTTCCTTTCCTTACAGCATTGCTTACTTTTGCTTTATAGGTGACATTTAAGGCCGTTGCTTCCTTTCCTTACAAAACCAGAACAGAAAGCTAGAATCTATTGACCCAACACCGAGCTCTGCTATTAAGGGTATGGAAACATACATCAAATGCATTCCAAAGAGGGAGAAGCTCCAGAATTAGTTTGGATCCCCCTTTACTGTATTGCCTGGAACTCAAAAGACCTGAAATAGACATTCATTAGGGGTATTAAAGGAGTGGGAGAACTAACCTTAGGATTATACCCCATTCTTTTGTTCCAGAGGAATGGAGGCTCTTCTGTGATTGACCCTTTGAATGATAGCGAAGAATTGATTAAGTCGAATGATACTAATAGGTTGAATGAATATACTATAAAGTCAGAATGGAATTAATATCTCTATATGCGCTCTATATGCGTACCCTATTCTAATATTCAAGACATTTTGATTCTTGCTCTTGCTTTCCACTCCCATAAGCTTGTTACCAAGAGAGGGTGAGGTGAGGAAGCGGGAAAGGAATATGTTTTTTAAGAGGGAGCTGAGCTGTATCATAAGAGAGAGCTGGATCAGATGAAGCTGGTAAAAGTCAGTAGTGTTTGTTGGCGCAAGTGCAATTACTCTTCGCCGCTCTAGAAAGAATACTATAAAGAAAGGGGGAGCCCCTATGGAACAAGTAAGTAGAGTATCCTTCAGACTTTGGCAAAGTGACGAAAGATATTTATTTTCTCTCCGTTGCACATGTGGTGTATAAATATTAGTCAATAGCACTGCTTGGCTTGTTCTTCTTATATGAGTCAATAGCACAGCTTGTTCTTGTTTGTACTGTTAGATGAGATTAAACCCGCCCTTACTTGTTCTTGTTTGTACTGTTAGATGAGATGAAACCTGCCCTTAAGAGATAATTTACCCGCTCAGTTGATACCGCACGCGGAGTCTTATCCTTCTATTGAAACTGTTTCTTCCCCTGCCTGATGCTTCAAAGGGAGAGTCCTCTGCTTTTCTTCCCTAAAGTAAGCTTGATCTTTCTTTTATTTATTGAAATTTATTGATACCAAGACCTATTCTTTCGCCTAAACAACAGTGGCATGGAAAAGAGTAGCCTGTAGCTAAAGAAAAGAAGTGGAGTGGGTTAATAAGTGCCTCTGGCGCTACTCTTGAAAGGCTGGAAACCGAGCCAAGATTTCTCGTCGCGTCGTTTAACCTATCGATTACCCTGCTAATAGCAAATGACCCTATGTTGCTCCCCAAATGCTCTTCCAATGCTTTTGTAGTTTCTTTGAATCTAATCTACCTCAGAACTCTTAGAAGAATCTAATCTACCTCATAACTCGTTAGAACGTCAGGGTAAACTCTTTGAATGGCAAATTCCCTATGTATGGGGTTACCTATCCTATCTCCTATCCTTTTTTACCAAGATCTATCAAACATAGGACAGAAAGAATAGAAACATTAGAATAGGATTGCAGAATGCAGTTTTCCAGTGTTGTGACTTGACTTCAGAAAGTGGAGTTCGCCCAAAGAGGGATGGTGTGGCCTCGCTCGCCATAGTAAAGTTTGTGTTGAAGCCTAAGTGCTCTTAGGGTAAGAATACTCAGAATTAAGACATCTCTCTTTACCACGACTCCTGAATGAATAGACTTATATAAGAGAATGAATAGACTTATCAAGATATTCCTACCTCTTCGGTTAAGCCTTATTGTCTCCCAATAGGGATGAAACTGGGCCAAGCGTATACTATTCGAATGAAGAGCAAGTCCTTTTTGGGGAGCTGAGCTAGCAACTATGAATTCCACTCAAACTGTTCGAGTCAGAGGCAGTCCAACCATTAAGGACAGAGGCAGAGGAGCAAGAGAAGAATTAAGGTATAGTAGCCGAATGAAGCAAGTAAGAGTGCATTTATGAATTAGTGTTCCTGCCTTAGTAGTAGCTTGACTTGTTTAAAGAAGAATTCGCTTACTTAGGTGGAGGATAGAGGTTAAGTTTCAAGTTCCGTTTGTTTCTTTGGGAGCTAGGGTTGGCTTAGAGTCTCCTTTTTCATCATACATAGAATCAGTGGTTAAAAAGCGGTAAGCAGAAAGAAAAGGTGCTTTGAAACTAGAACAGAACCCAAGTAAGGTTATGATTGTGCGCTCTTGTGTCTAAGGCTTTCGCCACTATAGTATAGGAGTGGAGTAAATAACTTCTTCAGCACCGTGAAGTGAAGTGGAGAGAGTAGAGGTGCTTGTTTGTATTAAGAAGCCGTTCTTGAGTTCTTATCGAGGAGATCATTAGTAGTGATCAAGTAGTCTGCAGCAAGCAATATCTAAAGCAACGGATCAGAGGCAGAAGTCAGATAAGAAGCGAATCAGGATATCATGCAAGCGAAGCGGGTAAGGTAGTTGGTTATAGATTTCTTGTTTAGGAATAAACTGGATCTGTATCTTCAGTCAAAGAAGGATAATAATTAGTATCGACATTAGGTAGCTTAGCTGAGGAAGCCCATAATCAGTAAAGGCAAGAGGTGAACGTTACCAAATTCTATATGTGTGTGGGGAACGCTCTCTATTTAGATGAATATTCACAAACTCCAGTTAGCGCTGTCAAGACAGTTGTTTAGTCTTCAGGAAAACAGTATTCTTTCGATTCCACGAGTGCCGAGTAAAGTAAACAGTGTAATAAATATGTAATTGACAGTTGATCGAGCGCCAAAGAGAAAGAAAAGCACTCTACTTCCTTTGAGACGAAAACCATCTTTTAAGGGTTAAGACTTCTAGATACAGGACTTGCTCATAAGTAGTTGTCGACTTGTGTCTTTCTAATCAGTATCTGGTTACTGTTCTTGGGAAGGAAAACTTGACTTGCTCATAAGTGGTTGTCGGCTTACTTCTAACTTAGGGCTTCCCTTTTACTTACTTATTTGTTGAATGAAACTCAGATATTGGAACAGACAAAACAGACAATAAGGCGGTCCCTTGTAGTGGTGCTAGTTCCAGCCCTTATGTCAATTGCGGCAGTAACGAACACACTTAGCGCAGAAGACCCACCTCTCTATCCACGACCGACGTCAATTGGAATTTCTTCTTACCTACCATAACCCTACCCTGACTTTCGCCCTGAACTTATACTAGATTTGCTACCCTTGCCTGTTCCCTGAGAGTCACCCTTAGCACAACTAAAATAACTCCTTCCTAATGCACCCCGAGAGTCACCCTTAGCACAACTTAACTCACCTATAACTACTGGATCCGCTCTAACAGCCTACTTTCTATTTTGTTCTTCTTCGACCTCTTCTTGAAGTTAATCAATTTCATCTCTCTCTTTTTTCCTATAAATAAGGAGTTGAGCGCGGAGCAGGAAAATCCTTTAGTCATGAAGATTGCCAGCTCACTGACGCTACTACTTCATCTTCTTGTGCTCGGGCCAAGCGTATACTGGACAAAAAGGCAAAATTCCAATAAGGGAAATCCGTACCTCGCGACGATCGGTCCCTTAGTTCAGGACTATAATATCTCCTCTTATCTTGTTATTCCGGAGTCCTAATTTAGATAACCATAGCTACTTTCCTAGACTTAATGAGTTCAGATGCTTTGCCAACTACAATAGCATTCAATTCTTCGGCTTCATATCCCCGGATCCGTACTCAGATCTTTTAGACTTCCCACTTACTGCTGGGTCCTCTACCTCTGGCAACAGGTAACATCTCTTTGAAACTTCCCGCTTACCTCTTACTCTAATCCCACAGCTCCTTCATTTTACCCAACAAGATAGGATGCAACAAGGGTCGATGTAATTGAGCTAATTCTATTCCAAGAACCAACCTTACTCTTTCTTTTTATTCCTTAACTAGCTTAGGCCTTCCAATACCGCCTTGTTTTCTTATTTATTGGTTTTTGCACGCCACTATCTAACGGATGCCAACACAACTGCCAAAGCCCTACTCGTTACTGGAATTCTGTGTTTCACCTTTGTCTCTTCCACTGCTTCCGAGGTCCTTATTGTTAGGCTTACTATCTTTAGGCAAGTATTCTTCTATCAAGGTAAGGATACCGGACTAAGTTAGTGTATACTAATATGTAATCAAACCTATAAAGTAAGAACTCCACTATAAAGTTAGAATCAAATCCATACAAATAAGACCTAAACTATAGGGATAGGGCACAGGAGACCAACTACGGGGTTTAAGGATATAAAGACCACAGCGCATCCAGCTCAAAACTGCACCTACTAACTTAGAGCCTTGCTTACTGCCCTGCCTAAGCTGTCTATATCCTCTGTTTAAGTCTCCGAACACTGACTTCACATCTTTATCTCCCGCTTACCTCGGATCTGAACGACCCTTCTAGCATTCTGACCTAACCCCCAGAATGGTGTTTCTCAGAATTGAACCAGTGCTTCTAATACGCTACTGACCTAACGAATATAACTAGTGCTTTTATTCTGACTTTATGTGCCTAAGAGCCTGGGACTACTATCAATAAGAGTTGGACTGTAAACCGTGAATCCACAACGACTACTAGAAAGAGTCGAAGAAGGAACTAAGGCTTAATTAATACACTAACCAAGGCTAACTAAGGAACTCGACTACTGCTTCTCATAATGCAACTAGTGCAGGTAGGACTGAAACTGCTTCATCTCAGTCCGACATTCCTTACCTTGCTTCACTGTCTATGAGAACTCAACTAAGGAACCCCGGCTATAACCAATGGTAATAAGAATTGGCTCCTAACCACCAATAGAGGAACCTAGCATCTAACTCAGTGAATCAAACTCAGAACTCAGGCTTATGCTAACATAGGAGTCGACATAAGGAACTACATAATGGAACACGACAGGAGTAGAATGCATCAACCACATAACGAGTACTTCTATAGTATTAACTCATATTCCTAGGCACCGTACAAGCCTGCCCTACGGTGGACTAACTCTGACTTTGCTTCCTATGAGCCTACCGGGGTTTCTTAAGCTACTGAGAAAAACGCTGCCCTTTCCCTGGCTATAGGTCTTACTGCTTCCCCCCGATAGCCCAGCATTATTTACTAGTGTATTGGCCTGCTACTATTTAATTCATTCATGCCCCTCTGGCTTTGAACCTGCCAAGTCACTCAAGTACAGCTGCGCACAACAAACAACATAATGTAGATCCATGTATAAGGAACAGTATTTAAAGCACCGGTTCAATCCTCATAGTAGTTGTTGGGTTCTCATTAGTCTCGGTATGATTTCCTATTTATAGTATCAATATCAGAAATAGTAGCTTCGGTCTCTTATAGTTAGCAGTGAAGGAGTTCAAGCAGAGATGTAGGTTTCTGCCAGTAATAAGAAAGTAGTAAATACAGCACTAAATCCAGTATTCAAAGAATAGACAGCGGAGCAGAGGAGCCAAGCAAAGAGAAACTCAGAATTCACTAGTGATCAGGAGAACCAACCGGAGTACTTGATTTTAATCTAAAATTGCTACTAACAAGGGTCGATGTCATTGAGCTGCACCATAGAATATAAATATCCCCAAGTATGTCAATGAAATATAATTGAGCTACTGATCCGCATCCCAGCTTTCTCCTTTTATCTGCCAAGTCACGTATAGACGTCTGACTTTCAAGGTGAGGGTGGGGCTAATCTGATATCTTTACTTGTCCCTGGTATTCCACCAAGTAAGGATACCTACCTCTTAAGTGTCTCACTCCATTACTCACGTCTTCAATGCTTTAGTTCACCTCTTTCACTCTTAGGCTACTGCCGGTTTAAGTCTTCTGATCCGCTCTCTCATTCTAACTAAACGCTATACGAGACCTTTGAACTCAGAAAATAAGGGTATGATCTACTGCATATCTACTAATAATAGGTATAGATATAAGAGCCCGTCAAAAGAATAGAAGTGTTAGGAAACGGAACCAAACTCAGCATTATAATAATGGAAGTACTAGTACATAATTTCAGATGGGTTAAATCAACTCTTTCTTGGTTCTCCCTTTGGTTGTATACGAGCTCTCAGACTAGGTTATGGGACTAATAGTAGAGGTTATGGATTACTAATAAGTAGGTATGATCTAACACATACGGTGTAAATAATCAGTATCCGGTATAATAAAAAGGCTATAGGAATAACAGGAGCAGTACGACTGTCGGGTAGGAATAACAGGGCAGGTCCAGGTCGGTAAAGGTAAGTCTTATGAATGCCAGGTATAGTTCGGAGAGAGGGAAAAGGCGGTGTTTGGGCAATGCAGTACCTTTTTAATTCTTTCTTTTTGACATATTATTCTTTCTATCAGGAGTTGTCTTGTTGGCAGTGGCGATAGTCTATATCCCCTGAAGTCCATCCTTTTTAGCAGCAGCTCCAGTCTTGTTAGCAGCGGATCCGTCTTATTGGTATAAGAGAATAGGAATGTAAGGCAGTAAAGTAATACTAATAGTAAGGGAAGGGGCGGGCCAACTCTCTAACTAAAGAACTAAGCTAAGGAGTATAAGAATGAGGAAACAGACTAGCACTGGAACATAGGCTTTAAGACAGGAAAAGCGGAGACTTTCAAGCAAAGATAGGTGGCGTTAAGGCAAGGTTTATGTCAGCGGTCCCATGGAATCGAAGTGTTCTCCTATACTTACATACAGTTCATTCCGTTAGCGGTTTTCTAATGGACTTGTTTCATTCCTATACTTACTTGTTTTCTTGTTTGACTCTATTCATCTTGCTTGACTCTATTAATCTTCATATGAGACTTGAACTATTGGTTGATCCGGATCAGTAGCTAACGAATGAGGAAGCAGCAGCCCAACTCTTATTGGTAGCAATGTCAGTTTGCAAATAAGTAGTGTCAGTTTGGAGGTGGAATGCAAGCCGGGGTTTCAGGATTGGACGGTGGACCAAAGCTAGGCATTACAGTTGGAAAGCGAGGAGTTTAAGAGTGAAACTGGAGGGAATGGAATAATAGGAAGGTTGTTGGTGCCATAGTGGAATCTTTTAGATAAGAGTTCGGACTCGGGTCTAGTTTGGTGCTTTTGGGGAGTATTGAGTTAATACTTATATGTTTGCTTCTTATCGGTGTTGGTTGAAGTATTAGAAGCTAAAGAGTGGAGCGGCAGTGTTGTTGGAGGGTAGTAAGCCTAATTCTCAGTAAAGTGATACTCTATCCCCCGGGCGCGATGTGATATCTGTGTTTGACTTCCCCGTTAGTTGAGTAAACCCCATAAGTAGCAGTGAAATTCCTTATGGTACAACTATGGCAAGACTGAGAATTCTTAGGCAAATTAGCTATGCCGATCCCTACGCTCCATTTAAATTCTTTGACATATCAGTTTTTCTGTATTTCTAGCTGTAGTCTTTAGGGCAGTGTATTAGTCTCCCTATTATGTATTTTGAGTTGGATCCATCGGGTATTGTGTTAAAGGACCGTTTAAATAAATGTAGCTAGCGTCCCTGCCGCCAAGCTCAACAGCAATAAGAATTATTAAATCAAGAAATTCTCCCTCTTTGAATTCGCCTTCGTACCGCTCCGAGTACAGGAGAAGGTAACAGCGAGGCACCAAAGCATAGAATGGAAGACAGAAAACCCCTATAACAGACAGTGGCGTCCTTTCTCCATAGGTGTGCTTGTGTAGGAGCAACAATGGGTAAGGCCCGCCGGGGTGTTTCTTTCTGGGGCGGGATGGCTCGCAAGGAGGGGACATCGCCTACTATGCTGCCTGGCCAGTGCAGGTGTACTGCAAGGGGTTCCGAACATCAAACGCACTAAGGCGAACTTCTATATGCGAAGAGGAAGGTTGGCCGGAACGTTGGACGGAAGCGCTCTCCCCTTGGTCAGGCAAAGTCCTCAGGGAAAGGGTTTAAGTAGTTACTCTTAAGATTGCAGGTGGAACGGTGCGGGAGCTCGCAGAAGACGGTGAATCCAGGACTTCAGAGATATGGGAACCGGAAGATAACTGATGCACGCATTTCATAGGTATCAGTGCACAAATTGACCGCTTACATTCATTGTCTCGGGGTTGAGTGTCCGACTACCTACGCCTCACAACCCAGTTTATTACGAAACCCACCTTAAGTTTGGAGTCTTCTATTTAGCCTAAGTTCGGAGTCGTTCTATTTAGGTTCCCTCGGTTTAAGTTTCCTAGTTGAGAGTGAAATGCTTTAGTTACGTTTTATTTCTTATGGGAGGCCCAGCCCAGATGGCATGAACCCAGGGACGATCAAAGGAAATACGATTTAGGTATGATTAAAGGTTAAACCTACTCTTAGAGCACCCATTAGAGGAGTCATTCCTGTACAATGAAAAAGAGTTCCTTATTGCTAGTTTTCTTCTGCCGTACTCAGCCACTTGTCTGTGGGGAGCGGCTACATTCAGGTATTTGGGGGTTAATTCTATCTCTACCAATGACCTTATTTCTTTTGGTGCGTTCCATGGTATCTTATGTTGCATTCTCGTAGATGTCGGGGGCGCGCTCTTCAAGATAGAGTTTTGGCGCGTTAAGCACATGCTACGATATATACAATAATAATAAGAAAGAATCCGGTTTCTACTCGTGTTTAATAACGTTTTCTACTCGTGTTTATGTTTACATCCGGTTTGTCTACTCCCGTTTTGTCTACTCGTGGAATGAGCGATCTAAGCTAAGTTAAGTAGCTTTGTGTGTGTGGTATCCTAATTGTTCGTATGCTTCGAGATAAATCCTAATTGTTCGTGTGCTTCTAGAGAAATGAGGACAAAAGCTGGCTTTTCTTCCTATTCAACAACGGCTGTCTTGTTGGTTAGCATTTGCTTCTCACTAGCTGGGGTTTCACTGGCCTTGGTGCTATTCTATCCCATGCGCATCAGTTGCCAGCTTCACATCGGTGTAAAAGTAGATATTGGGTTCAGTATCAGTAGTTAGCATCCCTACCCTCATGCTTATATCCTGGCTGTAGAGGTAAATTATGATGTCGCCTCTCTGCCCTTATTCCATGGGAGCCATATTCTTGTAAGGGTGGATTAGTTCTAACTTTAGTGTTTGATTCGCCAAGCAAATTACCATAGTTCGGGAATCAAAGTAATGGTTGTAAGCCCGAGATCTAGTAATGTAGTTGCTTTCTGTATTACAGTGGTAGACGCTTCTATATTCTGCGCTGGTTTCAGTCGTAGTGGACAGTGTTCCACAATCTTTTGATCATTGATTTCAATCTGTATTAATAGCAGTATTAATAGGTGGTCACTAACACGGCTAAAACACAGAACAAAGGCTTCAAGACAGTAGTAGTGGACAGTGTTCTCATTCTAATTGAATCTTTCTTTGATCATTAGAATATAGATATTGACTTTACTTCTGTCTTTTATCATTAGAATATTTGGAGTAGTTCTCTTATGTTTCATTAGAGTAGTTCTCTTATGTTTTATGAAGGAAACAAAGTAAATAAGGGGTCTAAAAAGGTACCGAGTTTCTCACTTTAATGATCGAGCTATGGTTTGGTGTTAAGTGAAATAACATCTCTATTGGTTATCGTTAAGTCACATCCCTATTCAGAGTCTCTTTCCTATTGGTTATCGTTAAATCACATCCCTATTCGGAGTCCCTTTCTTTGTATTCTCTTAGTCGGAACCCCTCTTCTAAGTATTCGTTAAGTAACATCGAGATCCTAAGCAGTGCTCTTACATCTGTGTTTTTGTTATTGGTTCTAAGTTGCGTTCTTCTGCTCGCCTAGTTTTAGGTAGAAAGCCATTACGTATAAAGCCATTACAGGGTTTCGGGTCTACAAGTTTAGGATAGGCCAGACCATACCCTATCAGTTTCCTAATTAAGGGAGGGTGTCGGCGTTCGATAATAAGCTGCCAGATCAGTTCTGGGCTATAGGAGTTTTCTACTTAGTGTCCTCTAGTTATAGAAAGAGGAAGTTTGCTACTTATGGAATAGTTTTCTACTTCTAGTTATAGAAAGAGGAGTTTTCTACTTGAATAGTTTTCTAGTGATTTAAGTCAGAGGAGTTTTCAAGTGGTGTGGTATCTCTCCTGTCCGTTCCTGCTCGCTAGTGATATCTCTTATTATCTAGTTATATCTCTGATTCTTATAGTTATATCGCCTTGTTCGTTGTTGTTCGATCTCGTTCCTGTTCTACCGTTTTACTATATAAGATGGATCTCGTTCCTGTTCTACCGTTTTACTATATAAGATGTTCGAATGGTTTACCATAGTAACTGGGTCAAAAAGAAGCTATCGGTTTTCAGGTCCAAAAACCAGTCTTTGTTTTTAGCTGGTCAACTCCATTCTTTCATTCCAACTTCCAACCTGGTTCTGCTGTCTGTATGTAATTCGAATCCTCGCAGAATTAGCGAAGGTAGCCCTAAGTTTATGTGTGTGTTTTGCGTAGACATAGCAAAGGTGCTGCTCCAAGACCTTTGTATGCCTTCCTTTCCCTACACAGAACGAGTGAATGGCTCCTCGCCGAATGCGCGAAGGTAGCCCTAAGTTTATGTGTGTATGTTTTGTGTAATACGTGTTTGGTTCTATGGCCTCTACTACTATCCGTTTGTTAACAGTTTTATTCCCATAAGTAATAGGTTCAGCTTCGAAGTCAGTAGCTAAGGTCTAATAATGGTTGTTGGATTCAAGCTTCTTTGCGTCATTCCGACTAGCATAGGTTTGATTCCTCTTATCAGTAGTTTGGTTCCACCTTTACGTCCGTTAGCTCTATTCTTGTTAGCACTGGGGTCACTCTCCTACTTATGACTCCTACTTAGTATCTTGATTCCTTTATTAACCCCCACCTTGTCGATTCTACTATACACTTAGTGCAACTCAGCGTACCACTAAGGAAATGTGCTCCCGCGGTAAATAACTACACTCTCAGTCTTGTAGCTCAATATATAAGACTTGGGACAAGGTCAACTAGCAAAAGCAAGGCTCTAAGGTCAGTCTTGTTTACATCGTTTCCATCCTAGTGAGAGTTTGAGTTCCCCACTAAGGTCTTATTGGTGCCATGACAGTTCTATATGATATTGGTACCCTTGCTTTTAAACAAATTCTTTACAAAACTTTAGAATCTCGGTGCCCTGACTTGATGGTTTAATTCCGGTTTCTTTCATTCCCGAGTTAAGTTTCAGTCCCTTAGTACACTGGTTCATTCCCTTTTCTTGTGTCAATATTGATTCTTTGTTTGATTCTCCTACTCCTTATTCCTACTTTTTAGTTGTTTTCTGACTTTACTTACTATGTATTCCTCTGATGTCCGTGTTTCATTCCCTCACCACTGCTTTAAGGCTATAAAGAGCACATTGGATACTCTCTTCTTAAACCCTCTGCTTGTTTGGAGTCGAGTCTATACTACCCCGCGGGGTTTCAAACTTTCACTGGTGCTATTGGAATCAGCTACCACCTTATTTATTATTATAATGAAATATCAGTGAACCCTGGTTTTAGGTTGGTTTAGGCCTCTAGTAGTAGAGCCTTGTTTGTTTCAGTCGCATTCTTTTTCTCGTTAGTGTGGTTATAGAGGCAGTGTTCCGCTCTTATCGGTATTGATTTGATTCCTTTCAGGAGTGGTTGATTTTCCCAGTTTCTAGTTTTCTTCTTGTAAATGACACCACCATTCTTCCTATCTGAGCAAGGGACCCTATCGAGATAGGCTTTCCTACTTACATATACTATATACAAATACTTCCACCAATACTACTGATACCAACTATTAAGAAAAATACTTATACTTATTTGTTTGATTCACTGAGTTCAATTATGTTACTGCTTGGTGTTATTCCAATACTGAAGACAGACCCCTATATTCAGATTCTTATTACTATGTTCGAAAGACGTAATCATCAATTGAAGAAGGGCAAGCGGTAAAGTCAGAATCAGTGCCAGGAGGGAAAGAACTAAATGCATTAGCTATAGACTGAAAGTCAGGAGGGGCAGCTTATTTATAGAAGAGGGAGCTAAAGAACCCGACTCGGCACAAGTAATCGAAAAAGTAAGTAATAGATTGAAACCCATGTTAACAAGACCTTAGCTCAGAACTAATCAATATTGGAATTATACTGTTGTTAGTCTCTTCCTTATCCAAACCCCTAACGAAACCTATCCTTGCTTTACTATAGCATAGCCTCTATCTCCTTGCTTTCTTCGCCCAGCATCTCGGATTCTGCTTTCTTATACTACCAGCTATAGGCCTGTGTCACCACACCAACTTCCAATACGAGAACTCGGGGACAGAGGATCTAACTGCAACTAACAAGACAGCTACTAGCGCTAACAGGGCTTTAACTACTACCGATAAGAATGGAGCTGGTGCTAATCAGGCTTCACCACTAAATAGGGCCCTGCACACAAGGAATTACATGAAAAAGCAGGAATGAAGCTAACCACTACTAACTCTAAAACCAATAGGCTTTCATCACCTTACTTTCCTGTTTCATTATGACTTTCCCACCTTATAGCACATGGTAGGCGAGAAGGAGCACGTACGCAAATATGTCTGCTTATACTTATTACATATTTCATCAAATATTTCATAATGAAAAACATAAGTAAGAGTCAAAGACCAGAGCGGAAGAGCAAAGGTAAGTCTTATAGTTAGCAGTAGCATAACGAGATAAAGGATAGGATCAAAATGGGCTTATTGTTATTCGGGGTGCGTCGGAGAGGAAAGGCGAGAAAGCAGTTTACGCGTATATATAAGGCTTGGACAAGAAGGTTTAAGTGTGTTAATAAGTTTTAGAGCGGAGATCACACACATAAAGAGGAGTTTCAGATCCAAAGGCAGGGGTTGAGGTTTTCAAGTGAGTAGTGGTCGGGTAGTTGTTTGTTGGCTAGCACTGGGACATAGGATGTCGAGTTCAATTACCGGTTATGAGTTGGGTTCCACAAGGTACGGCAAGTGGTTCGGAGTGCCCGTCCCCCGTACTTAGCCCATGAACTCTCCTCTCAAGGATGGAACTTGAAGTAGAATAGAAGAACAAAAGTCAGGGACCTGGTCCAGGAGTTACAGAAAGCATAAGGGGGAGGTGACTCAATCTATATTTAAGGATGGAAAGAAGCAGTACGGTGATGAAAGCAGAGATCCGGATCAGTCAAGTCAGTCTGATAAGCACTGGTTTCAGCTTAGAGTTCAGTAGTTCTAGACTGAGTTATGGGATTCCCAGTTTTTAGTTGAGTTCCACAGAGTACGGCAAGTGGTTCGGAGTTCCCGTAACCCCAACACGGGGACGTCCACTTCCGTGGTTTAGAGTCAAAGAACAAAAGTCAAGACAGATAGAATGAAAGCAAGAGCAGTGAAACTAAAAGGAAGGAAGCAAGGTTCGAGACCATTAGTATACGAGTGGCGGAGGTAACTAAGAGTATGGAGTCGAATAAGAAGAATCAAAAGTATATATGGCTAGTAGTTTTAATAGAATCATAAGAATGTCAAGGTGAAAGGTGTAGCTCGGAAATGATATAAAGGAGTTTCGGGGGATACTATAAGAATAAGAGCTGTGGTAGTAAGCCCTAGAAGCAGTGGTCAAAGTATTATTTCCTAGTTTAGTTCTTATTGGCAGTGGTATTTAGCCTTGTAGTTTACAGTTCAATTCCCCGTTGCTAGCTCAAGCCTTGTATAAGGACGAGTAGGAGCTTGAAGAGCTACGGAATGCAAGCGAGCGGTAGAAGGCTAATGGTTTAGAAAATAGAATCTAAGTCAACATATGAGAAATAGAAGTAAACTTTGGGGGTTACTTTCATAATTCAAAGAGGTAGTGCCAGTTTGGAAACACAGGATAAGAAGCGCCACTAAGTACTTTACTCCAAGGTAAGAAATAGGTTGAGATGCGGTAATCCAGGGTAAGTAAAGCAATACTCATAGGTGAACTGCATAGTTTAAGGCAGTAGCGATAGATTGAGATAAGGGATAAGGAGTCTCGTAAAACCCCCTAATTAAGTAGGGATTCAGCACGGATAATAAGAAAACCCCCCACAATGAAGAATTCACTTAAGTAGTGAAAGTTTGAAAGCTATTAAAGGCAGGCTAACAGTTGGTAGTTAGGGATTAGAAAAGTCAGTAAAGTAAGCTTTGGTTAGAAGCAACAGCTAAAGCATGTAGGTCTTTCTTTGAAGAATTAGATAAAGCAATGCGAGACTTAAAGGCAGGAGCGGTAGGGTTAAACAATAGAATAGGACTTAGGTTCAGTAGCTTTAGTTTGATGGAAGCCTACAAGCCCATAAGCAAGTAAGTAAGGACCTGGATCAGTAGTTACAGAAAGCAAGCACAGAGCTATAGACTGGAAGCAAAGGTAGGCCACGTTATCTATCAATACATATCAGTATGGGTAAACAGAAGAATTCGAATACCCGCGCGAAAAGAATAATCCATAAGTATGAGATGTGGGAATGAACCCAATGCCTATAATAATGAACTGTAATATAGTAGGTAGAAGATACCCTGCCTTGCATCAAAGGATACCCAGCTAAGAGAACAGAACAACTCATTAGGTAAAGGGTGCACCGAGGAATGTAAGACTTAACTATTCAATACAGAATCTCTGGTACGGTTCGGTACTATTCAATATATAATCTCTTTTATGGTGCGGGAAGGTCAGTTAGTAGTGTTTAGCACCTTATGGTGGAATCAAAGGATCGCCCTAATAAGCAATGGTTTCGTTCTGTAGTGCTCTTGGTTTCTATCTTTTATTTCTGAAATTGGGTATGCCCCCTTGTTTACTTATTCTCATTCCCTTGCTCCTTTAGTTAAGATAGTCGTGAATTCACTAAGCAGTGTATAAGTCTGTATTCCTACGTGCTAAATCCTGACTAGTAGTTGTTGGGTTCCAAAGCCAATAAGGAAGGATCCGGATGTCGAGTTAAAATCTCATGGATAGCTGTTTCAGTCTACGAAGTACTGGTGGCATCCTAGTTCCGAGTTTCGTTCTTGCTAGTAGTAGTCGATTCCCTGGGTTCCAGTATCCATATTCTACAGTCATGGAATTCCCATTAGCACCAGTTGAAGTCGTTATCGGGTTCTTAATTCCAAGTGTAGAGTTGAAGCCTGCTTTCCATCTTGAATTTAAATGGCACACTACTTTTATTATAATAAGTTAAGAGCTATAGCCTTGCTAGCATAATTGGGGGTTGAACCTTTCTAGTTTGGTTGCTAGGTATGCCGCAGTGAATCCTTTTTTCTGAGATGAACTCTTAAGCCCTATTTCCTTGTTTGATTCAGTTTCTTTTATTGAAGAATAATAAAGTCATACTGGTAGGCAGTCAAGTCAGAATCACAGCTATGCGGTTAAAGAAGCCTAGCGGAATCACAGCTATGCGGTTACAGAAGCCTAGCAGAATCACAGCTATGCGGTTACAGAAGCCTAGCTAGTATAGGGGCGGCCTAACCGGACTGCAGCGAGTAAGGTTTGGTCTCTTCCGGGCATTTCTAGTATAAGTCTGGGTTTAGAGCTATGTCTTTGTAGTATTGGTGTTCAATCCCTGTCTAATGGCGAAGTGTACTAGTTTTGGGCAAGTCAGTACCTTGGTCACTAAGTTCAATTCCTGCTATGCTATGAAGGGATTCCATTCTTATAATGCTGGGTTTAGTTCTGTGTAGTTCCTTATGCCGATTCCTATGCCCTAATTCGGACTCAGGTGTTCGAGTTGGATGGATTCCCCCGGTTATGGATTTTAGTCTATCGGCGTATGGCCTGTTCCGAGTGTCTAATGTGATTACCTGGTGCACCTACTCAACTCGCTCGGTCTTATGGATAGGTAGTCAATCCTGCTAGCGTTAGTTCAATTCTTAGATTCTAACATAGTTAGTCTATTCTTCCTTGACCTATAAGGATATTCGTTTTCATGTAGCTATAACAGCACTTATGTTGGTTCGATATCCACCATTTCATGCCCCTAGTCGAGCTCATAATTCCTTTTATGTCTATCAAAAAGGCCAAGCAACACCCGTTAGAGTATTAGAAGCACGAGTTGATTTCTTTATTATAGGATCAAGTCTTCTCAATGGGTGTTACAGAACGAAAGCAAGGGTCTAGTAAGAGTGACAGCAAGGAGCGGGAACCATAGGCTGCGAAAGTCAAGCAAGCATCCGAACCAGTAGCTGAGGTGAAGTTAGTTGGTTTTATAGTCAGTCGCGGAAGAATCAAGGTCAGCACAGTATAATACTAAAGCTAACAAACAAGGATGCCAGGCTAATAAAGGAAATACTACTTTTTAGATGGCCGGAGCTAAAGAACAAAAGTAACAAACAAGGCTTATGGATGGTAAAGCAAGGGTCCAAGTCAATAGTTAGAAAATGGAAGACAGGAGGGGCAGCTTTGAGTTCAGTAACTCAAGAATCAAGTCCTAAACAGTATCAGAATAATAACCAAGGAAGTAATACTAAAAGCAGAGAGCGGAATAGAGCTAAAACACAGACTCGAATTGGTAGTCAGAGAATGGTCGGGTAACTCGATAACAGCTAATCCTAAGGCTTTACTAGCATATAAAACCACTAACTCGTCACTGCTGCTTACAAGACGATAACTCATAACTCGGAATGTGCGCTACCTGATCAAACCAATACCGATAAGAAGAAAACAACCACCCAAAGAGTGTAGCGGCCTGTTATGCGCTTGCCACGTAACTCTTTTGATCTAAATCTGACTTTACTTGCTGTCAGGTCAAATACAATTCTCTTACTCCTAATGTCTTCCCATATTTGATCACTATTATTTGGTGGTGTGCTGAACAGCCGAAGTTTACCGATTCTGCAGTACTTGGCGATGATGTTCTCATTGCCGACCAAGCTGTGGCGCAGAAGTACCACGAAGTATTAGGGAGTTTATATGTTTAGATATCCAAAACTAAATGTTTAATCTCAAATCCAGTAGCTGTGGTATTTTCTAAGAGATTCTTTACATGGGGGTTGAGTCCTCCAATCTCAATCCGATGTCTGGCTAATCCTCATGGGTGCTATTAGGATGAAGCGTATCTTAATGTGCGTTGGTACTACACAGTAGCTTTTCGATCTGATGTCTCCTTACAATAGTTTTATTCAAGGATGTGCCTATTAGAATAGAACAACCCAGAGCAGAGAAAGAATCCAAAGAGAAAATCCAATATTTGAAGTTTTGGTCTCATGTGGAAGTGTTATGATATGGTTGTATCTTGGGGGGTGGCATGGCATACCGTCCTAACATTTTTACGTGCTGACAGAGCCGCTTTTCTTAGGTGGTTATCTCCTTCTTGGGTGGAGTAAATTGGTACTGTACTAATGTGATTGTCTCTGTGTGGGGTGGGTCTGGAACAACCTCATGTAGGGAATAGGGTTGTCAGATTTGACGATTCCCCTCCCCTGTGTTGACCGTTCACTATCTGACTTTAGGCGTCCATCAGTGTCAAAAAAGAAAAAGCACTTTGGGATTTCAACGCATAAGGTAAACTTATACTTCTAGCTTGGCTTTTCAAGGCTATGTTTTGGGAAAATAAGGTGTGGAGTTACACATACACCCGGGGGCCCAGTTTGCACGTAGTCCTGTAGTGCAATCCCACAATCACTACTATAATATAGCTTTGATCATTACTATAATTTAGCTTTTCTAAAGAGCAGCTTGAATGAAGCAAGTGGCAATGCTTGAAGGGGACCAATGGATAAGTGTTCAAGCCTTATTTAGTAGTGCGTTGGATCTTAGCTTGGGCAGCAGCTTAATCGATACTTAATGTAGATTGCCATGTTTGTATCCGAACGAAAACACCTAACTTCTTTTTGTTATATTGGGGAAAGATGTCAGTATGGAGACTTGTTCTCTAATTCCGATGAAGAAAACGGTAGCAACGAATTGGGAGTAACCCTAGTTTGTCCATTAGTTCCCAGCCCTGAATTTGCACCAGGAACTTGCCCCCGTAATGAAGGAAAGATAGGACTAGGTATTTTACCAAATCAAATAGGATGGATCGCCCACTTCCTATAGAACCTATCATTAAATATAACCTCTCATAAAAATACCCAGTGGAGGGGAAGATCGTTGAACTTATTGATTTTGCCAAAAGATTATTACCTTTGGGAGTTCCAGCACCAATTTCTAGTTGGTTTTTCTCTATCCTTCAGAAACCACCCCTTATATACCTTTTAGCATTCTGTTTCGTGGAGAACCACTTTCTCTATGGATTAACCATTGTCATTTCTAGTATGGATTTTAGAGACTTTCAGGAAATACATCCATTTCTTTTGCCTCTATCATATATCAATTTAAGATCTTTTAGTATTCTCACTTAATTAGTAACTCTCGTTAGGAATTGCGTTAGGAGTCTCCAACTTGAGTATTTGAAGCACTTTAGGAAAGAATCTTTTTATACCCTCTTTATAATTGGATTCTTTGTAGGTTTTAGACTTACTTCTTGAATAAAACCATCTTACATAGAATTATTACCTTTGAAAACTTTCGACGCCTCCAAGTAACCACTATAACCTAGATCAACCCTATTTTCTTTTAGAAGCCTTCCCCCGTTTAGGAAACTTTCCATTTGGGGCAAGTCCTTCCATCCTTTGGCATCCTTCTATGCTTTGGCTGTGGACTATCCTCCTATTTTGACAATCTTCCTCTAGCTTTCTGAGTGGCACAAAAGAAAATGAAAGTCAGGAGAAGCTTTCCCCTTGATTACCGGTGTAGGACAGGCTAATAGGTGAAGTAAAAAGCCTTAAAGCAGTCGATGTAAGGGTTAAATCCTGTTTTAAAGAAAGCAGTGCCAGGGCTAATAGGTTAAATACCGACGTAAGACCAAGAAAGTAAGCCTAACATTTGAATGAAAGCATCCACGTATGACCCCGGAATGAGACACAGTAAAGCCACCCCAGCAGTGAAGCCCTAGTTCCGAGTTCATTTACGACTTGAGATTCCAAGTATTCGAAGCTGTACCTATGTCCTGTATTCTCTGTTTGATTCTTACTGACTACCCCCGATGCATGTATTCCGACTTACCTATACCCGATGCATGTATCCTTACTAAAATGGTGTACACTTATTAGATCCTGGAGATAAAGTATTGATTTAAAAGGTTGGTCTGACTATCGAAACCCCGTATCAGAGTTGGGGAACACAGAGTGAGATTGTATGCTTCTACTTTCATTATAGCTTTCCTTTCTTCAATTCCTACTTAGTCTAGGACCCCGCTACTGATGAGTTGAATTAATAGTTTCGAGTTCATTGCTAGTAAGCTCTATTGTAAGGCCTAGCTCAAGGTTAAGGTTGAAAGGCTACTAGTTCAAATACATCAAATCTAATGATTAATAAATATAAGCTTTTATCGGGGAAGCAAGAATACAAATAGGTCGTTTCAGTTTTAGAAACAGTGGTTCGAGAATGGAAGACGTTAATATAGGCTGGTGTACAAGGCAAGGTCCGAGGTCTTTAGGTTCCGGGGCCAGTATAAGACCTTAGAGTTGATAAAGGGGGGAATTAGTCAGAATGGGATACATGGCAGTAAGAGTCAAGGCGAGGTTCGGGATCATTAGTATAAGGCTGGGTTCCAAGTTTAGTTCCCATCAGTAGTACCCATATTCTCTATGACTTGCTTTATTCTTTCCAGTAGTTAGTAAAGGGCAGTAGCTCACAATTCTTATTGGAATAATCGATATTATATAAATATAGAACGTTTCAATCTGGGTTGCAAAGAAAGAAAGGAGAGACTTGGGAGCAGTAGCGAAAGAGGAAAAGTTATTCTTGGACACGTATGGAGGGAAGGATACTGAGTCGTATTCCTAAGTTCATGTCCTCTATCCTGGGTTAATTCCCTAGCTTTTCATTCTATTCCTACCGTCGGTTCCCCGTTTTAGGGTTGTTTCTGCCTTTCCTTGTTTGCATTTTCGTTCTTACTTATGAGTTTGCTTCTTATCAGTCTACGTCGAGTTCTTCTACCTTTATCTAGGTCTTTTACTACTTAGGTTCAATTCAGAGTTTCCCGTTGCTGCCTTTATTTTACTAGTGCAATTATATCTACTGCGCCAATGTCTTATAGTTCGTATGGTAGACTTACTTTCTAATTTCTTTCTTTAAGTATAAGGGTGTACTCTTACTTTCCTACCGATGTATCCCTTTACTTTATTAGTTGTCCTACTTATTATATTAGAGAAAGTCCTTATTTTGAGTTTAGGCCCGATACTTTTATGAGAAAGTCCTTATTTTGAGTTTAGGCCTATGAGTTTGGGGGGAATTTTCTCAGAGTGGGGGTTAGATTGGATACTTACCTTGATGGTTGGATTCCCTTTTTCTAGGTTCAAAAGTGTGAGTTTACTTTCCAAGTTATGAGCTCAATTATTTATTCTATGGGTTTAACACCTATAAGCACTAGTTCCAATCTGAGTTCCAAGTGTAGTTCTGATTAATATTAGTATCGGTTTTAAGCTAGTAGTAGCAGTTATTACAAGTTATGTGTTTGAGGCTCATAGCCAGTAGAGCAAGGATGGGGATCCTCGCGGGGGATAAAGAAGTTAAGTAAGTAGTGCGAGGTAGACCTCTATAAGGGAGAGTGGTACTCGAAGGTAGTAATGCCAGTTTCAGAGTTGGGATTGGAAGATAAAACCCTAGTAAGCAAGGCTCTAAGCAAGGGATTGTTAGAATAAGATCAAGGAATGGTAGACTAAACTAGAAGGCAAGGATATAAGTATGTAGTATAAGTTCAATTTTCTAAGATAAGATAGAATGCCGGAGAGTAAGGATCATAGTGAGTAAAGCAAGATCTGGTCCCAGCCGCTAAAGAACCAAAGTCAATAACTACAGAACGAGGGTCGAGCTAGGTTAATCCTTTTACTTACAGACGAGAATGGATCTCCGGAGTTTGATTCTTCTACTCATGCCAGTGAAACCGACATTTACAAATAAGTTAAGCTTTGGGGGGGTAGAATTCTACTTGGACTTCTACTACTCGAGCTAGGAACCAGGGCTATAGTTACTACCAATAACAGAATTTCAATAATGCTTCTAAGACTTCAATCACCACTAACAGGAAATGAATCGAGGCATAAAACGGTAGCAATACCTTAACTACTAACAGGGAATCCAATAAGTAAGGCAAAGCTATTAGATTGGACCCGACAAGCAACTACGCTAGGCTCTAGTCTTACCTTACTGCCTTAATAGCCTATATCTCCAGTATACTTATAACTTGCTCTCATGATTTCACTACTTTATCTCATTACCCAACTACTAAATCAAATACGGAAGACCCACCCAACAAACACGCCTTACTCACTAGCCAAAGTGCCAAGCCCTACACTTGTTAGATAAAACCTTACTCTCTTATCTCTGATTCTTACAAAAACTTATCTCATTCCCGCTACCTCAACTCAAAAGTAATAAGAGGACTGAAGACACTATCTTCTGTTCTGTTTGGCACCGACCAAGTTACCCTAATAAATAAAATACTACAAAATATCATATAAAACAACTTGACATACTATTATTCTTATTACTATTATTATTATATACGGATAATGTTTTAACAAGCAAATTAAATGACTGGTTTTACACGGTTTTACTCGAAACAAGATGGACTAAGTGAAGTTGAGTGCGTCAAGTAAAGTTTACATCGACCGCAGTTGCATCTGTCAAAAACAGAAGAGGAATCTTTGGCGCAGTAGGGAAGAATCAATGAGACCTATGTGACCTTTGAAATCATAAGTAAGGAGTAACAGTTTCATTGGTATTAGTATAAGAGGGAAGTAGCTTTAGTTTAAGAGCAGATTTAGGTTCAGCAGTAACCGATAAGAACGAGAGATGTCAGTGGCAGGGCAGAAGATAGGGTTTTCTCCATTAGTTGTTGACTTAATGTAAATATGAGATCAGTATCAGTTGACTTAATGGCAGTAGCGTCATAGTGAGATAAGGTGGATAAAGTCTGATATGTGGGAAGTTCCGGGCCAAAGCTTCAAGTGAGGGCTTTAAGGTAGGAGAGGTAGACTAAAACTAGGTATCAGAGGTAGACTAACAGCTAGGCATTCGAGAAAGGAGTCTAATAGCTAAACCTCACACGTAAGAGTATAAGACAGGAAAGGAAGGCTCAAAGGAATAGCGGATGGAAAGCAAGGACAGTAAGACTAGTAGGGTAGGAGAAAGGGGTGTTAGGATAAACCCTCACAAGCAAGACTGAAAGGCGTAAACATAATATTATTATACTATATCTAGTAGATGTGCTAGATTGTACCTAGGTTCTTTATTCCTAGAGGAGAGAATCAGCCTAGACTCACGAGCAAGGAGCAAGTGGGTTAAGGGCTAACAAGCAATACTTTAAGGCAGGGGTGTCGTGCTCAGGGGTGATGCAATAAGGCTTTTTTCTCCTCTTAACGAAGATGGAAGACTAAGGCAGGCTAGCAATTTCTCATGGTAGTTAATGTTTGAAAGCAAGTAGTGGCATTGCAGGATTGGCCATTAGGGTTGAATCACAGGGGTTAAATACAGCTTTTATCTCACAGGGAAAGCCTCAGCTAGTAGGTAAAGTACGAGAAGCAGTAGCCCCATTCTTATAGGTGGTGGTATCAGACTCGTTATCCGTGTTTGGATCCCCGGGGGTTAGTGATAGTCTTGTTAGCCCGGTTGAAATTCTCCTGCTTGTCGCGGGCTCTGCCTTGATCTTCTACTTCTGATTCTGTAACTAAGTCCTCTACTGTGCCTAGATCGTACCCGGAACACACTTTAGCTACACTCTTTTAGTGCTTCTGAGACTTCAACAAGATATAGGGAAATCCAATACTAATAGCAGAGTCAAACCACTGACACCAATACTTTAACCCTCTGTTACTACTTACTTCGAAGCTGTCTTTCTTGACTTTGATTATTTATACTAGAGATCAGACTTGCTCTACTGATTATAGGGCTTACTACCTTCCCTTACTTACCAGACTATTTACTTAGAATCCTTACTTATGCCTTCAATGCCTATGAACTAGACCGGTGTCAACAGCCCAAGCCACCAAGCAAACTACCTATAAGAAACAACCTCGAAATAGAGAATACAGACATCGACTCGAACCAACCCTTCCTTTACTGCCCATTAGCCAACAAGCGACTATCATGATGCCTACCTGCTTCATTCCACCAAGTACTAAAGCACAGCCAAGCTACTATTACTATTGGAATTGGACTCTAACTAAGGAGCTCGACTACAGCTTTTAAGCCTACCTTATTAACCATAATTCTGATGTTCCTCTTTGACTCTTCAACTACCAACGGGTCCGCCCTAATTCCAACTATCCTTTCTCTTACTCTTTTACTTACTTAGGTCCTTACTTATTTTCCCCTTCCCGGCTTGAATTCTCTCTTTCTTTTATGAGTATTCTATTAATAAGAATAAAGAACAGAACTGGGTAATAAGAGAACGCAACTAATGGCAAACATACTAGAACACTTAACTAATGAATAAAACTACTGATAGGGAGCATGAAACTCGGAACTTATAATTGGAATAGTACCTCTAAGACAAGACGGAACAACCTATAAAACCACTAAGCTGTAAAAGACTCATCAAAAGAAGAAGCAAACAAAGAAACCAAGCTATACTAGCATCCAGGTATCCAAACCTAGACTTGTTTCTTGAGCACCTAACTCTTCTTTCACTCCTGCAGTTGTAGCTTAAAACTCACATTACTTATTCGAATTCCTATGTCTAGTTGTTAGTCTGCCGCTCCCATACCTAAAACCCTGTAACTACTGTTTATCAAACTGACACACTATTGTCGGTAATACTTTCTCTTTGACTAAGAGTGCTGAAAGCCTAGTGCTAACAGTACTTAAACTAGCAACAGGGAAACCGACTACTTACTTTGTTTCTGTAACTCCGGATTCAGATCCTTTCACTCCGTCTTTCCTGTCACTAAGTCTCTATTTTACCTTTTATTACCGTATTTGCACCTATTAGTAACCAGAACTACCTACCATATCAGTCCGCTCTTACTTGCTTTAAGTCTCCCTTTTTGCTCTATCTCATTCTACGACTAATACTTATGAGAATGCAGCCATAGTACTTCTTGGACTGAACCCGGGAACAAGGGTCGATGTAATTGAGCTCATAACTATAATAATGGACTATAAACTCTCAGAATGTGACTTAGCGCCTCTAAGACTAAACACTGCTATGCTACTGTTAGCATAAAACAAGTAATAGAGAAAGGAGCAACCTACTAGCATAAAACAAGTAATAGAGAAAGGAGCAACCTACCGCCGAGTTTGGTTCTATTGCCTACGGTTTGCATTCTCTTACTTTATAGTGGAAGCCTGATTCATTTATTTCAGTCTAATCGGTATTGGTTCAAGTCTACTGCTTTCGAGTTCTCATATGAGAGAAAGAGTGTAGTGGCCCTAGCTTTCATTCGATATTTGATGTGAGTAATTCTGTATGTCTTCCGCGTATATTAGAGTGGGTTTTGTCACTGATCTATTCTATTATAATAGTCATTAGCATTAGATATATGATCCTATAATAATACATTAACTTGCAATACCAATAACTGAATTACTATAAGGAGTCACAGGAACGATAGGCTTATACTTCTGACTGAAATTATGTACCTCGACAAGAAGTCTGCTAATACAAAACTTTATACTGAAATTACTGATATAACATCTGGCTTCGAACCTAGTACGAAACTCCTTATATCAAATATTACTCCCCACGCTCAAGGCTTATGGGTGTTGGGGGAAGGGCTGAGTAAACTAAAACTCATTTATAGGGCGGACTAATAGCATAGGGTATGGGACTAACCAATAGTAGAGGGTATGGTATGCTCCAGTGCATATAGATTAAGAAGCATATAGATAAAGAAGAAGTAGTAGAACATAGAATTGAACTCGTGAAACCCCCCTCGACCTCAAACCTTGCTTTAATAGCTATAGCTCTTACTGCCCTTACTGACAAACAGGATCTCCGCTTTAACTCTTCGGCTAGGCCTCTGATAGATGAAACACGGGCTAACAGAACAGAACCGGGAACACAATTACTAGGAAGTGTAAGCTCTTAATTGAATTAGTATACCAATAGACAGAATGAAATCCGTGCTTGCTCTTTTAATACTTTAACTCCAAAGAAAGAATTGATTTCTGTTTCCGGTCATAGTGTTTGTTACGGGCGATCAGAACTCAATCTATTAGTATTAGTATCAGACCGGGCCAAGCTACTCCTACCGACAAGACTGACTTTACTAACTGTCGAATACGACTATGGGAATCAAACATATAATAAAAGGAATAAAGCACGGAACTAAGGCGAAAACTCCAGCTTCTAAGCGGTAATCTGGAAACAAGGGTCGATGTAATTGAGCGACTTATAAGCATCAATCCACGAATCCAGACTGTCCTCCTACCCAACACTCTGATAATTCACCCGGGCGATCGGTCTGTTACTCCGGGGTTAAAGCCCACCTCTCTCGCCTTGCAAACTGACATTGCTTTATACGATTCTTTGACTCATTGGTTGAAGTATACCTCTCCGGCCTATCAGTATTACTTTAAAACCTAGCTGTCTGCCGGGGTCATTACTTAACTAAACTGGAGTTCGACCCCAACTTTCGCTACCCTCCACTGGTCTAACTTTCCTTTACCTTAGGTCTGCTCTACCACCCATTAGTCCAACAACACAAACAAAGTCGCGGATTCCATTCTCATATGCCGCCCAAGGGAACAGGCTCTCAGCACCTTACTATTAGCCTGTAACTCCCAACTCGCAAACAAGCACTCAAAACCGGGAACTGGGCTGTTACTAACAAGGTTGATACACTACGCTAATGGAGTAGAACACGAGCATACAAGAAGAGAACCCTAAACAAGGGTCGATTACATTGAGCTGGACTACCAATAGGAGTTGAGCTGGGAACTAAGACTTCCCCCACTGCTTCCAAAGCCCCAATTACTACTACTAAGCGCCAACCTCGGAACTCCGCCTATGCCCTTGGACACTGAATCTGGCTTTACGCGTTAGCAGCCTGAAATACCCAACACACCTTTGATTCTGAAATTGCTTATGAAGTTGACTTAATATAATATTCAGAAGTATGTTGCTTAGCGAACCTAGGGCTTTCACCTCTTAAGTCAGAATATAACCCGGGCGGACTAAAACACTATAAAGGGAATGCAACTCGGAACGGGTAATCTATTAATGGCAAGGCGGATACACTACCTTAAATAATAGACCCGGGGCATAAGAGAATAGAACCTGGGCTACCATACCGATACTTTAACTACTAATAGAAGGACTTGAACTCAGAACTCAGGCTTACTTTACTGTTTATAAGACAATGAAACCCCTCCAACGCCAATGAATCAAACGACTAACTAGTAATCTCACTACTACTACTAAATATCACTACTATGGACAAGATCCCAACTCTCACTCTTAAACTCCTTAAACAAGCCTGCCTTTCTGGACTCTTGGCCTGTAGCCCATACCTTTAACTCTGCTATCTTATTAACATATGTATTCCCTATCCCTGCCTATAATCGAGTGAGCTCTACCTCTCCGTACTGTACCAACCTAACTCCCGGGGGTGAAGGATAGTGCTTACTGCTTTGATTCTGATACAAATATCAATAAGAGTTGCACTGGCGCTTATTAGGCGAATATGGTAAATACTTACTTAAACACATAAGTAGAGGACCCCGACAAGACTTATCCCATTAACTATAAAACTACCTATAAGAAGAAGCAAGCTACTCTATCAGAAGAGAACTCAGTAACCGAGCCTTACTTACTGCCCCCAACCTTAACTCTTAGGGACCTCATTCCTATATGAGATTATTGGGTCTCCCGCTCCTCTATCTTATTCTTACTGTCTGTCTCCCGCTCCTTTCCCTTATTCCTACGTACGAATGTTAGTCCGACACTACGACTTTTCATTATTAAATTTGGTATTCCATTAACTTAGGTAATACAATAATTAAGAAACTCATATAATATAATAATTAACAAACAAAAGGAAAATCAAGAAATCGGAATGAAAGGTAAAGTTAAGTAAGAATAACCTGTGCGAGCAAGTCAAGGGGAGCTATTACTTGATGATGACCCCATTATAAGTGCTATTCCAAGTTTCCGGGTTTGTTTTAGATCCACTACCCGTATGTAAACCCGAGCTGCTAGCCCGCCTTCCCGACACCCATATCCGTCTATTAGTCTGGTAGCTGGGGTAAATTAGTAAGCCTTCGTTCCAAGTTCGAGTATTACCTTTGATTACAAGTTTCGAGTTGGCTTCTCGCCCCCTATTTGTGTTGATTCTGACTTATGTGTTCACTTCTTCTCTTATTAGTTTAATGCTAGATACGCTACTTCTTACCTATGTTCTATCCATTACTTCTTACCTATGTTCTATTACTTCTTAGTTTCATTCTGACTTATGTGCTCGATCCTTCTACTACTGAGTTTTACCTATTAGTGTACTAGCCTATGCCAGTGTATTCTTGTTGAACCAATAAACCAATGAACAACCAATGCACTAAATCAATAAACAAATCTAATAAGAACCCCCTGGGGCACCAAGCGATTCTTCAAACGCAACTTCCCGAACGGAACTCCACCTTGACATATAGGTAGGCATACCGATCCTAGCAACGGGAGATACCTTTTAATTCTGAACTACTGTAGCGCCTAAGCTGTCTTTACTGCTTTGAATTCTCTTTTTCTCCTCCAATCGTTCAGTATTTCTTAACCATATATTTGAATGGGTTCCAAAGCTCAGTAGTAGCATAATGCATTAATATATAATAATAGATTCCAAAGTGAGTTCACTGGTTCTGGTTCCAAAGCAAAGCCAGAGTCGTATAAGTAGCCCGCTCTGAGTCATAAGTAATATAAGTAGCCCAGAGTCAATAAGTAGAAGTACTCTTATTCTGTTTGTTATCAAAATCAAAGAGTTGACCTCGCCTTGATAGTAGAGTCAGTAAATTCATCATAAGAATACTAGGTGTGTGTACGAGTAAGTAAGGGTAATAAAATAAGAATTAGGTAGTGTTCTTGTCCTCACCGCCTAAAACTCACTGCCGCGTAACATCATCTGAAACCAACCCCCACCGCACTAAAGAATGGCTTCGACACTAAACATTTAGATACGCTGATTCTTTAGCATTAAATTCTTCAAGAGATATGTGCCTAAAGGAGAGATGTTCGCAATTACTACCACCGACCCCCCAACCATATCCTTTATATAAAGGGGCCCGGCCCGTAGCTTCGCAATTGAATGTCCGCCTTGCCTTCTTTGCTGAGGCTTCCAATGGAACTCCCGGTGTTACTTTCCTCTACTTTCTTTCTTTCTTGGAATCGAAGTTTCCGTCGTAGAAGCTGTGATTGCCGATGCAGTGCCATTAGTGCTTTTGATTGCGTGTCGCTGGTATGAAGACGAAGGCGCACGTAAGGGAATTCACTCCAAGCAGGGTAAGTACAGCAAGGATAACCTTTCTCATTTGGCGTCGAAAGAGTCTCCGTTGTATGTTTCAGCCTATCTGCTCTGCTTTATCAGTGTGAGCAATATACGCTCTTTTTTTTGTATAAGCTCGTCGGGTTCCTTATAGAAAGTAACATACTTCATGGACGAGTCCGAACTCTCTTTCCCTTTTGCTGGTGTCAGGTGCATATGCTTTGATTGCTTATAAATTGAAGCTATTTCATGGACGTCGAATGAAGATAAGTGGGATCTCGCTAAATGGAGTCGACCTCTATCTTTGCTTTTGTCTGCTTTCAAAGTGAGGCACTAGTAGAAAGACCCCTAATAGGATTGAGGTACAAGGCACGTAATAAACTGTGATCTAAGAAGCTGTTTTTAGGCAAGTACTTATTTTTGAAGTAACTGAACAGACTTTATCTCCCTGAGGTCCTCGAAGAGAAGAAGGCTTACTCAAGATAGCAAATTACATATAGGCAGAGAATGCTATGGTTCTTGTTCAACCGTTGTAAGACTAGCAATGGAATTCCGAACCACTGGTTTCAAACCGTAACTGTTGACTCTTGTTATATTGAAAGTAAGTGTTGTCGTATCCCTCGACCCTATGCTATTGTTTGTTTTTCCCTCGAGCAAGTCAAGTAAAACAATTTACCTCAGACGTAACGAATGGAAAAAGACTTAAAGAAGATAGCCTATCTTGAAACTGCTCAGAAGGAGGACCCTGCCTTTTAGAAAAGAGAGAGAGCCCGCGTTTGACAAAGTTCAGAAAGAGAAACTTCATCCTCCCATCCTGGTACCCTGGTCGACCTCTCTTGATGTATCTGTAAGTAATGGAAGCATCCATGAGTTGTGTGCTTCGCTACCCTTAAGAGAGAGAGCCTTCTATCTTTTCTGGACGGACCTTTGTGGTGGAATGTGAGAGTGAGCGTCGGGGGACCCGATACCTGCTCTTCGGCTGAGATCCTGCACTACGAACCTTTGTTCTACCCAGTGGGGTACATACACACCTATCGGGCTCAACGGTGAGGTTCGACTCTGGTCTCATCGGACACCCACTGAAAGGCTGACATGAAATAACGAAGCGGGCATATCTATGAGATGAAGCATACCCGAATACAAGGCGGGATACACTCTATTAAGTAATAGTTTGGTAAACTCGGAACATTGTATGGAAAACTCTCTGTCAGAGACTTAATCGAGGCTTTATTAAACAAACCCCTAAACAATACCCACCTAAAATAAGGAGTATTGCATTGCTTTCATCTGTGCATTCATTCTCTTTGGATTCCCCGCCTTCTTGACTGAAAGACTTGCCTTATTTTGCATGGCTGCCTGCCATCGCTTTGGCTTTGCTTATCAACTGGAAACGAACCAGTCTCATGACTAAGCTTATAAACTTGTGAAACGAACCAGTCTCATGACTAACGGAAGACCTCTGTTCTTGGTCCAGTCACTGCTATCTTTAATAAACCTACCGGACCTTCTTTTCCCGATCGTTAATCATTCCTTCTTACTATTCTGCCCACCCTACTAGCCTTTGTAACTACCCGTGGTCGTGTTAGTGGTCGCGGGGACTCCATCCGTGGTGGTTGTGCTATTCGTGGTTACTTTGGACGACTTCTAGAATTCTGGACTTCTAGGCCCTACCCCGTCATCCTACTTTGATGGACCAAGCGAAATTGGGGAGCAGTTAGGCCATTCTGCTGTCTTCGTTACGGGTCCCAAACTGTTGACGACCAAGAGTGTAGCTGGCATGCGGATTACTCTGTCATATGATTGAAACAGGTATCCTGACCACTTACTAATCATATTACAGGTGATGCTCGTTCTATGACTCAGAAGGATGAATATGTTGGCAATGATCCTTTTATGTGAAGGGAATCGCTAAGACCAATCATTCCCTAGTCTAGCCGAGATCCTATTGCTCTTGGGATATTATATTATTTCAATATGGGAATCAGAGGTCATATCGTATTGGTATAGTAAACAATAATTCCTTTAGTTCCATTCGTTCGCTTTAAAGCACGAGCTGCGACAAAGAGATCTATTTTTGCTCTTGTACAAATCGCCAATCTCCATTCAACTACACGCAATTAGATCAAGTACTTCCACTCCTTACGTGAACGGCCGCTTTCTTGGAACTCATTCATAGGCGCTTTAGTTCGACTTCTAACACTCGACTTCTAACACTCGATTTATTATTATTATAGATAAGAAACACTATATTTTGTATTATTATAGATAAGAAATATAACAAGCGTGCGATACAAAGCATCAACCTAAGGAAAAACCAATTGATTTACTATTGAGTGCAACCCCGTAACTAGATAGACTATGGGTAGCTCAGGTGCTAGGAAAGTATTATATATATCTCATATATGGGTAGTTCAGGTGCTAGGAAAGTCATATATCTCATATAATATAACGCATGCCGATGTTGCCACCGACAAACAACTTATACAGTGAAAAGCTCCAAATAGGCACACAGTCGAAGTTGGAATCAAATAGTATACAAGCCCGCCCCTGAGAGCTAAGTTGGAAGAATCCATGTTTCCGTATCCGATGATGCTAGCGCAATAAGAAGAATGGGTAAAGGTGGGAATTTCCTCGTTTCTGTTTCCGAAGTGGCGCCTTGTTTGAGGGTTGAGCACCTTCGAAGTAGAAGCACCTCCTTCCGACGCTAAGCGTAAAAGGAACTCGAAGAAAGAAGTCGTGCAACCAACCTGCATTCCCATAGGGCTATAGTTGTCAGCCACCTCTTACGCCTATTCCCCCTAACGTGTCAACTCGTTGGGTGCTCTCCCGGTAGGACTCTGTTGCTGGTCTTGACGTTGGCTGATTCAAAAAGGCATCCTAGTAGCAGCTTTAATTTAGTCAAAAACGAATCACTAGCTTGCTCGCTCTATCTTGCTTGATAAAAGCCCGCAGCCCTTGCTTGCTCGCTCTATCTTGCTTGATAAAAGCCCGCAGCCCTTGCTTCCTCTCTGTCTTCTTACTCGTTCGTGCCGCTAATGTAATTCCTTCTTATGCGGCTTACGACTACGAGGTTGTTGATTGACTTCAGACTTAACTGCTACCCCCATAACATAGAATTGTCGCGAAGAAGGTAAGAGTTAGTCCCTAGAATTAAAGCGAAGAAGGTAAGAGTTAGTCCCCTGGGAGTAAGTTGGAAGGGAGTATCCAAGTTAACCTCGCACATAGCATCCGGACATCGACGTTTCATCTATTGGGGTAGTAGTAAGTACATCGAGTTCAATCTATTAGGGTTTTTTCTTATAGTTGTTGTTGGATGCGCCTACATCGTACTTATTCCCATGCCCCGGCTCTATTCTTTGGGAAGAACAAAGTATCAATATTCCCATGCCCCGGTTTGGTTCTATGTTATACGACCATATCCCGTATTCTTAGTTACATTATAACAAGCACTGGGTTCGTACTCGGGAAAACGGCCAAGCAACTTAGAAAGGCGGGCAAGTAACTACTAGACAAACAACTACTAACGACCGCCAAGGAACTACTAGACAAGCAGACAAGTAGGCTAGTAACTCCGGTCCCATACTGTTGGCTATCAGGCAAGTCACTATGCTTCCCTTGATTCTTCTGTCAACTAATACAGTTATGGCTCTGGGCTCTGTCAACTAATCAAGAGTTCCTCTCCTCTTACTACTACTGATTATACTACTCTACTACTTGTTTAAGGGTAAACCTACTGACGCCATGAACACCCCTGTATATACTAGTTCCCGGTAGTAGTAGTCCTGTTCTTGTTAAATACTGCCAAGCAACTGACCTGACACTGTAAACAAGGGACTCCACAAGGGAAACTAGGGGCCAAGCAACGCTGCTTGTCAACTACTACTTATTAAGCACCTGGTTCATTCTTATACTGACTGGTTTGATTCTGTAATTCAATAATTGATACCTTTACGACTACTATACTACTAAGAATAAGGGACCGGTCTTAAACTCAGGTATTCTATTAATACGAGAGTCAAAGGTTCTCCTATGTTTCCTATACAGTGTAAGTAGACTGGAAATTCCAGTTTGTTTTCGGGTTTTCTTGTTTTTTCATATTTGTTATTTGTACTTTATGAGTGGAAAGGGAAGTTTACTATTACCAGAGCTGTAAACTACCTTAGCGAAGAAGCGGGAATATCCGTTTTATAAGAATAGGGGCCAAGCGTATACTGATATTTCTACTGATCCTTAAGATTCCTCTTCTCTTGTCTTGCAACTAGACCTCTGGCAACGAGAACTATCTTATGGCTCTAGTACTGTTGCTTGCCCCAGTTATAATGTACTCATGTTTATTTTTGTTAGAACGTGTTTATTACTTACCCCGCCGGCTTCTCACTTGTAGCTGACCTCTGACTTTAACCTTAACCAACAAGCACCGGCTACTACTAGATAGATTAAACGTAGTAACAGAATGCAACTAGCGACTCAAAACAACTTATGAAACTAGGGATTACACTAATTCCACTCGCCAACAACAGGCTAGGCTCTGTCCACTATTAACTGCATTCGCCTCTCTCTCCTATTGCTACCCGGTCCTTGCACAGCTACCTCAGGCTACTAATACAGATGCTACTGGGGATGAAACAAGAACTCGAACTGCCTATCATCTATAATACCAGGCGGGAGCTATAAACAGGTATATACGAAAAAGCACTAAAACATAACTTTCTGTAGTTTGATGGGCATAAGTTGGTAAGATTACCGATGTTTCTATACAAGACCCGGATCTGGCTTCAACTTAAATCAAAGAAAGCCTCCTTCTCTTGCTTCTCAAACTACTACACTTTCCACTTGATCTCGACCTGGACTACTACTAAAAGCACTAAAACATCACTTATTTGTTGAATTAGAACTTTCTCCTCCGCATGCCAATACTGTGACTACTGAGGTCCATTCTGATCTTTTTACGACTTAGGAGTTGAATTCTGATGCTTCCTAGCGAACACAAGACTTGGTTGATGCCTTAATTGATTCTGAGATTACTACTAGTGGTATTGGCCTAGTTCTCTGAGTCTTATACTGGGATGCGGGCAATCGGTGGGAAAGAGCCAAGCTAGTACACTGAGTGAAGTTAGCCTTATACTTAGCTACTTGGCGAACACATGACTTGGTCAAGAACCAGAACGGGGGCATTTCAACAAGAGCCAGAACTGGGGTAGTTCAATCTCCTTACTTACTATGTGCTCTTACGCCTGCAGCTGGGCTTAGTTTCATTCTATGACTCCTTAGTTCTATTCTTAAACAGTGGCCGAGTTGGGTAGCGTTCCATTCTGCTCCTCCGACTTTAGAGTTTGAGTCTGTTTCATTCGTTGCTTGACCTTCGACTCGGTTCTGATAGCCTGATACTGACTGGTGGAATTATGACTTAGTACCCCTAGATGCAGGCAACACTTAAGAATAGAAGATGTCACTGTACTTTAATTAAGAGTTGTGGATTGGGTTGCTTAGCCTTGCTCGCCTAGCTCTATGACTCCTTAGTTCCATTCTGATGCTGACTGGTCGTATTCTGTGACTCTAGGAGGCCTATCTGATTCTTGTCCTTCCTTCACGAATTCTGACTTGAAGCTATCCCTCTCTGGCTCTGTAAACTGCCAAGCTACTGCTCGGTGCTTGAAGGCTTATACTTATTAGTCTAATTCTTATACTGTTACTACTGAGTTAAATTCTTAACTTCACTTATGAGCCAGAAATATAGATAGAAGTCAGAGTTAGAAGAGCCTGGAAGTCTAAAGCAAGTATAGTTTCGGGTTCAATTCTGAAGTGTGGCCTGTTCTTGTTGTTGGAAAGAGAATCCGTAGGTGAAGAAGAAGAGGCTAAAGTAAGGTCTAGGTCATCAAGGTAAGCTGTTAAGTAAGAGTAAGGTCTAGGTCATCAAGGTAAGCTGTTAAGTAAGAAGGAGAGGCTAGGTCAATAGTATATAATATATAACACACGGATTTCATTGCCCAGTAGTCCAGGTCCTGTTAGAGTTCTAGCTCAATGTAATCGACCCTTGTTTCATGTAGTACTGCCCCAGTTCCAGTTCAAGTGTAAGCTGCTGTTAGAGTTGAGGTTTGAAATGAATCAAGTAAAGGCTTTGGTTGAAGCAAGCTTGAGTGGAAGTAGTCCTGTTTCATCAGTAGTTCAGTTGCATCAGTATTTGTTGCCCTTATATTAAGTTGCCAGAGGTATATAAGAACAGAGATTATGCTGTTACTAAAAGGTGCCTATTAGAGCTTTTATGGGTAGTGGCTGTGTTGTTTACTTATTTGGGTAGGCGCAGTGTCATTCCAATTGACTAGCTTACCTGCCCTCTTGGGCGGAGGCATAGGGTGGTGAAGCGAGTAGTTGATTTATAAAGAATAGAGTTGGAGAGTGGACTTCACACTTGCATAATAACTGAATTATGCCGAAAAGAAACTGGCAGGACCTGGAATTCACCGTCTACTGACACTGTAGCGGAAACCCAAGATCACTTCATATAGGATAAAGTTGAGAAAGAGAGAAGCAACATAAAGAATAGTTGCCTGTTGCCGGAGCTCGGGTCTATTAGAGGTCGGGTCGGGGTGAACTAAATTCTGCATATTCTACTAACTAGAGGAGCAGCCCTGCCCTACTTTGATTCGTAGTTACTTGGTGCATCTATTGTAATGACTTCGGAATTGTTATAGGAAGCAGCTAAGACGTTGTACGGTAGCCACAATACCTGCCGCGCTACTGTAGTAGTGGATTGGCCCTTGAATGACAGGATGTTTTCTTTGCTTTGTTCCTGCTATAAGTTGTTCCGTTTAAAAACACTAACTAACCACCTACCTATCTATTTGAAACTTACTTAAAATCGACCATCTTTCTTTGCACTCATCGTATAATTTATTGATAAAAGGATCAGAGCAGAGGACAAGGATGGATTCCGGCAACCGGGAGTAGAGTAGGATGGACGCTTTCTATGCCCGAGACAAAGGTGAACAAGCGCTAGTTTAAGTTCGGCAAGGCACCTGAAGGAGTTTCCCTTGGTCACCCTCAATCAAAGACTTCTAAAGTCAAGAAATGTTAATGTGATCTCTATATAACAAACAAACAGATCTCTTTATATGGATTAGGATATCCTTCTATGGTTCATCAAGCCCTCTCTCTTTGTGCTAGTTGTAAGAAGTGCCTCTGTTGTCGCCTTTTTCTCTTAATGATAAGAAAGATTATATACGATGATACCCTTATTTCAAGAAAGATGATATACGATGATACCCTTATGGGTAATTCCTGCCCTGCCCCGCTTGCTTCTAAGAAACGTTTTCACTACAATGCAATGCTTATGGATGACTGTACTCGTTTTACAATTAACTATAGAATTGTATGAATATCTAACTATCTCACTCCTGAGAATTGTATGAATATCTAACTATCTCACTCCTGTATTCATCTCTATAAATCTATTATTAATATCTATTATATATGGCTTGGCTTTTACTTTGATGAGATTGAGTACCAAAGCATCTATGGGTAGAAGCATTCACTACAGCAGTCCATTTAATCAACAGATTGCCATCCTCAGTTATCAACATGCAATCTCCCTTTGTAGGTAGGGTAATGATACTTACTTTTGAGTGAAGGGGGGAAGGTGAACTACCCTTTCTTATACATCTGACTGGTTTACTTAAAATCAATCTTCAGAGCACAGTTATTATAGTACAGTTAAAGGTGCGTGCCGATAATTCATGTTCAAAACAATTCTATCTCTATATTTTTCAAAACCATTCTATCTCTCTATTTGCCGCTACGATCTTTCCTTGGTCTTCCGCTCTTAATCTTTCTGCTTACTTGCCGGACACAACATATAAAAACTTATGATCTTTCTTTCTGCTGGGGATTCTTCTCTTGCTGCTATTACTTAACCATCCTATACGCCTGCTATCTTTACCCTGGGAACATTCAAGTGGACCGATTAACCTATTGTTCTCTGAGAAATACACTTCTTATGCACCAACTGTACTAGGTCCTTCTGCTGACTCCACATCCACATATAATAGAATGACCCGACCTGGATTCAAGATGGTACCACCTCGAAGTTACAGGGATCTGCACTATTGTCTTCTTCACTCTTGTCCCTCTGATTTCTCTTAGCCTTGTTCAGGAATGACTCTAACCGCTTAATCCTTTTGATGGGTATTCGGTAATTAAAGAAGCATTTTTTTGTCACTTCATCACAATGACACATGTGATCTTGTTCCTAGAGATCAGGAGATGCCTCTTCCTGCTTTTAAGTGGGTGTTCAAAGCTAAAGGCGGATGAGTCGGTGGGAACTTAGCAAGACTAGTTGCAAAACAAAAGGCTACAACCAAAAGGAAGTGATTTCGATGAAACCTTGAGTACCCGACCCTCTTATTAAGCCTAAAACCAACTATTCCTTCTTGCGTTGGCTCTTATGAACAAGTGGTCTGTAAGACAGCTAGATGTCAAAAAGAGATTTTCTGCATTGTTTTATGAAGTTAAGGAGAGAGTTTTTCATGGAGCAACCTACGAGCAACCAACACGGGTTTTGTAAGCACTGATCATCCGGAAATATGCCTGTGTTTTTAAGCCTTACTCAATTCTTCTGTGATCAGCAACTTGGATTCGAAAAAGAAGGAAAGAACAATAGAAGAGAAAGCGAAAGCTGGCCAAGCTAGAGAAAGCAAAGTTAATAAGGCTATTATGAGCGTTTAACATGCATTCCATTCAACTCTGCTAATGGCTAATCACCTCTGTATGCTGTTCTAATGCATTTTGGCTTTATAACATGACCCGGTCTAAACCGCCTTTCTAGTTGTAAGGGGGTTCTTTACTCTTACTTATATGCATATCGGCACCTAACATATAAGTAGTTTTGATTTCCCAGTAGCTCCTTGCCTTGCCTTAACCGATAATGCGTGGAAGGAGTCGGAATGCAGCTCGTTGCTTTGCTTCACTTCAAGCTGTTAGTAATATGTACGAATGTAGTGTTCTGCAGATAAGACAGGTACAGCAGATGAGTACAGGTGTAAGAAAGAGGGAAAGGTTCGCTTCAAACCACTCCTTTACCTTGTTTCAATTAATAATAAATTATAGTAGTGCATGGCAGTATGGTACCTGAAGAATTCAATCCCGAATAGAAAACCCCTCAATACTAACAGTCAAGATTTAGCTTCACCCAACGCCGAAGGAAACCCTTACTATCATATCATATCGGGGCACCAACATATACTTGCTTGCTAGCTTATTTAAAAACCAAACAAGCAACTTAATTGAATGTAGTAGAAAACGGTGCCTATGCCTCTGTCCTTACAAAGTCCGGTGTATAGGGAACAAACAAGCAACGGCCAAGCTACTAATAGACCCAAAACTAGACTCTAAGTTCAGAACCTTAACTTATTAACTTAACTTTTGAGTATTATTTCTCACTCCTTAAGGCTCATTAATACAATTTTAAAGATGTAGAATATTACAGCAGCTGACTTTCTAATAGCTGACCCTACTCTACTCTTGCGCCTGCATCCGAGGCAGTAGATCATTAATTCTTCAATTCCATTCTGAAAGGCTTTCAGCACCTCTGACTTTCGCTTGTTGGGCTAAATAAAATCATTGAATTGAGTATATATATGTGAGTAACCAACCATAGGCGTAACTTTATTTGTTAGTAAACCACCATGGGAATAGCTTTAAGAGCAAGTCAAGTGCTCAAGAGATGAAGTGACATTGTTACTTTCGAGTTGCGAAAACAGTACTTTACTTGTTCAGTCTCTTTACAGCGCTCCATACCAATCAAGTGCTCCACTATTACATTCGTATATTACCGTCTATTCGAATGAAGCCTTATTGCCTGAACAGAACTTACTTGAATAATTGCCTTATGAAGCCAACACCTTAGATCTGTCAACAAAGAATATAAGAATAGATATTCAATTACCACCTTAGATCTGTCAACAAAGAATATAAGAATAGATATTAAATTACCATTTTATATACAATACCATATAATCTCTCTATTCCTCTCGCAATTCCTACTTTTCCATTCCACCAGTAACAGAAGAAGAAGTGTTGTATCTCGGGCTAAAGTCTGCTGCAAGACCTTCCAGTATAGAGTTCTTTGTGAATCCGTGTTTGTTGTCGACTCGCTCTAGGCAAGCCGCTACCCTTGCCCTTGAACGATAGAGGAACTACGTCATCTTCTGCCAATCGGAAAGTAGGTCCTGTCCTGCCCTGGATTGAAGCAACATACGGTGGGGTGTCAGCCTAGCTAGCATGGAGCGCGGCCTCCAGAGGAGGGAAGTTCCCTTCCGACGACCTATTCTCTTCTTCGCCTCCCCACTTTTTTTGTGAAAGGTAGTTGTTACTTTCGGTGTAAGTGCCCCTTTCTTCCGCTTAGGTGAGGAGCTCCTCTATTCCTATTCTCTTTCGGGGATTTTCTAAGTATTCCTATTCTTATGATTAGATCAGTAGGAAGGAAGAACAACCGCTACTGCTTCGCTTCCATACTTATTGGGTAACTTTGGAAGAACAACCGCTACTGCTTCGCTTCCATACTTATTGGGTAACTTTATAGTTGGAATAAGGAACATAAGGTTAAAGGGCCTTTTAAGGCGTTATGGGTGGGCCATAAGAAGAGCTCTTTCCGATTGAATGGCCTAGGTTTGTAGGAAAAAAAGAATTCTAAGATGATTGCCTAGCAGAAGCAAGCAGCCTTAATGCGCGTGATTCTATCGTATGCTCAGTTCCTCCACACTACTCTACTCTCTAGGCTTAACCTGTCTTTTCCTTCCCCTCCATAACGAATCAGTGAGTCTTGCAGTGCAGGCAAAGTGAATGAAAGGTTTTTATTAGCAGCACGAGGCTATGACATAGTCAGTTTCATTATGAAAAGGGCGATAACGGTCTTTCACAAGGGTGCGTGCTGTGCCAAATTCCCTACTCCGAGTCTTCATATGAATAAGCAGGTACCAAAGAAGACATCTTAGTAAGCGGAATCGGCTTTCTTTTAAGTGCTTTAAGTGGGTTAAGTTGTTATTGGGAGTTGGATTTGGGACTTCGAGGCCTAAGCAAATCGAATTGGCTTGAATTAATATCCCCTTCTTCCTAGGACTAAGATTATAGACTTGAATACTCTTGTATGTACAAGCACCTACCAACCTGAGTGGAGTAGCGGACTAAGCTTGGGCCGGGGAAGCGTTTTGGAAACGTTGGAACTATTCTTTTGTACAAAAAACAATAAGCATTTTAGGTAACATTTATGACACAAAGAAGACCTGTTGTAAGGGAAGGCTAATATTTAGACTAATATTATTTGACCTGAACCCTATAGATCGATTAGCTGGCGAGCAGAAAACATATTGTTTCCACTTGCAGTCCGCCAAGGAGAGTTTGCCTTTGGTACTCCTGCTCGAGATAATGTGTTATCTTCATGAGATTACTGGCGGTCGTTCGCCTCTACCGCACTAGCTTGGAACATCCGGCGATAACCCCTTTGTAAACTCGAATCTTTCCTTTGTGGCTGGACAACCGCTTGGATACTACGCTTCTGGGCCATTGTCTCCATCACATGGTTGTGTGGTGCAGCCCGGTGTTGGATTCAATTAAAACGCTGTACTCGGTGATGAGATCCGGCTGTGGAAGATGTTGACTCTAGGGACTCAATTCTGGTTTTTATTCCAGATCGAGAGGTAGCAGATCTAAGGTTGGACGGATACGGGCTAGGGAAGCATTTATTCCCCCAAGCGATAGGGCTTGGAGTTCTGATTGATGCCGTCAGTCCACTCCGAGATATCAATCTACTAATAATGGAATTGGATATGCTCTTTCACTCCAACAGTCTGTTTCTAAGTGACTATAGGTAGGGACTGGAGACAAAACTTCCACAGATGGGAGAAGCCCGAAAGCAATTCTTACCCCAAGATACGATGAGGAATAGACATCAACAAGGCTGCTAGGCTCCTTTCTTTCTCATGGGAGGGGTTCGCATCCAACCCTTATCGATACCTCTCGCTGGGACATTTAAGTTAGTGGGGTTTCGATCCGGTTCTGAAATTAGGCGGTGTTACCAATGACTCCCCGCAGCTACCGAAAGAAACTGGATTCGTCCATAACTCGTACTAATGCTCCCGACGACTAAAACAGGACGGGCTCGACGCGCGGTAGCAGGATACGGGACCTGTAACCCAAGCCTCTTTTCTCTTTTGATACCTGTAAACCAAGCCTCTTTTCTCTTTTGCTAAGTTCGATAAGAGTTACTGACTTACTCCGACCCCCAACCTCAAAGAATCTCACGACTGATGAGACGCCGCTTTGGAAGAGCATAGCCATAGCCTTTTATAGCCGGCAGGAACCTCAGGATCAACACGATGAGGCCATGGAAGACTCGGGCAGACCAGACCTCCAACGCAGTGAAGTCGACAGCCTGGGTCATCAGAGATTGTTCGGCAACACTTCTTGAGATTTCGAATAGTTACTTAAATGGAAAGATAGTTTTCCCGATCAGCTTCAACTTTCTTTGGCAGCATTCGCTTCGGAGCGGATACTTAGACTACGGCAGACCCATAAAATAAAAGCAGAAGGTTCAGAACACTGACTCTTATCGGAACAATTCGATACGTACAAAAAACTGATTCCCGAGACATTGACTACGACGAGAGACTTCAGCCAGAAGGGAATTGGATTCATGCTCCGCAGATCTGTCAGGCTCGCATAGAGACATTTGACGAACATTTGCGCTTCCTTGTTAGAATTCCCCCATATCTCTTGGCATCTTGATCATTTGGTGTAAGAACAGAGAATCTGGGATTGGCTTCTATCTGCCTTAAGGTTTAGTGACTACCTTCGTTTCCGCGTCTATTGATGATGGCCCTGAAAACGGTGGTGGTATGCAGAGGTTTTTCCTAGACCTCAAAGACTAGCACCTCCTATTAATCTGCACCTGAAAACAGTAGTGAGGCCTGACCAGGACCTTCCTGCTTTTCGCATCTAATCTATGGCTTAGGCTTGAAGCACCGTTACTATCTGACTTTCCCGACATTAGTGAGATTGATAACTTCTTCCCTATAGGGAGTACGGTACTCTACATTCTCAATAGTAAGCATATCGGAAGCTAGGATTCCATAAGGGTACACAGAAAAGGGGGGTGCACTGATGCGCCTGGAAAGCCTTGAAATACCTATAGCTTTCTTTTCGCTTCACCGGAATCAGATGCTTCAGATGATAAAACTATAGGCTAGTTAATTTCCCTTCGTACTGACCTGGCATACACATAAAAGCCCATGACTTAAGACTGCATGACGAGAGGATAGGTTTTGCACTTATTTCTTAATAGGGGTGCTAAGCGTGGGAGAAATGTCATAAGCACGAAGAAAGATAACTTCCTCGTAGGTCGTTCTATTAGTAAATCGGGGGGACCAGCTAGAAGAAATAGAAATCAAAAGTATAGTAGATAGGGTAGCATGGACCGCCCGGGATCTTTGAATAAACTCTGAGCGGAGCAATTCCTGCGGCCCAAGAGTTTAGCCTCTATCAACTAGAATGTAACGGCGACCTAGGGTGTCTGCCGTCAAGAAAGCGTAAGAAAGCAGGGTGGTCAGCGAAACTCCTCCCCTAGTTAGAAAAACCTTTATCTAGACATGTCTGTATGGAAAAGCACTAAAAATATCCCCCCACTGTATGGGAATCACCTCAGCTAACGATCTACATTAAAGCACTTTAGCTCCTGAGCATAAGATGAAGGGATACGATATATACACAGGACTTTAGGAATCCAAGTGCTAATTCCAGAGTCCAATCTAGACCCATCAGTCCAATCTAGACTCATCAGTCCAATCTAGACCTATCTTTTACACCGGAACCTCACCTATTTATCCAATCGCTTCATGAGGTAGAAAGGGACAAGGTGCTGAAAGCCTTTATGTTAACTCAAATTTGAGACGGCAAGCAAATGGGAGACCATCAAAGATATCACGTCACCCGGTGGATGAACACCCTCACGGCTCTTAATGATAGGGTCCGTTTTTGATACTAACCTATAATAGAATAAGCACCATTGGTAATACGACAACCAGTCCCCGAAATCCACCTTGAGTAGACTCCAGGGAGCAAAGTTTCTCATTCGAGATAAATCTCTCAGCTCAGGGGAGTAATCAAAGAAAGAATAGGGAATCCCAAGTACGGATAGAGAGACTGAACCTGTGCTCACTCTTAAGAAATAATTCTTTTGGATAGAATAAATAGACTGCCTTCACGGTAATGAAGTATGGAAAGTAGAAAAGGCATCCTTCTTTTGCAGATCGAGAAATGGCCCTCCACTAAAATGAGAAGATTGGAAAGAAAATGGAAAGGTCGCGTCAGTGAAGAGAGGAAATAGCTCTAGGTGAGTCGATAGAAGATGGCTAGTCTCAAGCAAGACTGTTATAATAGTGATTCTCTCGTTCAAGGGAAGGAAAAAGGACATGTAGCCGGGGACTTGCTTTTTTACCCTTTTGTTATAGTACGCAAATATGAATTGAGTCTCTCCGACATTGTATAAAACGCCTGACTTCTGACTTTTCTGTAGTAAACTCCTATACCCCTATCTCCATTTATATCTGAATAGGGGGCGTAAGACAGCTCAAAGAAAGAAGGAACCGGACTAACGTAAAGAAGTCAAGATTTACTTACACTTACTACATAAAGGATACCTGCCCCAGCCCCTGCCCTTCTGGTCCTCCGTGAAATAGCGGGATTAAGCTCTAAGAGGTGGAATATCTTTCTAGGTTACCTAAGGAGCAGATATAAAAGGTCGAACGGACTTACTCTCTTAAAAGAAATAGAAGAGGCAAGTGGAATAAGGCGCTTCCTAAAAAGGTTTGTTTTCTCTTGATTTATTATAGTTATTCCCATTTTTAACGAACCCCGCATATATGGTATTTCTTCAATATGTTGTTATAGGGAGTAGAAAAAAAGGAGTAAAGTAGATAGAGGGTTCCGGTGCATTTCTGATTTCTTAGGTGCATTTCTTATTTAATGTTTTGGAGTCCTAAGAAAGAGATAGAGTCCATGTTGCACTTCTAGCATCATTATAGCACAGTGGGGCGTGGAGAAGAGAGCGCTTAGTAATAAAAGGGTAAACAAAGAGTATGGCTGAGGGCTGGCCAATTCTCAAGTGTACTAACATAGATAAGCTATAATCCATGCTTGCTGGGTTTACTTCTTAGGTGCAGCTGCTGTAAGTCTGTTGATAGGCATTATATATCTATTCTTTTTAGTCCAATGTGCCTACGTAACTTTGAACCACCTTAACCTAGTTGTGCAGGATGAGCCGAACTAGGTTTTTTGTTCCGGTTTGGATGAGCTCTTCTGTGGCCGGCGCGGGAGGTGGAAAGAACTGCTTTGTCTCAATAGAAAGAACTGCTTTGTCTCAAGAAAACACTTTATGGCATGTATAAAGAATCCTGCTGTTGTCGGTCCAGTGTAAACGGCTCTAGTGAGAATGGGACAAGCTTCTTAGAATGGTACAAGCTTAGCCGAAATAAAAGTCAGCTACAAACAAGCACTTTAACCTTTCTCTACGCTACGACTTTGAGCTACAGCCTACTTAATATATAAGCTTTATACTTAACTGAACTGCTTCTTTCTTCTCGTTAACTGCTTCTTTCTTCTCGTAAACTTCTTTTATATACTATTTCTTTCAACCGCTAACGCTTATTCTCTCAGTAAAGTCTCAGGCGGGGGTGGGTGCCCGCTGTTTTAGTGAGTTTTTTAGTTCGAACATGTAACTAAGCAAGACGTTGTGCTAATACTAACTTCGGGGTATGCTACTTTCCCTCCCAGGGGTATCTTACTTGAAGTCTCTTTTTTTTCCTATTGCTTAGTACCTAGTAACAGGTTCCTATTGCGTTGTACTTCATTGAGAGTTAGAGAGATAGAGTCTATTTGGGATACTTTCCTTGTAGTGAAGTTAAAGGAAGGGTGCGAAAGTGAGTTTAGTGAGTTCAGCAGTTCCATGGAATTTCTTCCTGATGGAAATAACAATAATTTAAATCCAAATAGTGGAAATAACTGTAGTTTTAGCTTTTCTTTCCTTTCCTTAAGCCGTAACCGCCGAAGCTTAGTAATAATGTATAGCTAATGGAATTACACGTGGGCAGTATAGATGAGATACCTTCGTAGAGATAAGTAAAGCACAACACAGAGTAAAGAGAAGCTTCAAACAAACACTGCAAACACTTATTGTTGGAGTTTCACTGTTAGGTTAGAGTTAAGTTAAGGAAGGGAGTAAACAGTCAGGTTAATAAAGACGATATGATGGTCAATCACAGTGCCAGAGCAAGGAAAAGGTACAATAAAAAGCAAAGTTAGCTTAGGTAGAGCAGCAATAGCAGTAATAAGTGTTTCTAGTTAGGTTCCAGATTGATATTAGTTGTCGTGCGGATGAAATAGTTGTTGTGCGCAGGATGAAATGAAACAAGCAACGACTAAAGTAAGGGGACAGGACGCAAGACTACAGCATAAAATATGGGTGTGCTCCATTCTTCCTTCCGTGTTGTGAGTAAGGAAGCAAAGCAGGTTGTGAGTAAGGGAGCAAAGCAGCTAATTCGTTTCTTTTGAGTTTAACTGTGAGGTGACAAAAATGAGATACTAATCTGTGAACGCTAGATGCAATTCTGAATACGATGAAGGTATAACTGGGATTACACTCAACTGGAATGGAACTCGACTGAAGGAATATGCTTAGCGCTGAGGAAAGTATTAATGCGCCAAAGAAAGAAAACTGTAAACTGTACTCTACTACACCACTCTACTACACCGCGTTTCAGAAGCCGATAAGCAAGGTCAACTGATTGTACCGAACAAAACAAGCAAGCAACGTCACAAGAAAAGCAACCTGGCGGGGTCCGGTGAGTTCCTGTCTTCTCAGAGGCATTAGTCGTTTTCTTTTGAAGCAAGGAGTAGAGCTAGCTTAATCCATCACATATCATGTGTGCACTTCCTTTTCTTTTCTTCATTTTTTAGTCAGTAATAAGTAATGTTACGCTCTTGGGGCTTTTTTGGTTCAATTCTATTCTGCAGCTCTATAGTGAGTTCACCCTTTTACTCCATTAATTCTTAAAGCTTAGTGCCTTCCATTCTACAGTGAGTAAGTAGTAATACGCTATTCTATATTATGTTTAGAGCGCTCATTCTGACTTTCCAGTTTTAATTCCTTTGCTTTAGCTTCGATCTTCTCTTCTACCTTATTAGCTAAAATGTTACTGCTGAGTTGGATTCCTTCGATTAAGCTTATGGCTCTTGCTTTCTTGCCTTTAATTCTGACTTACCAGTTTTACTCTTTTACATAGAATATAGGATCCAGGGGCAGAGTTCAATTCTTGATTCTAAAATGACTTATTCCTGGTTGAGAGTTGTTCTCTTCGTCCGACAACACACCTGACTTTCGAACTCTCACCTGAAAATGGCTGAACTGGGCATTCTACTTACTTTCAAAAAGGGAGTTTACCGCCAACACCTTGAAAAGGGAGTTTACCACCAACACCTTCTCACTGGAACTCTTGAACTGGGCATTCTACAGCTGACCTGGACTACCGGGCAATTAAATCTGTGTAATCTACTATTGGCCTGGCCTCTACTTAAGACTTAACTGCTGAACTTGCCCACGAAATCCTCTTTAGCTAGTGTTCGTCTTCTTAATTCGGTATACCATACCTCTATTCCGGCTCATCTCATCTCATCCCTCTCTTGCTCTTTTCACTCTGGCTCCTATTGAAATTCTGACTTTATTTCTTTCCCGCTTCAAAGCCAATACCAGATCCATCTCCATCTCGAAGTCAACCAGTAATTTCTTTCGAGCACCGAGCCGAGTCAAGCAATAAATACTCTCATTCTTTGTCGAGCGCATAGAATCTTTTTTCTCAGATAACAAGCGGAGCAGGAAATGCAATTTAACTTTAGAATATCAATTCTAGTGCTAAGAGGCCGAGTCAACTACTCCCGTCCCTGCAGCTGCGCCAACACCTAGATATCTTACCTCTTCTTCTCTTTCTCCGTGTGCAGGCAGTAGAGAAAAGACATTTTTCATTCCATTCTCACTTTCGAGCCGAGCACCAGATTTCTAACTCGCTTCTTTCCTTGCGGGTTCCCTGGCCTACCTCTCTCTTTGTTTTATTACTAGGTTATTTAATGCCTCGCCCTTGTTTTTATTCCATTCTTATTCCGACTCTTTCTCCTGTATAGTATTCTCCCGTATAGTATGTATTCTCTTAAAAATTCCAGTTGAGTGTATTCCATTTATCCTACTCCTTGCTCCTGGTTGGAAGGTTTTCCAGCCCTGTTAAGTTAATGGTTTGAGTTTAATCCCAAACTAGTAGTAGAGTAGTTTAATAAGTAGGAGTATCAAGAAGTATAGTTGCCGGAGGTGTAGTATAGTATAGTAGTAAAGTTCTGGTTCTTGTTTCGGTTGCCAGTACTTTTCTAGTTGTTGGCAAAGGTGAGGAAGCCGGGTGCTCCATAGGTTCAAATTCAATTCCTAACGTCGGAGATAGGTAGGAGCAGACTATCTTAATAAGTATTTGTATTAGTAGTTAACCCCTACGCAGCTAGGCACCCGCATCTATTATAGCATAGCGGGGCACCCACATATATTTCTATTCTAATTATATTATCTCATCTCTGTATATTAGAATTATATTATCTCATTTGTAACCTCTGTATTCTGTAGTCTAGGCGCCATCCCGAACTATACCTTAACCACTTATAGGCTACTTATAGGTAAAACTCACCACTAAAGCACCGAACCTTTCTCTTAGAAACACAAGCACCTTACCAGTATTGAAGTAGGGTAACCACCTAAAGGGTCATTTTCGAATTAATACATTAGCTCCAGCCGCCTATAAGTTTTAATTAAAATATAGGTTTGCAAGGGAGACAGGGTTAAGATCAATTCTCTGATTCAATTGAGAACACATGGCTCACTTTCATTCTTACTTGATGGTTTCTTTCTTCTAGTTTTGGTCCTTAGTCACTTTTCTGGTTCTCTATAGGCTATAGGCGGCATACTCTACCTTTTACTACTAGCTTCACACAGTAATTAATGGAGTTTACTGTTCTTGTTGTTGGCTACGAGTGTCTTTCTATTCGAGCATTGTCCACAAAAGTTGAGTTCTTGCTACGGAGCTCGGTGTTGTGTATGGGATCGGTAATCTTCCTTGTTTATAGACAGGTGATAGAGATTCCTTATTGAAAGTATTTGTTGGTTTAAGAAGAGTTGGGGTCAAACTATCTTACAGTTGAAGCGCTAAGATAAAATCCTACAAGACAAGATTCATCGTTAGTAAGCGGAATAGACAGTGATTGGGGGTAGACCATTGCACTTACATGAGTACACAAATAATAAACCACTTTTTCCCTTAGCGCCCCAAGAGAATAAGAGGGTTCCGCCGAAGATGTCGCAAGGTATTTACAGGGTTCTATGCCTGGTGCTCGATACAAAAGATTCCAGTTTTCCTAACCTTGACTTTATTCTGTATCAATTCTATAGAAGGGGGGATTGGTAAGAAACCTAAAGAAGTTCTGTTAGTCTATAGAAGGGGATTGGTAAGAAACCTAAAGAAGTTCTGTTAGAATGCTTGTGTTTGGGTGGTTACCATACTTCTTTTATCCTTTTTAAAGAGAAGATATCCTTTAGTGGGGGCAAAAGCTGGACAAAGATCTTAAAGACAAAGAGACAGGCGACCCCCTTCCTTATAGTACTGAAGCGGAAGAAGGCAATTCCCTAAGTAAGGCTTTCACACCTGACTGCACTAACAGAATTGGTAGTCAATAATTTCCCTTAGCAATGACTGATTTTACTTATTTCTTTAGTAAAGCATCTGATGTTGTAGACTTAACTGGCACTGCTGCCTTATAGGATTAAACTCGCCAAGCTAACCGCCTCCCCTAACAGAGACCTGAGCCCTGATTGAGAGTGCTTGCTTTCTTCGCCCATAAAGATGTTAGGAATAAATGAATTATCAGGAGTTAACACCAAGTGCTTTGCCCTTATTTAATGGCGGCAGAGAGCTTTCTAATGTAATTGTTCCTGGTTTTCCCATACTAACATGGAAGGGATTTCTCCTTATATAGATACTCATATAGATATTCTTATTATAAATAAATAAAGTAGAGGAAGCCCACTATTGATTGAAAACTATATTTCCAAATAGGATTGATTTGATTTATCAGGAGCTCAATACGGGCCCATGTCTCCACTTTCTGTCCTTCCCGCTGAAAAGCATGGAATTGACGAAGCTACTTACTATAGGGGCCGAAGAAGTTGATACCTTACCTTATCTAACAAACCGTGCCTCTGTCCTTGGTAATAACCTTAGGAGAAGTTGCTCTGTAACATTCCTCACCGCTCTCAGTGTAGGCTAAGCTCATAACTATATAAACAGTACCCTAGATTGCTGCTGGCAACTACCTCTTACCTCTTGCTCAGTTACTAAGGTGGGTAAATCTACTTTACTGACTTTATCATCTCTTATAACTTCTATGCAACCTCTGGCTCAACAAATCATTCATTTGATCTATATCTTGCCGAAGTAAACAAAGGATTCTCCACTGGGGATTAAACTACCCCATTAGCCTAACATCTACTGTCAACAAAGACAGATGAAACTATATTACCAATTAGACTAACGCGCAACATTAGCCACCCTTCTGCCGCCATGAACAAAGGACTTGTTTAGTAGTAGCTTGTCTGGCGCTCCGGACGAGACGGGAAGGGAGTTCATAACCTACATTATGTCCTGGGAAGGGAGTTCATAACCTACATGTATGTCCTGTACCTCCAGCTATAGGCCCATTCTCCTATTGTTACAAAGAATTCTTAAACAGAAACTTACCCTGAACTCAACTTACCCTGAACTAGACGTTACTCGCACACAAAGAGACTAATATTACTAAGATATAAGGGCAACTTTCCTTTTTTCTTGCTATGAAGCATAAGATGGAAAAGAGCCCCGGTGAATTCTTCTCTTAATAAACCCCTCTGGCTCCGCCGCACCAACGAAGAAAGGAATGGAATCCAGTGTTATGAGATACTCCGAGCCCTGCACTACTGTCTTTCTTCCACCACTGGAGTTCCCCGGTTTAGTGTCATTACTAGTAGCTTGTTTCGTTCCAAGAAGAACCAGTTCCCGTTCTAAAGGCAAAGAGGGGAAGGCCAAATTAGCACTTTTGTTGCAAGAGGTCGGGTCGGGGCAGAAGATGTTTTAGCATAGAAGTAAACTCTTGAGTGAATTCAGAAGTTAACTAGTTAAAGTAGAGGAAGCTATCAGATTGGGAATACCTTAAAGCAAGGGCAAGGGTAAGGGAATCAAGTGACCAAACACCATTACGCCGGCGGGTAAGATCTTAGTTTTCAATCAAGTATAGGGCTAGGGTGCTTTGGCGCTAGGAAAGAAGTTGTACTAGTTTACAGAGTTTACAATTTCCAATTCAAGAAGAGTTGACTCATTCGTCAGTGAATTCTTTTACTTTTGCGACTTTAGTGTCAATTCCAGTAGTTTCCATTACTGCTTGTTCAGAATCATAAGCCGGGGGGTCCGTTTTACTTTAATCAGTATTGTCGACTCGAAATCAGGTTAATTACTCAAAATCTAGGTTGACAGCTTGCTTTACCGAGTATAGAATCAGAGGTGTCACTTGCTAACGGAATTAGAGGGATACCTCGCTTCAAACTTTCTTTATATTGAGGTTACCCAATTTAGATTTAGAAGAAAATCACAAAAACTAGAGAAACCGAATGCTAGCTTTTGAAAACATTCCTTCCCATATAGGAGAAGTTTCAAACATTCCTTCCCATCTAACTTATCTAGTGTTTTCTTTCAGCTATAGTAGGATAACAGATTCCTAGTAGATGCTAGGCCCTACTATTGCTTCATATCAATCTTATTATTCTTCTGGAACTCTAAAACAGGTGAACTCTCTCTGGAAAGGAACTGTTCTAAAGTCTGGGTGCTTGGACTGGACCACTACTTGCTCTTGCCCTGATATTAAGTCTGCTTGTATGCAAAGGTTTCTGACTCTTCAATCGCTACTCTACGCGTAACCCTATCTTTTCTACTTGGACCCTTATTTATCTAAGTAAGACCTATGTGAAACTACTCGATCGAATGGCAAATAGATAAACAGAATGAAACCACTATAAATCGGTGACTTAAACTTACTACAGTGGAAAAAGAATAGAATTGAGGTCTAAGTAAGGTCTGTTGGGTCGTCCGAGCAAGGATAAAAGCACAGGAGTGAGTGTCTGGAGAAGAATAGGGATTAGGAAGCGGGAAGGAAATAAAGTGAAGTGACGTCTGTCTCTTTTCTTGACTTTAAGTGGATTTCTGACTTTACTACTCTAGTAAACTTGAAGGGAAGAAAGATCTTCATCAAAAAGTGGAAGAAAGAGAATCACCTGTTATAGTTCGAAAGAATGATTCCAGGAGTTAAAGGCTTTACCGAGTAGTAGTAATAGGTTTGTTTTTGGCTGCCGGCAGATATATAAGTGACACAGGACAAAGATCTTCAAGCAAAGGAACAATAAAACTAAGTTATAAAGTAGGGTGCTGGTGTGGGAAATCAATAAAGTAGAGCAAGTCGGAATTGAACTTACTTCAAGGTGAGAATACAAGGATGGAGCTCGGTATTATAGAGGCCGGTAACTAACCTACAAAGGGATACAATGAAATAGTAGTAAATAGTAGCCAGCAGAGCGTAGTCCAGTGGAATCAACGAACATAGCTGCCAGCCCTGCCGCGACACTCTTTTAGGTAGTTGCGCAGCGCATTCGACTATTATTATTAGACTATAATGAGAATAGAGTTGTAATTGGAAGCTAGTAAGCAAGGCAAGGGGTTGGCCCCAGTGTTAAAGAATTTGCGCCAGGGCATAAAGGCAGTAAAGTCATACTTTTTTTGTCAAGGAGGGAATAAAGAATACACGACCTAAGCGACCATAAGAATTGAGCTACAGTAAAGGCAATTAGTCTGACTTTCCTTTTCGTTGATGGCAGCGCAGCGTCGGTCTTGCCAGTAACAGTGGAATTCCCGGCTATGAGTTAAAGTATCGAAAGTACCTCTAGTTTCTATTTCTTGGTTCGTTTCCTTCCCGGTAGTTATTTCATTCTCATCAGTAGGCTTTCAGCACCTTTCCTTTCTCCAATTTATTAATAGATCTCCCAATTTATACAATTTATATATATCAAAAGATAATGAGTGGTTTTTCTAGCGCCCCCTTTTCGATAAGCTATGCGGGTGCTACAGACTCAACGGACTTGGACCCATCAAATGATAAGATTGCTTCTGGATGTTAAACCTTATCTGCAGGGCAATCCACGAAGACAAATAACTGAGAAAGAAATTCTAAATTAATGAGACCAATAGTACTTGGTAGGTGGAAACGGGGAATCTGACTCTGTGCCTATGATTTACTCGTATTAGTCTTACTTAAGGTCGGCCACGCTTAAAGATCGGTGCGGCTAATAGTGATGACAGAAAGAATAAAGCTTGCTAGCAAGAGTGATAAGTTATAGCTTAGGCTTCATCTCCTTCTGAAGCATATCCACTTCCTGGGATTCCTTATGTCGTGGGCTTAGCTTAGCCTCCAAGATTACTTATGTATTACTCTATCCAATATTACTTATGTATTACTTGACTATAACTACTTAGATGTATGACTAACTACTTCTTATTAATATGTGTATATATATATATATATGACTAACTTATCCTTATCTATTTGATTGGAATGTTCTTGTCATTCTTTTTTCGTACTTGTGCACTCTCGCTCGAGGAAAGATAGAAAGTGGATGGAAGGGATATAAGTAAGTATAAGATAGTATATGAACAACAAGATAGTCATAGTTATAATAAGACAAGTAAGTATATGAATTAGTGTAGTTCCAGTAACTCCGATAATAATTAGTATAGTTATGGGTAACACCCCAACCATTAACTCTTTCACTTCGTACAAGTACTTTAATATGAGTTCGGGGGAAAGAATCTTTATTTAGTGCAAGCAGGGTTGTCAAGTTGTCATTTCTTACCAAGCCGACTGTGGCTAATTTCATAGCTTTTACTTATTTCTTTCCTAGCCTAGGAACTGACTTCTTTTACTCTGCCCAAGAAACAAGTACTGGATGCGGGGGCCAAGCTACTACTAGAGTTCAAGTCGTTTTCTACCTTTGCGTTTTACCGGGGCCAAGCTTAGTAGTATGTAGTTGTGCAGCAGCGGGAGCCAAGTCTGGTTTTTGGGCTTTTTTGCGAGGTGTGGTCCCGGAAAGTCACGTTCGAATGCTTGTGTTTAAGGCTCTAGCTCCTTGTCGGCCAGTGTCAGTGTCCTTTCTTCGTCGAGCTAAAGGTTGTTTGACCTAATAAAGCAAGAATTGGAAAGAACCCCGACCTGGTGTCTTTAAATAGAGTTCGGGTCGGGTGCTTGTTATAAGCAATGCAAGTCAAGTTCTTTTGCGAGTACTAATACTCAGTGGAGAGGGTTGAGGTTCTCGTGTTGCAGTAACAGAATCAGCAGTATATGTCTCTTAGGATACTAGAAATAGAGTAGTGGAATGCAAATGGAAATGAATATGAGGGGTATACCCACATATTGAGAGAGTAGGGATCAAGCCTGCAGCATAAGATGCGTCTGCTTCCACCGCGGCCATTTCCATGTCTGTGCCAATAGCCCTTCTGATGCTTTCCTTCTCCTTCGGACAAACATATGCTATAAACAAAGATAAGATCTTTCCACTCTAATAAAGTACCTTTGTTTTCGAATAACTACGATAATGTTAATGTACCCCAAACCATAATAATTATGTGTACAATGCAAGTAGTAAAGAAGGAGCTTGGGGAAAAGTCCCCACAAGCAATCCTGAAAGAGGAGCAATTTGATCTTCTCTTGGTCACCGAAGCCTCATGATGGGATTTTAGATCTTATACCTTCACCGCCTATTCTCGGCATCAGGATTCTAGGAAGACATACTAGCTGATATCAACCACTAATTCTGAATGTTGTTTATAGCTCTCGGGGTTCTTAGTGAGAGGAAAGAAAGCTCTTTCAAGTTCGCCGGCAACTTCAATCAATATTAAGATAGGTGAATCTGCTATTTACGAATCGGATCTTGGCTCTTCTTACGAAATTGCCCGCCGACGAACAAGTCTATAAGTCGAAAGGGAAGGCAATAGACTGGTTAAGGTTAGTCCACCTTCCTACCTCTGTTTGTCTTCTTTTCTTATCTTACTTTGCTCGTCCATCCTTAGCTTAGCTTCCGGATTCCGTCTGGTATCTAAGCATCCATTAGTTCAGGGGGTTGGGGCTAGAAGCGCAAACCGCTCTTCGATCTCCCGGTGAGTTGGACGGGAACAAACAATAAACTGGGGGTTCTCCATGGAGCATTTGAATTGGTACTTTCTGAGAGACAGGAGTTAGTGTTTAGATAAGAGATAGGTAATGTAGCTAACGAGCGTAGTGCTTATATGGAGTCGTGGCAGACTTTTTCTAGTAGTAACAGAATGATCTCCTGTAGAAAAATACAAAAACATCGGCATTGAGAGCGGAGTCAAAGAGTTAGAGAGCGGCCAGTGAGAGACAACCTAGGCATTGGAAGTTCCAAACAAAAGAGTATGGCTTGGAGGCAGCAAACAAACAAGTAAGGCTTGGGCAGCGATATAGTCAATAATAAGGGGCTTGGCCAGTAGGGTAGATAATAAGGCTTGGCAGCTAACAAATAAGGCTTAGATAAAGGAGTGGTAGAGTCAAACTCGAGCCTTATTCTTTTTCTTCTTTGTTTGTAGTTTGTCCGCTACCAAATTATTCCCCTGTCGCGTTAGATTCCTCTGTTTCTGAGTTCAATTCTTCTAAGAATACTACTGATGGAGATAAAGTCAATGCATTCCTCTTAGGGGAGAAGTCAGACTTAAAGACATTAATGCCAGGAACGAGTACAGGCCCGGAGAGCAGAGAATTCATATTTTATGTTGGGGTAGTAAGTAAATAGGTTTCAAAGGGTGCTGTTCAGGCTGAAAGGACTACAGGAAAGAGTGAAATACAGGAAAGAGTGAAACTGGGCCAAGTCACTACTAGACAAACAACTACTAATACAGATGAAACAGGACAACTACTAGGTTAAGGGTAAAACTAGACCTCTCCGTAGTCAACTAATACTGATTAAACTACGAAACTACTAGTGTTGGTATTCAACTCTGTCTTACTTAGTAGCTTGGTGCGCAACGACTGACGCGCAATTGGAAACCCTATTTCGGTATGATTTGGGATACTCAGTGAGTGAAACCTAAAGAAGACTACTAGTACATACCACCGCATAAGTCTCTTTTTTGAGTTTACTTACCACCGCATAAGTCTCTTTTAGTAGTTCGAGGCGTAGTCCAAATTCCACATACCGTAGTTAAATTGTCTAAGTTCGTTTATAGGGTTGGTTAAATGTAGTTGCCTGGCTGCTTGGTTCTTTTTTTTCAATGGTTTAGACCCGGTTGATACAGTCGATGCCTTGAAGCGGAAATATCCTGTGAGGGCTAGAGTGCATTCATAGATACCTGGGAGTACACCTTCATCATTGCTTAACTTCCTGTTCGAGAGGAATTAATAGTTTTAAAGAATAGGCTCAGGGCTCTCTAGCGAACTCCCTTGTTACATCCGGTCCGCTCGCTTGGCTTGGAGAGGAATGAAAGTCAAGATGCTATTAGGATCCTAGCCTAGCTCAACGAAAAAGCTTTTGATTAAAACACTTTCTGCGACCGAAGGAACACACTTGAATGTTTCATATTGAGTCTGCAAGTGAGGTTGAGGTCAGGTCGGCAAAAGAAAAGAATGGAATTGAAGATTGCCTATTTCTATGCTGGAGAAACTAAGGCGTCTATGAGAGCAATGCGAAGTTCCGGTGATAGCATCAACGCCTCGTACGTAGACAGTAAAAAGAGCGAGCCGGGATCTTACTAAAATAAGCTAGGACGTGTTGTCGCCGCAGCTATTCCTCTTTTTAGGTGGAGTTGTAGTAGCTTGGCCCGGGGCTACCATAGGCTCCCACAATAGTAGTTTCTCTTTACTCTTCGATGCTTCAACAAGTCTCTTTGCCTTATCATTTGCGGGTTCCTGGGAATACAAATACTTCTTTCCTTTCTTTCTCTGTGGCAAATACTTCTTTCCTTTCTTTCTCTGTGGAGGGCTCAGCGGTCTTGACAATTGAATATTACTAAACTGCTTCCTATATTACTAAACTGCTTCCTATACCTGCCTTTTGACATATTCCTAAACAACTTAATATACTGATCTTTTTAGTAAGTTAATGGGCTCCGCAATAGGGCGTTCTGCGATAAGCGCATCCTGGGTAAAGTCAACGTTACATGGAAAAAGCTATCATCGATAGACCCGCTTCTTCAAGACCTATGTGCTTATTCCTCTATTTCAGCTGTAGCCGAGCAAGTCTTGTTCGCCACCCCCTCCCCTGGTCAATGGCAGTGAGTTGATTGACTAAGGCATTCCCTTACAACGATGAAAATGATTCTACCGACTTGATGAAGACCTATTAAAATGATTCTACCGCCTTGAAAGACCTCTCTTTGTGTCTCCTTATACTTTAATGAAAAGCTCTCTACTAACACTAATAAGTAAGTCAGTATCAGTGCTGAGCTTACTATTGTACTTAACGCCGCAATTTGATGTTATATTCCTTAAACCAACCTTACTGCTTTCTTTTGAGGGATCTGTCCCAATGTCATTCATTCATGGAAAAGAGATAGAGGGCAGGCGAGTAACAAGAAAAGAGTATCGGCAGGTGGCAGGCAGCTGCAGCTACGGCATCAAAAAGGGTTTGGTTTTGCGTCGTTCATAAGGGGGGGAATATCATAGAATCGATCGCCCGGGGCTCAAAAGAACTTCGCCGGTATAAGAAGAGTAGCAGTAGTCAAAAGGTAATGCGAAAGTGGCATTGCATAGAAAAATGCAGTGCGGAGCTACAAATCCAAGTGCAAGGCGTTGGGGTTGTAGGCTCTACGGCTCATAGGTATCCCGTGAATTGGAGATGGATTGATACTTTTGGTCGCATAGATGGGAGAAGGAAGTGGTCGCATAGATGGGAGAAGGAATCAATGAAAGCAAAGGCCCTATGTAGGAATGAATGGCATGGCTGGACAAGCAAGAGTCCTCGTCCTTCCTTTCTAACGCCTTCCTTATTCATTCTATTTTCTCAGGCTTGGCTCTACCGAGGAGTGAACGATTCCACCATCAATATAATCTTTTACGCCCGATTCAAGGGGATGGGACGGTGGAGCTAGTTTCAAAGATGTGGGATTCTCATCCATAAATGCAAAAGGCGGAAATTGTTAAGATTTAAGAGGGAGAAAAAGGTATACATACGATAAATCTAAGAATCCAAGGGGGAATAACGAAAGAGGGATCCCCGAGCTTCAGAATTGTAAATTATCTAGGAGACATAGGTTCAAGCTATCTCATTCGCAACAATGGCTCAAACTAACACAACTTCCATTAGAGCGTGAAAGACATTAATAATAAGTTTGTAACACCGGGATATGAAGCTAATAACTTCCAATCTATTTCGTTAGGAGGAGGAACCATGCTCTTAGTCGAACTGCTGCGGTTGTGTCTTGTGTCGGCATCGGTGCCTGGAGCTGAGCTCAAAGTAGGCCAGTTCTTGTTTAGGATCAGCAGCTGTTCGAGCATTGTCTACTAGTTAAAAGTTCTTGTATTGTTTGCGAGGGAAGTAGCTATTGGCTTTCCCTTTGTTGTCGTATCGTTAGTTCATAAAGAAAAAGAGTTGTGTTCGAGCATAGGCAACGAAAGCAAAAGAATCAACAGTCTCAAGTCCATCAGCAAAAACACAGGACTTATGAATAACTCGTAGGAGGACCAAAACAGCACTTTTTTTAGTAGCTTGGCTCTTGCTCCAGTATACACTTGGCCAGGTTCCGGTATGGAATTCAACTCATAACTCCTAACAACAGCAGTTTCAAGATCAAAAACAGAATCATTAGCCAGGCAGAGGTATAGGATCAGAGCCGAATTACGGTATAGTTTACAGAGGAGATGAACACTAGCTTTTCACTCTCGGAAAGTTACGTTCTTTTGTCTCGTTAAGTCTATACAAAGCTTGGTGAGTTGAGAGTAAGCAGTTCGGTATTGAGGTTGATTTGGAATTTATCTTAGTGGGAGGTGCATATGATTTAGAGCCAGTAGAGTTTAGGTGCATATTAAATTCCCCTAGTTATTAGTTTTCAGGTGCATTATAAAGTTAGTGAGTTAAGTGAGTTCAGCAGTAAAAGGGAACAAGCCTTAGGCAATAAGTCCAAGTACGAGACATATGGGGTTCACTCTATTCTCACTTAAAGCAAACAAGTGTACGAGACCAAGAAGCAAGGCATTAATGAATTAGTCTAGGGATAGCATCCGATATTCATGATGAAAGATCAAAACTCAATACAGCGCAACAAACGTTGGGCGCTAGAGGTTGTCCTGGAGAGTGTTTTAGATATTATTATATAGAACACAAACAACAAGGGCTATAATTCCATACTATACTTGAGTCTAGCGTTCGTAAGGCGGAATAAAGGAAGCAAGTGATGTGACTTCTTTCTATAATAGGAGAACACTCTATAATGGGAGAGCACTCCATTCGTTTTCAAGTAATTCGTTCTGGTTATTAGTAATTCGGGGCGCCTATTCCTTCTTTAAGTAAGGAGTAAGGTGTCAAGGAAGGAGTCCGGTGTCTTGTTACTGTGCTTCTATATGGATGTGCACCAAATTCTCAATTCCATAAGCAACTCAACATTAACTCGCTAACGTGAGTGGTGCTAACGTGCTATTGGTTTAGAGGGCATAAGAATAAGAACCCTCCAGTCATTCTTACTTTAAGGAACTGCTTGTTCTATGCCGTATTAGTTCTTAAAGGCTGGAGTTACAGAGTGAGTTGGTGCAACAGAGTGAACTGGAGGAATAGAGTGAGCTGGTGTAACAGAGTTTGTTTCTGTGAGGAGGTTACGATTCCATTCAATAAGTGAGTAAGCAGCAAGGTCAGATTACGATATGACATAAGTTGTATACCCATCAGTTGTATACCCAATTCTTTATGCTCGAAGTAAAATACTATTGTATAGGGTAGAAAGTTCAGTATGGAGAACAAGTAACGGAACCAGCAATCCCACAAGTTGAGGCGGGGCTCGCGTTAGTAACATAAGGAGTTTGTACGGCAAAGCAGACAAGCAGACAGAGAATGCGCTAGATCAGGAGAAGCAACAGAAGTAGGAGGGAATTAACTACCCCTGAAAGGCTAACACCCCATTAGATACAAGTTAACCAAAATGAGGAGGAGTAGCGCGGCAGGGCACTCGAACTGGAGCAGTACTCCCAGGAGCACACATACATAAAGATAAAGCCGTCAAATAGGCAATCCTCGTCGTTTAAGGCAGGGGACACTCTAATTCTAAACTCTCTTCTGGTTCCTTGAGACTTGACAGCAGGCTCTGCTCTATCAGCTGACTCCACCTAAACTGTAGGCTCTACCTGTCCAGCTTTCTTGCTCTGGCTCTGCTCCACCTAAAAACAATGCTTCCTCCTTACCTCCTTACCACGTCAATGACCTCTTTCGTCGCCAATAACAGATTGACTTAGGGCGCGAGTACTCAGATCTAATTGCCTTGCCCCAACTCGTAAACTACTAGCTTGTCTGCGTGTCGGCTTGCCTACCTCTCTAAAAGTCCTTTCTTCGTCGTCAACAATAACTCCTTCTTATACTTATCTTGCTTACTTAACTGATCTTGTTCCCGCATCTTCTTTATCTCCGTATCCGACTATTACTGTTGCTTGATTGCATAGGGGTTGGTTTTGTTCAAGTTTTCGTATCTGCTAAGGCGTGAGGAGCAGGAGTCGAATAAAGATCTTAAGCAGGATCTGGATCTACAGCCGGGTAATCTAAAGGTGTTGGCACAAGTTCAAGTCCGGATTGGCTTTCTGTTCGAAAGGGAAGTGAGGGTGTTGAAGTTAAGCTTCCGGTTCCGTGTAAGAATGATTTGTTTCAAGTTTGAGTTCGAAAGTCAGCAGCATTGCATATGCATAACTAGTTGCAAGATCAGAGGGATATGATTTGCTTGTTTCGTCAGCTGCAAGCCAGTAAGGGTAAGATTAATCAGAAAGGTAAGCAGTAATCCGTTCTTACTTAAACTCAAGTTAAGTTCGGGCAAGAACTGGTGGAGCAAGTAGTTGTCGTTCATTTCAAACAAGCAAGGGAGTCGAGTCGTCCTATCATTCTCGCTCTAGTTCCAAGTGGTTCCGTTCGGGCAATACAATCAGTTTCATCCGTTACACTTGTCTATACTAAGCTTTTTTTGTTTTCAAAACAATACTTTCCACGCCACGAGCATAACTTAATTGATAATTTGAGTTTGGGCCAGTGTTCAGTTAACTAATACTGAATGGAATTGAATATCACTTGCATAGCATATAAAAGATGAATTGAACTCGTTATAGAATTATGCACTGAAGTCTGTTGGGCCGGCCGTACTCATTAGATTGGAATCTGCTTCACTTCAACTGAGCCATAAGGAAGATCTCTCGGATTATGATAGCCTTTGAAACATGCCGGTATCAATCTGAGGTAGGCCTCGAATGGGTTGGGTGTGCTTATTATGGTCGATCAAAAAACAGAATCCGTGGTTTCCAAGAATGAAACACTTATTTATCCATGATTCGATCCATGGTTATTTCTCTGGTCTATGAAATGCACACCTGACTGAGCCTCCGCTTTGCCCTATCCATCTTATGAGACTGGACTTTGGACACTTTTTACTGCCCCCGAACAACAATAACCTAAACGCGGTATAAGTAAGCTTAAGCACAACGTTGCCTCCCCGTTGCTATAGTGGCTTGGCCCGTTGCTTGTTTCTGGAACTAATGTTAGCGCAAGGGCTTGTTGCTTATTTACAAGTGCTTTTCGCCGTTGTAGATTCGGGGCATCGCGGATATCGGATCAGGTCTTTTCATTAGGATTCGAACAACTGCTTCAAATGCTAACCTTTTATTGATGAGGCTTTTTTTAATTAAGACAGAGGAAGGGACTAAAGGCAGCCAGCCACTCACTCTGAGGTGAAGCCCGCCCTTATTCTTTATGCCTTAACTCAAGTGCAATCTGCTTCTGAGTTATGTCTTCAAGGACTGTGTGCTTCTTTGGCGATCCGCAGACGAGAGAATACGGTACAGTCTCCAAATTATAAGCTTTGAATCATCGTCCCAACCTAGGCGAGGTCGAATTGTTACTAAAGGAAAGGAAACTTAAGCTCGACTAAAGGAGAGGAAATAAAAGTAACGTTCTTGCAACAGAGCTCCGTGTTGGGTCAATTTCTTGTCTTTCTCTGCATTAGCTGGATATAAAGCTGAATATGGATCTGCAGCGGGAAGTCCGGGGGTTCAGTTCACTACGCTTCAAGTTTCGAGTCAGAATCATCAGCTACAAAATGTCCTGTTCCTTTTCTTAACCGCTCTGTGAGCTACGTATAGGTGTTAATGACTCTCAATCAGGCTTTCACGCCTCTCCTCTTTGTTGTGGTCTAACTAAACTGTTGGTTACACTGATGATACAGCTTCTCTTTTGGATACTTATCCCGCTCGAACTTAACTTTCCTTTCTGCTTGCACCAACTCATTCATTTAGCGCTGAAGAAGTAAGGTCTATTAAGGCTTTAACTCCATCTTTTCTCCTTGTTTAAGCCAAGTTCCAGAGCTGGAGGAGCAGAGCAAGCCCTCCATATCCCTATTGCTGAAAGAAACAAGTATTAAGTGCCAAAGTAAGCAGTCTTAGGACATTAGCCTACAGAACTTCCCCTTTCTACTTAACCGACGGAGATGAGCATTCTATATTGTAATTTCCAGGATTTCTTTTAGATACTTTCCGGAAATCCATCCATTTCTTTTGATAGTCCTCTATCATCTAGGAATTTCTGATCTTTTAGGATTCTTCACTTTCTTAGGAACTCTCGTTAGGAATTGTAGCTTCGTTAGGAGTCTCCAACTTGAGTATTTGAAGCACTTTAGGAAAGAATCTTTTTCTATAATTCTCCCCTCTTGTCATTGGATTCTTTGTAGGATATTTTCCACCATTCCCATTCTGGGACTTACCATTCCCATTCTGTCTTTTTCTGGACTTCTGGAACTTTCATAAAACCATCTTCCATAGAATTTTGACCTTTTGAAAAGGTTTCTTAGCCTTCAAGTAACCACTATAACCCTCTAGGTAAACCATATTTGAGAAGCCTTCCCGTTTACTTTCTATTTGAGGCAATTCCATACTTTGGCAAATGATATGATTTCTAGGATATTCCTTATCCAATCCCCAATCATCCTTAGTAATCTCCAACTTAGTTGACTTTGATCAAATTGAATGGAGGCCTTTTGGTTTCATCCAAGTCTAATTTGACCTTTGGGTTGAGATCCATTTTACATCACATAGGTAGTTGATACCAGTTTGATGGGCGGGGTCAAATGGGTCTAACAGATGCATTAAAACAAGCAGCCAAAGATGAGCGAGGAGAAAATTCCTTCGGGAAAGATCCGCTCTATATTATATCCAGAAAGGAAAACTTCGCGACAAACAAAGCAAAGGAAAAAGAAACTAACCTGCTTCCATGCTGTCCTTGCTTGGCTAGCCATTTCGACCTTATCCTAAGACCTATTATTGCAAGCCTGGCGACGAGTATCAATCGAAATCATTATGTAACCATCTCCTTGTCTTTGGAATTACATTTATTGGAATCTTATGTCTTTACTACGAGTAGAGCCCTCGATTAGCCTTTTCTTTCCTTATTTCTTTCATTCAAGTAGGCTTATCCGAGCAAGTAGGCTTATTTATTCCGAGCCTTTTCTTTCCTTCTTTATTTCATTCAAGTAGGCTTATTTCTTCCGGGCCTTAAAAGCTTTTGTTGTTCTTCCTATCGCCCTTTCCACAATAGAAATGGACATCTTGATTTCTTATGATTCCCCCCAAAATTTGAATCTTTATTTATTATGATTCCGCCGGAAAGGCTCTTCTCTGCCTAGCTCCCCTGAAAAGGAACTACCTTGCTGAAGCACACGATTCGGAAAATAGCCTAAAATTGAGCTTTTACCTCTCCAACCGCTGCCCTAACGAGTGGGAAAAGAGATCGGTAGTATTGATGTGGATGAAAGTCAGAGATGAGAGCGAGAGAAGAGGAGTGGAACGAAGCCTTAAGTTGGAAGCACCCGAAGACAAAAGCCATTGGCGGAACACCAGCTTTAATTCGAAAGACTACAATCAAAGCATGACGACTCGAGGAACATTCCTAAAGGGAGTGTTAACCTCTGAGATCGGTATACAACCCGTAAAAGGAAACTGCTAGGCGCCCTATTCTATTAAACACACCTAGGTAGGGTGGTGAGTTGACATGAATGAACTGATCTGTTGTGGATGTACATGGAAGGCGGATACTTGATCGGCTCAAGCCGGAACACAGTCTATGTGCTTACATACCGAATAAGACAAGTGAATCAATCGATGGTATGTTCTTCTTCAACGAGGCATACTTTACTAATGACCCTATTTTTATCTTTTGTGTGTGGATTTCTATGGCACCTGTCGCTTCTCTGCTTTCAAACCCTCACCAAAGGCCGCGTTCTTTAATTGCTAACGGCATATAGTCCAAAAGCTTCTATGAATAAAGCGATTACTCTAATCTAAGAGGAAAGACTGCGCCGGCTGTCGGGCCATCTGTCATAGAAAGAGGTTGCATTGGCTTTTTCTTTGAGGCTTTCTTTCCTTTCGATCTTTCGGATGAGTAAGCTAGTAGATCTTCATCATACTCTCTCTACAACAACCGATATTGCTACAACAAATTGTCCCTCGGTTTCTCACTACCTAATATTGATTTCCTCAAGAGGGATGAATAGCAGGGAGGGATTCTTTACCTTAGGGGGAAGAAGAGCTTAGGGTACGTACGGGGAATTCCTCTTTTTAGGCCCAAGAGGCGAAGCTGCGAGATTAGTTTTTTGCCAACATCTTTTCCGATCAAAGAAATTCCAAATCAAATAAAAGCCATAGGCGCATCTGTTTCCGAATGATATCATTCACAAGACCGGTTGTAGGGAAATTCCTCTATGGGTGTGTGTGGTGTGGTAGATCCTAAAATGTAACCATTGGTCCAATAGAAGGAGATCCCGGGATATGGTTCTGCCTCAGGTTATCAATCATCGATGGAAATTGGGCCCAACATCAGCAGAAAATCGATATTTATAGTATTGAACACTCTACGGGGGTTGAAACTTCCTGTTTTATTGCTAGTTAAGTTACTGGAGAGGGATGGCTGCCCCTAGGACCCCATTGATTCTTCCATCGTTTTTCTTTTACCCCTCGAAACAAATAAGTGGGGAATCCTACGTTCTTTTCCTCCGAGTACTAAGCTAATCAGTTTCAGTTATCTGGGTTTGCTTTGAAGTGATCTAATACCACTTAGACATTATCACATTACGTTATCCCTTGCCTATTATCTTTCTGGAATAATCAAAGAGTAGCCAAACCCTTGGTTGCCTTAACCGTCTTGAAAGAGAGTGAGTGCAAAGAAGCGGAGTCAGTTTAGACTTTTTCCAAGTCCCCAGCATTTTGAGCCTTATCTGCTCTTTTGGTTTTTGTAAGGGAAATAGGAATAGGAATTCGCCGGTCTTGAAGGCAGGGCTTTAGGATTGAAAGGTGGAAGGCCCATAGCGATAGGAATGACAGGACTACCTCTTAGGATTGAAAGGTGGAAGGCCCATAGCGATAGGAATGCCGAGTTCACTTGTATATAAGGGCCCGGGATGGAATTCTACTTGCCCTCTTCTTCTTAGATTAGATGGTGAGAATCCTTTCTTTTTAACGAATCTGCTCTATTCAATTTATAAGTAACCAGGCGATTGGCCATGAAGAAAGGCTCCTCCTTATGTTTTGAAACGGAAACCCTTCCTTATATTATCTTATGATTAGGGATATAGTCCAGACTCCTATACCCATCTCAAATACATGGTCATGGTGTATTTTTCCCTGCCTGTCTGCAGCTTTGTCTGACTATATTAGGGCTATACAAATGAGCTTCCTTTCTGACCGACTAAAATGCATTGAAGAAGGTCCAAAACAAACAATGATTTTTTCTTATAGAGTTCTTTGTAAGATCCTGAATTCGATGAAGCTAATAGCGGAAAGAAAGGCTTCATTAGACTCTATATGCTCGTTATACTAGGTAAGAATGCCATCTATTGGCTAACACTCTCACCTCTTCGGTTCTCCCTGTGCCACTGAAAGAAAGGAAGCCTCAATCTTGTCTGATCAACGCGTCTTTATTGAAAAGGCTTTCTATGTGCTGCAGCCTTTACTCTGTATTTCCTAGAAGAACTGAATAACTGGTAGGGAACAACCCTTAGGGGAAGAGGCATCGGAGGGCATATCATTCCTTCTGTGTTACCAAGGAGTTCTCTCTGTCTTGAACCTTCCACCATCATTCTTACCTATGATATTCCCAGTTCTTCCTCTGACTTGGCATTCGAAAACAGCTTATTTTGTGCCACGTATTCTCTCTTCGATGCCTATCTACTCCCTTCTCTGTCCCAAAGTCAAGTTTCAGGTTCATTATATCCCCCAATCCATCTTTCTGGTGCAACCCTTCTCATAGTATAGAAATAAGGAATAGTATCTAAATAAGGAATTCCTTGTTGAGGTCCAAATTCCTCTAGTTATACTCAGGATTCTCTGATGGAGCAGGTAATCAGTCTCCAATAAAAGCCAAAAGTTGGATCCCACTCCATTCGATTTCCTATAGTCAAAACCCTAGGAAGAGGAAGGACTAAGTCCAACCCGATTGGGAGAGTACATTTCTTTACTAGGATTTAGTAGGTCTGGGTCATTTACAAAACAATTCCAGATTGTCCACAGGATCTCTTCTTTGTTGAGCTTAAAGAACAGAGAGAAGATAGAGAGGACGGACTTTCTATCGATATCGAAGCTGCATACAATTTGATGCTTCCTTGTGCAGACATGATAATATAGTAAAGAACAGAACAAGAGATGGGATTCATACTACTCATTGTAAGGAAGGCGACGGAAACTACCTACGAATGCCAGGAGTCCGTTCTTGCCCTAAGGTGTTGGTTAGGAACTATCGGAGGACTTTACTTCAAGCTGTTCCATCAGAGTAGATACGCGAACTGCCTGGTTTATTATCCTTAAATATAATACTGGTGAAGACAGAAGCTAGTACATGAATAATAACAGCTTCCAAAGTATATTGATCCAAGCAAGCTATAAAGAATTGCAAAGTCAGTATACTGATCCAAGCAAGCTATAAAGAATAGATATTTAATCGGGATATCTCTAAAGAGAAAGATAATCCCTTGCTGTCGGGAGATCTCTAAAGAGAAAGATAATCCCTTGCTGAAATATTACCTTCTAGAAATAAGATCCTTGTAATGTTTGAGGTATTGTTACCTTAACACGACTATTCACCCCATATAGCCAGCCATACCCTGGATTCTTTCTTAATTTTACCAAATCTAACACACCTGGGGAGTGGAATAAATTTCAATTAAGCTCAATCGGAGCACTCATCGTAGAGAAAGCGGGAAACATTTAGCGGGGCGATTCCTTAATCTCTAAATGGCAACATAGGTTTAGGGGCATTTTCCAATGGGAATAATCTAATAATACCCTTCCAAAGGAGCAAACACTTTTCAAAAAAGGAGATCGAACCACTGGGATCTGATACCTGGCTCTATAATGGGTTTCCCAAGATCTTTTTCTTCCTTGGCTCTAATAGGTTTACCTGGTTCTAATAGGTTGGATGATCTTTTTCTTCTATTACGGGATGGGCATGACAGCTCCTAAAAGCATTCTTTTCTATCTTGTACATGACAGCCCCTAATAGCATTCTTTTCGATCTTGTACCCAGTACACAGAATACCAACCCCATCTCAACAAAAAAGTATCATCGATTCCATCATTCAAGTCGGATAGCATTTCTCTACTAAGACCTACGTGAAAAGCTTTCTTCTCTTATGAAAGATTGAATAGCAAACTATGGTTATTTCAAACACCGTATACTGTCCCACCAACTGATCCGTGGGTTCATGCCGCACAGAAACCTAGACCTGATAAGGAGGCAGTAGGAGAGAGTCCAGCATAACGGAAATCATCTAAGCTGACAAGGACCCGGAGGATGCTGAGGAAGAAGGCTTCCTTCCTCTTAGGAAAATCCAGACTGCAGCAGAGAAGGCAACCATTAGGTTGGTGAGATGGTAAAGTACCCAGCGGAAGGTAAGGCTGGGAAAGACCACAATACGCTGGAGAAGGGAAAGACCTCGTCAACTCCGTATTCTTATTAGCTTTCTTTCAGGCTCCGAAAGCTGACCTGATGGAGGAATACTTAAAGGGAGTCAAGCAGTAAGACCCGAAAATGAGCCAAAGTTCAAATGAGCCAAAGTTAAAAGTGTTGTTAGGTAACTGACCTTCTAAGGTAGATTGCAAGATGGATGATCCTTACTTTCCAAAGAGAGTTAATGGCTAAAACCAATCAGGAGAAATCTTAGGAAAGGGATGTGGTATATACTCTGTAAGCTTGCCATTAGGTAGTTATTCCAAAAGTGCCCCGAGGCAATGTAAATTGAAGAAGGAAGGTTTTTCTCATTATCACTGACGGTCTAACCAAGGAACTACGTTTTGGAGCTTACCCGTTATCCAGGTCTGTTATTAGGATAGGACGGAAGTCGGGGCACTGCGCTTTATCTCTTTAGCAGTGTGCTTCTTACCTTCTTAATGGATCGGTCAAGCTCTTCTTATCTTTATAACTCCTATTCAAAAAGTGTTTGTTAAAGCAGATCAGGGAATACTAAATTGGATGAATGAATTGAGGTATGTCTCGAAGTTTTACTGTTTTACACTCTCTCTTTCGATGGCACTATAACTTTTGAGCGATAGCCGGAACTAGAACTAATTACTGGTATTAGAAAGCTAAACCTAGGATTATACATAGCCTTTAAGTTACAAAGGAAGGAAGAAAGAAGTGCTGTGCTTGCCTGGATATCTCGTATTCCATCTGGCATAGACGCTTTATTTCTTTTTACTAAGCAAGCAAGCCGGGGAGTGAGGAAAGCGGAAGTGGAACAGGAAAAAACCAGTAGCAATCAAAAGAAAGGGTACCAAGCATTACGGGCATTGCTATTATGAAAGGAATCGGTGAGTGAAGACAAGATCGGATCTTTCAAGCGTTACGAAAGTGTTAAAGTCTTAGAATAGAATGACTTATCAAAGAGCTCTTAGTGCACCCGGAAGATTGAATTGATTAAGTCTTAGTAGCGGTCTCATTCCTTTCATTGTGGGGAATCCGTCCCAGGTAGTCTGGTTCCTTTGAGAGTTCGAGTTTCAGACCGGGGGGTACTATTAAGAAAGAGAACCTGTGTCCTGATCTAACTCTGGCTCACAAACGCATAGCGCCAAGCTACTGCTAGTTAAATTTGTTTCATCCCTAGGTTCATCAGTATTTGTAGCAGTGGAATCAGTATTAGTTTTTGGGGAGCCAGTAAAGAGTGAGAGTTGAAGACAGGTTGTACTTGTTCACCAAAACACGGGAAAAAGAGACGCAATTGCTGGCTTGTTCTACTTCTATAGGCGCCATCCTGAGTTTAATCAATTCTACTTTAGAAAGATGTAATTGTGAGTAGGTCAGTTTAGTTTCCGTTTCAAGATAAGTAGTAGGAACAGGCGAGGAAGCGAGGTAAAGTACAGTCCCAACATAAGCTCTACCTACATTGGAAAGGTAAAGTGAAAGGAAAGTCTCTACAAGTGCTTTGTTCACCCTATTAATAGCGGAAGTAAAGTCTCTACTGATTAACTTAGTGCTTAAACTTAAAGGACCTGTTGATGACAATGCATTTATATAAGAACACTATATAACGTTTTTGGCTATAAGGAGGGCAAGTCAATAATTCCGCTAGTTTGCCTTAGGGGTGTAATAAGGCTAGGGTTGAATACGGAAGGTCAGTCAGTCAAGGCTATGGTCTATTTTCTTAAGGATAAATGCACTATAGCAGCTTTACGGTGACAACATAGGTAATTTCCTATAATTGGAATGGAACAGAAGTCTTACGCCGATAAATCCATGGTTTACAGCGCTATGGTTGGTTACCCTAATCTATCTAATGCTAATATAAGTGCTCCAACTGCTTCTTTTACTTACCATTACTTTTCATATACAATTAGGGCACCGCACTACATTATTAGAGAATCTTATAAATACAGCAGACTCAAAACAGCTTACTTTAGTTGCTTGGCCCCGGGCCCGGGCACAACTCAAACATCAAACACTGGACTTCCCCTTTACATACTGAATTTATGGACTTCCATCGCCGGCATCCTTTCTCTTTCTTTCTTTTTCTTAATTAATGGGCTTTGAAGCGGGTAATTCACAATTAAATTCCTCAGTGACCTATTTGACCTATAAGTAGTGAAGGTATAGTTCGGGATGGCGCCTATAGCCTATAGAGAACCCGGTACAAGAGCAGAGGCCGCCGAGGGATTAGATGAAGGTAAGGAATAAAAGCAATAAAGGTAAGCCTATTGCTAGACTTTAGTTATCCCCGCTACTTACTGGCATTCCTAGTACCCTTTGAAAGCTAAAGGATGCTCTATTCTTATGGAAACTGTTTATTCTGTGCTTTTGGTATTGGTGCAAGTACTTATTTTTAAACAATCAAGGATGCCTCTGCCTTTGCCTCCACCTCTGAGTTAGGGCGAAAGTCAGCTGCCCACGGTTCTTAAAGTAGAGTGAGGGCGCGTCGAGAAGAGGTTGGTGGGTTAGACTAAGAATATGGATTTAGTTTCGTTCGCGCGTCGAGAAGAGGTTGGTGGGTTAGACTAAGAATATGGATTTAGTTTCGTTCCGGGCTTTCCCTTCCTGAGTAATAGAGTTCGGGTGGTAAGGGTAAGGTCATTTCTACTGCAGAAGCGCTAACAGAAAGGGGAATTCTTTGATTTTAATGATTTGACTTTACAGCCCTTATTTAAGCTCTTGACTCGGCACAAGAAATAAACTAGTGTTGTGCGTCAGGTAAAGTTACAGAATGATTTGTTTACTTTACAGAAGCATTAAGTATTGCCAGCCAGGTCCAGGTTAATCAATTGATTTGTTTTGAGAGTTTATGTAAGCAGTGAATATTACTAGAGTTTATGTAAGCAGTGAGATTACCAGCCAAGCTACATCCTTATTATATGGCTAAATTGAGTTACCCCGACAAACAGCGCGGGACAAGCACAAAACTCTTAATTTATCATGGACTATGGATTCTATAAGGTAAGAAAGATAATCCGCATACCAGAGGAAATGAGTTAACCCCGACCCGACCCAAGAGTAAGCTAATGCACCATTAAACTCACTCCGATAACCATACCTATGGCAACTGGATACTTAACAGGATATCTAACTAACAGAGGATACTTAACAGGATATCTAACTAACAGGCTGTAGCTTTCCCACCGATTGCCCGCTGCTATAGTAGTAAGATCTGAATTAAACCATTACAGTAGCTACTTAAGATCAGAATTAAACCAGTCAGTGTAAGGCTATAGCTACATTTTCCTACCTTTCTTATTACAATTCCTGTTTTTTGCGAGTTCAAAAGCTATAGTCCGGCTTTTAATTCTTGTCCCTTGGACCACCCCTCACTAGACTGGATGCTTACTTTCCCCAACTTTCCACTCTTATGTTAGAGTTTTAGTCCTGTACTCACTTGGTTAATTCTGTAGTTTAGGATACAGCCGATGTCTTCGAAGTGGAATCAAACTAGCGATAAAAGGAATCAAATAGGGAATAAGGAACTTTGAGCTACCATCTCCAATAACGGAAATAATAACTAGGGATCGAACTACTGATCCTGGTCCTTGCCCTACTGTTAAAACACCCTTGCTTTACTGACTATTGGGTTTACTATCCTTACCGCAACTCTTTACTACTATTCATGGTAACCTGGGGATTCTCTTATATGACCCCCCTAAAACATCATTCTTGTTGGTCCTCAACTCAAAGCTTACTTTCCAGCTCTTCTGCTCCCCTTTTGAAGTATGCTACTGCTTTATCTCATTACCACGCTCCTCCATCCAAGTATTACTTGCCTGTCTTCTTAGGCCCTTATCTAAATCCTTTGTGTCACCTATGAGACTGCCCTCCCCTCTTTGATTTCTCAGTACCTTTGCTTTCAACCTGTCTTTTAGCCCCCTTTTCGTCTATAGGTCTTCAAGTACTAACTATAAATCTTGTACTCATCTCCTTGACTCTTTTCGTTTTCCCCGGCATTATTGAACTAAGCGATATATCAGACTCTCACTCAACCCAGAATGGATCCACTGGTTCTAAGAACGTCGCTGTTCTATTGGAATTTAGTACTAATAGAAATGTGGGAATCCAACTCTCAAGTAAGGACATAAGAGTAAGTACGATATCTATGCGCATATAGAATGGAAGCCATAACACTAATGGAAAGAGTGCTACCAATGCAAATAAGAATTACCCTGCAGGCTGGAATACAACTAAGAAGTAAAAGAATAGGTCTCAATCGGAGAGAAGAAAACTGCACCTTATGGGCTGGACTGCTACTAGCGCTAACATGGCTTGCTACAACAACACATCTGTATCTACTGCATCCGATACTTACCTTAAGTCTGCTTCACTCTCAAACGGTAACTACCTAATTGAATTCATGCCTGGGAGTTAGAGTCTGCCCTTACTTCTATTCTTTCTTTAAACACCGCCAGCTGCTTTGCTGCCCTTACTTCCTGTTCCTCATTCTATAACTAAGTCTTTGTCTCCTTCTGAAATCCCCCTTTTTCTTTGACTAATTACTTGGATTCTTGTACCTACTATACTATACTATAAGTCTGATTGTTGTGTATTTGATTCTGGCTTTCCGACAAATAGGTTAAATAAAGAAAGCAAGGTGGGATAGTCAGGGCTAGAACGGGCCCCACTGTAGTCAGAATGCCAGGTAAGAATAAGCACGCTAGGCAGTTGAGTAATACTAATAAAAGATAGGAATGCCAAGCTAAAACCGAGGAGCTGTAGACTCATACCTGCCCACATAAGGCATTGAGTTCAGTAATTGCAGAGCTAGAAACAGGAGCAAGAGGGTGAGACCAACAAAGGAAAGAATGAAACTGAGCCTCTGAGACTTACGCTTACTACAGGGAAATCCACTCTAATGAAGAATTAAACCCGTATGCTATAAGTACTGTTGCTCAAAAGATAGAATTGAAGCTCGGGGGGGGCATATAGGAATCTCAAATGTTGTGCACCAAACGGGGCTGAAACAAGTACTTCTAATACAATAACAGGAAACAGGTGATCTAACTATGACTCCTAGTATAATTGAATTACTAGCTAACAGGCTACGACTACAGCTTAGGATCTTCTCCCCCCTAGCTCTTAAACAGATATTACTGACTTTCTTGCTCCTGAGCTATAGCCAGCCACTACCTCCTTTCATTCCATAGGTGTAGTCTACCTTTCCCACCTCTTGCTCTTACTATACTTTATATAATTCTCGTATTGTGGCCCTTGCATGCTTGCCTATATGAGTTAGATCCTTACTTGGTTAGTTTAGTATGCCATTGCTTCCTTCATTCTTGACTCCCTTCTTCAGGCTTGGACCTAGGCCTACTGCCTGACCTTTAAAACAAGCTACTTGCCCCGGCACGCTACTACATTAGAATGAAATATCTAGAAAATCTATAAGATTTCACTCTGATGGATGGCATCGACACCCTATAATTATGAGTACAAAACCAAGACTTATAGCTATAGTACCTAACAGCAATTCTTAAGTTTCGGTTGTTGCCCTTAAAGCCTCTTTCTTACTTGCTTCTTTAACTCTTAACCCCCGACTAACAAACTACCGCTCCCTTAATCTTATCTTATTCTAAAATCACTGGTCCCAATGCCTTATGTTCGAGATCTAGACTCCACTATCCTTTCTATTAGGCTTACTTTCCGGACTGCTATTCTTGCTTATAGGTTTGTCTCTTCCACCACAAATACTTTCTTTCTGAGAACCCCCCGGTTTTATAGGCTCCAATTTGATCCTAAGCTATATTAGGTGTATTAAATTAGGAACCTATTACTTGAGAGAATGACAGCACTCGTTTACTTTTAAGGAATAACCCTAGGGCACACAAAGACTTCAACGGGAATGTATGGATTTGCACTAATAGCTAGGGCTCTAACTGCTACTATTAGAATACAACTGAAACTATTTAACTACCCCCTCTATAAGAAATGGACTCGACCACCCGGATCAGGATCCTATGTTCTACTATCGGTATGTCACCACCTCGCCCAACTCTGACTATCCACCTATTACTAGTGCTCCTCATAATATAGCTAATGAAAAAAGACTTTTACTACTTAACTCGAACCTCGCCTTCCCGGCGCCTTAGCTTTTTCAATGCTATAATAGAATCATCACTAACACTGTCAACAGTAGCCGAACCGATTGCTGCTTTTAACCAACCAGCCAGTATTAGATTCAGTGCCTTCTTTTCCTTAACTTGACTTTCATGGCACAGCTTCTAGTGCTTCCTCTGATCCTAGAATAAGAACGAACCGAACTAACAGGGCATTCATCAGTTGCGGATCCATCTTATTTACCTGCGCTTGAGACTCTTACTCTATAGGAAATGAACAAAAGCCAGCCCTCTCCTATCTCTAGTACTTAACTCGCTACTTAACTCCACCTTGAAAGCGAGGGGAAGGAGTGGTCTTCAGTTGTTATTTCAATCTCTATACATTGCTTGCTCATTGAATCTATCCAGCACATGATAGAAGAAAGTAAAAAACACCTTCACTAACTTATTGAAGAGAAACTCCCCGAAGCTTACTAAACTCCAAAGCTGACTTATCACCCCAAGAGATTATCGCCTTGAAACAGCGGATTCTCGAGTCGCCAACTAACACGGATTAAAGTAGAGCACCCAAACTTCCCTATCTTAGAAATCTGACCTGACCGGGGCTCGACCCTTGTTATCTCTATCAAGCAACAAAGAATTTATTATAGGCCTCACAAACGGAAATGGAAGATACTGTTCTTTCGAGGGCGGAAGAGAACCTCCAACTTCATAAGGAATATGCTTAGCGCTACCCTTCCTTGCTAGCAGTACTATTTGATTTAACTGCTTCTTATCGTAACTGCTTCTATCGTGGACAACACTGGAAAGAGAGACTTGACTAAGTAAATAACTAAACTCGCTACGACAACTAAGGTAAAGCCAATCACCGAACCCAGACTAAACTGTTTTACCGCTCCTCGCTACATATGAAGTAGAACTTCACTTGCAGCAGAACCACTTGGCTGGAAGAAGGCAATTATCTAAGTCAGGCTTTCACTTAAGATTTAGAGCTAAAGTAAAGGAAAACAGTAAAACCGAGAATATCTCTTTATTACACAGAAGTGGGTCTGTCTAGAAGATCTGATTGTGCGCGACCTCCACTTGAGTAAATTACTTTCGCACTACTTCTTATTTCGTTGACTGAACTGTTACAGAAACGCCTTGCCTTGTTTTATTTCTCTATTTGGATTGTGAACTGACACTGATGCGCAAACAGGAATTGAACATTTCCACGACACTGAGTCTTGTTGACCACACTCATATAACGGGGGACTAAAGGAAAACACAGAATGGAATTGAAGAATTCAGAGCACTTGGTTGGTGACCCAATTCTAGAATACCCAGACTCGCGGAATTGCTTGTCGACTTGACCTCGCCTTCTCTTGCCTCAGATCTTTCTTTTGATATCCTTATTATGTTTCTTCCTTGATAATGAAATTATTGATTTATAGTTGAGAGCACTAGGTTAAGTTACCTCTGCCTCTTCTATCTCTTAATGCAGAGTTGTAATACCTATTTTTTATGTTGTCTGATTATTTCATATTAGTTGGAAAGCGGAGTTAGAGGAGTACCCTTTTTGATTAGTTGGAAAGCGGAGTTAGAGGAGTACCCTTATTGAAGTTAGAATTTCCGTCAATAGCATATGGGTCATAGAACAAGTAACTATCCCCCTGCGCCAACACCCATATACTTAACTCGAACAGACCCGTTTGATGCTTCCTTTCGAACTGATTCATATCTTTCTACTTTAAGAAGAGTGCTAGGTTGGTTCAGAGCCACTGGGTTAGAGATGGGTTAGTTTAGTTACTGCTTTCTAGAATACCTATAGTGAGAGCGGGTAACTCGAATGACCTTATTCTTCGATATGTGTTAAAACGGCCAAGCTACGTATAGACACAGAGTTGTAGAACAACTTCTTATTTTATTGTTACTGCCGCCGATGAGGATCTTTCTTCCCTTGCTACAGAGGTTGTCCTGGAGAGTGTGGGCTTTGAACAAATAAGATATTAGGTTAAAATGTCTACGAACAGCTGATAGGGGCCTACTTACTTGACCTATAATGGATTAACACCTGAGAGAGGTCCACTTTACCTAGAATTTATTTTATTACCCGGATGTAAGCATCTCTTGACTCTGTAGTGCTTTACTTTGATCCTACTAGACTTTTTATTCTACTAGACTTCATTATATAATAAGAATAATCAGAAGCCGAAGAAATCCCCTATCGAATCAAAGAAAATGCATAAGTATCGCTTGGCTGCAGTTGATCAAGTGTAGTTCAAGGAAGAAAAGAAGTACAGGTTGCCCTGAGTCCACGAGAGAGTAAAGGTGCACAGGCAATTCATTCAATTGATTCGGGAATCTCCGGATAAGGAAGGAAAAGCGCCTCCACTACTGCTGAAGTAAAGTATAAAGAAGCAGTGATCTCAAGAAGCAGTGCTTGGTGAGAACTTGACTTTAACTTGCACCTTGTAAACCAACACCTGTAATGGAATCTCTATCTTTGGCATATGGTAGAGAAACTCGTAAGGCAACGGTCACTGGTGGGAATTTACCTAAAACCTACACTTTCATACCCGACAATCAATAACCTCTCGAGTCTCTTCCTCCCTACACTGCTTAAGCGTATAGTAGGTATTCGTTAAAGAGATCTTCTTATTCTGTTGTCGACTTTACTGTCCTGTCATTGCTGCTGACGACTAAACCTATCGCAGTCAACTCCTAACACAAGTAATACAACGGCATTAGTAAGCTGCTCTTTGGAACAGAACATAAAGAACAATCAGCAAGTCCAGCTTTAGGGAGCAAGAACAAGGCAAGGGGGAAAGGCGGGAGTTCGAACTAGTAAGCAAACAAAACAAACAATCGAGCAACGAATAATAAGGTAACCTAAGTTAGAGAATTCAAAAAAGAAGTAGGAAACCAACTCCTAAGTATAAGGCAAGGCAACAACAACTCTACGGCTAACAAGAATATAACTACCGTAAACAGGGCTTTCACTGCTAGGGCCAAGATCGCTACTACTGGAAAGAATGTAACAAGCGCTTCTATTTCTTTACCCCCGTGGGCATCCACAAAGTACCTCATCAAAACGAAGTATTTTACCCAGGTAACTCAGTCTATCCCTGCTTGATCTTACTCTTGTATTGAGAAGTTGGAGTATACCTTTAATGCCCTATTCTCTTAGACCAATAAGACTGATCCGATGCTAACAAGAATGGATCTACTCACTTGCATTCTTGAACTTATATGATTGAACCAACCTACTACCCCGAAGGTAATCCAATAATCCATTAAGTCAGAAAGAAACTAGTGCATATGGGACAGCGGTTGCTACTGGTTGATTCTATTCTATTCTATTGCACCTAACGCTATATCATAATAAACAGTAAAGTTCGCCTTAAAGACAAGGAGGGGCATTGGTCTGAAAGCAAAGAGGGGTAAGTGAAACATATGATTTATATTAAGTAGCCTAAGAGTGAAAGACGGGAGTGATAGGAACAAGTAAAGTACACGGAATTACGCTAAGTATTGTGGTCTAGGCTCTGTAAGTATAATCCAGTCGTAATAGGCTCTTAAGCATAGGGCCTAGACTAATAGTTGTAGTGGTACGAATGAAAGCATAACTGTGGACTCTAACTCACAAGCAAGAGACCTTAAGGCATTACTGTCCTTTCTGGGAGTTATAATCAGAAGTTTCCTAATAAGTTATGTGCTTGCTTCTTCTCTGCATTGATAAAAGGATCTGGGGATCAGTAGTTATATAAAGCAAGTGGGAGGAGCAGACTAACAATTGATCCCAGTAGTTTGAGTAAGACCCGACTCAGTGGATAAGGCCTTTGCATAAGTGGTTGGTGTTCTAATACAAGTATTTATAGTAGGGGACACAGATCGACAAAAATGAAGAGTGAGCCAGGGCTACCAAGTCTATACTAAGAGGTAGGAAGTATACTACTGCTTCTAAGAATTGAACAAGAGGGCTCCCAAAAACAGGAATTGTAACGACACAAGCCTACCCTAGTTAAGGAGTGACACAAGCCTACCATTAACACCTAAGACAGCAAACGAATCTAAGCATGCTCCCACAGAAGATAGATTATTACCAGAGGATAGATTATTACGAGCCATGCCATACTTGGAATTCAGGTATCCCACTCTAAAAAGAAACTCATCTTAGACTACCCATAGGCAGAAGAAGTAAGCAAGCTATTATAGGCAGAAGAAGTAAGCAAGCTATTATAGGCAGGAGAAGTCAGCAAGCTATTATAGGCAGGAGAGAGGGATCCTCCAAAAGTAAGCTATTATAGGCGGGAGAGAGGGATCCGGAAATACAGGGTTATAATTTCTAAATGAGAAGAAAACAACAACAATAACATAGATAATTTGAAAGAAATGTGAAATAAAAGTAGGTGATAAAGTAGGTGATTGAGAAAGTAGCTGGAAGACTTGGGAATAAGGGTATAATTTCAAAAGCAATGAATGTGGGACAGATATGTGAATGCGAGCTCTGGTTTGCGGGTGATCCGCTAAAGATAAATTATGGAATAGCACGTGTTTTTATGAGAGATTAAGAGCAAGAGGCTTCGATAAAACTAACTAGTGTTTTCCTTATTTTGATTTCTGAAGCTAGTAAGCAAACAAATAATCCATGGTTTCACCCTTCTCTCTGTGGAAAAGTCTAATATTTTATTAAGAACAGGTTGTTCAAAAGGATTTCCATATTATATGAGGAACAGTGCTCCATTTATCTTTAATTTAGTAATTCAAAAGTGGATGAGAAAAGAAAATCCATGGACGTTATAGTGGACATTACGCACTTGTGACCCCTTAGAGTAAGAGCAAAGCAAAGGGTACAACGAGTAGGATAAATGGAAGTTTGGGCTCTATAGGGATTAGGTCTTGCTCATATTTAACAAGAGATGCTTACTTATAATTATAAATCATATCCTTGTATCTGAGAAGAACTTCAAGATTTATAGGAAGGCTAAATTCATCATAATTGAGATTCTATGTAGGTATGTAAGGTTATAGTAAATAGACTGTATGAGGGTATTTTTTTACTGACCGGTATAAACATCAACAACTTCGAATTGCACTAGTTTCTCCTCACTCACCAACAAATGAAGGCTGGGGCCAACCAAACTCAATTTTACCTAATAGAGAGATTGTTGGAGAGGCGACAAAGCCCTATCCATATAATTAGAAGACCTATAAACCGGTATAAGACCAATAAACCAGGAAAAAAGATGGATTGTTTTGCTCTGCTCTGGGCCCATAAATAAAGAAGTGGAATTTCTCGAGTGATTGGAGCTGATAAAGAAGATCCTAAATAATGTGTGAACAATGTGGGGTGGAATAGAATTAGTGGATTCCTCTGATACGAAGATCTAAAAGAAATAGGGATACGCATGTCCTCATGTGCGGTATTTGAAACGTATTCCTAGTAATATAGAGAATCCTTAAGATCAAAACAAACCCCTTACTATAGCAATTAGAAGGCATAGAAAGTATACAGTACAGTTATGAGAAAACCCCTTAAGGAATGAAAAGGCATAGTATACAGTGCTATGTGATTTCATCCGTTTTAAAGATTCGGACTGAGATAATCCATTCAATACTATTGGGGCTGGCTATTACATGTGTTTTGGGAGAAGTAAAAGTCACAGTCAACTCAGAATTGTAGGTGTATTCAATACTTCCAAATAACAAAGATAGGGAATTTCTACATGGGTGATTCCTTATAATTAGAGGAAAGTCATACCTCGTGAGCCAATTAAAATTATAATGTTTTGTCGAATCAGCTATTCCATGCATTTATAGAGAGAAGTAGTTTTAGCAAGCAAATATAGCATTGTTACAATTGTATATCTACCGCATTTATGCTTCAAGGAACAATCATGGGAGAACCATCGAGGTGAGTAGGGACCTAAAGTAAAGGATCGAATAGAGAGAAGATAGATAGAGAAGTCAATCACGTTAGCCCTTATGGAGATAGAGAAGTAAATCCCGGGGACGAGTTCCAAAGTGTTCTTTAGAAGCATCATAGGTAACATAAAGTTAGTGATTAGGGTGTGTTTAGGTACCGAAAGTTAGTGATTAGGGTGTGTTTAGGTACCGAAATTCTATGTGTTAAGCATTCCTTTCTCTTTCTTTCCTTAGGGGTCGAGAGAAGGCAGCCCTAGATATATTTACCACACAAAGAGCGGCATCCCGATCTGACCTGATACGGACTCTATTGCCAACCTTCGCATTTAGCAAAAGCTTATTTATGGACTTGAGACATCGGCATGGGCACAGACAGGTAGAGACAGAAGCAAACACAGATCCCGTTAAACACTTCTTAATCACTACATATCCCTTCCTATTTGAGAGAAACAATAGTAACAACTCTGAATCCATTAAATATAGTAAGACCAGTAGCAAAGACACAGTTCAGTTCCTTCGGCGGCTGGAAAGGCAGTTTACTTCGTTAAACCTCTCTTGGAAGCAAAGACGCAATACACAGGGAGTTAGGTATATAAATACACAGGGAGTTAGGTATAGAAGGATCGTAAGTTTACATACAGAAAGGCCGCTCTAAAAAAACAGAATCAGAAGTTTACTAATTTGATCATGACCCAGTAAAAGGTGAACTATGCTATCTCGCCCACATCTACTAGAAATTGGAATGCATAGAGATTGAGATCGATAATATCTGACCCTTTGGACGGATCCAGTTACCATTCGCGAGCCAAAGCTTTACTAAGAAAAGAAGGGCTATCCGCTTTAGTCGGCTATAAATTCCTTTCATCTATCTTTCAGTTCCATACAGAGGTAAATATCCGGAGAAATAGCAATGTAAATACCACACCAGCAGCAGGAGTATAAGCGCACTCGACCTAGTTCTTTTCTTTCTATTGATTCAGTTCTATAAGCACCTATAGTTATTGTGTCTATTGTTTCTATTGATTTAGTCCTACAATTTACCTAGTTTTGGATTTAATCCTTAGAAAGAAGTTATTGATTGAGTCCTTCAAAGGAATAGCAGGGATGGCAGCAGAGCTATAGTAAATTAAGCCGCGGGAAGCAAAGGCTGCAATAAAGATATACATGGGTCGCATAGAAGGGGGTTAAGCCAGGCTGCTTGTAAGGTGCTGAAAGCCGTAGTGGCTATGTTTGAAAGCAATCTATCCCTTAAAAAGTTTTCTTTGTTAGTAGGAAGATGACTTGAGCAGATAATGGTAAGGGAATGCATAGGCTATACAGAGTATAGAAGACACTAAAAATAGGTATTCCTCAAAAAGTAGATAGAGAGATATAGAAAAGGCCTTACTCTATTCCTTCACTTACTGTTCTTTAAGGATGATGGCGTGCCCCATAATAGACTACCAAATATCATTTGTATTTCCTCCTATATAATATCATAATATCTCTTATCTCATTTGTATTTCCTCTTCTCTAATATCATAACTCTTATATAATATCATAATATCTCTTATCTCACCTATATAATATTATCTCACCTATATAATATCATAATATCTCTTATCTCACCTATCTCTCTCTAAGGAATCAATAACCACTTCGCTTAGGAACTCTATTTACTTAGTATGTATCTGTTTAGCTTAGGAACTCTATTTACTTAGTATGTATCTGTCTCCCAATGCCTCTGTCTATCTTCCCCCCCTGCCCGGATAAGTTGATAGGCATGGTTCTATTAGGTGGAAAGGGGCAGCAAACACTTGATTCTATACCTCCAATAAGTTAATAGAGAAGAATAATGTATAGGGGGGATACGGCCTAAGAACAATCTAGCACCCTCTAGAGACCTAGAAATTCTTCATAAGTCCATGAGAATGGTAGGTTATTGTGAATTGTTGTGCTTCGTAGAGGAACTGCAAAAGACAGACTTGGTAAAGTGTTTCTAATTTACTAGAGAGTAAAAGAAAGACAAAAGAGGAAGAAGTTACATTGGGCTGTATGAGATTGGACACCTTTATGATCTATTCTATAGAGATATAGAAAAGTGCTTACTCTATTCCTTTTCTGAACCTAGGAAATTGCGAAGGGTGGATGTGGCTGCTGGAGAAGTTTAGATGGTGTTTCGGTTGCTTAGCTAAAAACAAAGCTCATGACCTATCTCAAAGCATGAGTGAACCGAGCTTCCAGTAAGTAGTTGTGGGAGCATACTCTGTTATTGTACAATTCTACCAGACGCATGCATGTAGGATGTCAATAGATGGCGAGTTGGATTCAACAAAAGTATTCCTAGTGTGCGCCTATATCTTGAGCACGGTAAATCACAACCAGTTCCCAATAATATTGGAATAAATAGTTTGTCAATGCTTTCAGCTAAGGCAAGCATAGGGTTGCAAGAAGAGCCCCGAAAAACACCTCTCCTTCTCTCTTATAGAAATATTGTAGAGTTACAAAGGATACATTAAGTTAGTGCCCTCTTCATACAATTAATTTAGGCTAGGCCATCAATAAATAAAGGGCTGAGTTACCTTATTTTCATGCATATCGCGCTTCTAGTTATATTTTATGATTTAGTTTTGTTTGTATAGTTGTTTTGTGATAGTATAAATTGTTTCCACTAGCCTCGTTAAGCAAAAGTAGGAGGACAACAATAAGGCAAACACATCGCGATACCAACTATAGCAATCGTCGTGAACTGCGAAGAGCCCTAAGAAAGGAAAGGAGGCGCGCCATAGGAGCAGACCTAATATAAACAAATGCATAGTAAACTCACTTGCTTTAGCATAGGAGCCCTTCCGCCGAGCTCAAGCTCAAAGACCAGAACCAGAGCTATAAGCAGGCCCCACCTTCGGAGCTAGCTAACCATGCATTCCATGTTGCCGCCAGCGCTTCCCTACCTGAATAAAATCAAATAGCTAAAAAGATGCGGAAGCTGAAAGAGAATAGAAAGAATACTTCCGAAGCGCGCATCCTCACAACAACTCTAATAGTAATAGTAATAAGTTTAACACGCTACGAACACTTCCGCCTATATAATGGAATGATTGACTATATAATGGAATGATTGACTATTGATGCACCGAAGAAAGGAAAGAGCTTGATTACCTTTTATCGACGTCAAGGAATCGTCTATAATGATTCATTGGCTATTTGCAAAGAGGAAGAAAACCACAGCATGTATGGGAATAAAACCACAGCATGTATGGTTTCGGTCCATCTATCCATAAAGGAGAAGCTCCAGATAAATGATCTGATTCCATGTGTGTTGTGCCTTAGCGAGTTCCGCAAGCCGTGTAGCGTTAACTTATTGTTTGGGGTGCATAATGGGAGTTATCACAAGTAAGTGCTAACGCGAGTCTTATATCAAAGTAAAGCCAAGCAATTCTTTCCATTCTGCTTCTCCTCCCCAGATGGGAAAGACAGGACCGGATCGTATGCCCAATCGGCTCGGACACCAGACCGTTCGTGCCCGCCCATTCTCTCTCGCCCTTAATGGAATGGCTATCTTAGTTACGCTGCGCCCTCTGATAGGAAAGATTAACTCCGTGAATCGGTAGTCCGTCCCAAGATGCTTTCCCGAGGCTTAACTATTCATCGATATTGAATCATTTGAACTCAACAAGCGAGTAGAATTTCAGATAATCATATAAAGAAAAAGAAAGCTATTCATAGAAAAAAGTCACTAAACACTGTTAACTTCAAAAACTCACGTAAGCACATGTTAACACTAGGGATTATAGAACTATACCACACTTTGAACTACAGCGAGCGTAAGGAGCAAGCCAAGTTCAAGGAATAGCAGCTTAGCGCTGAACTCATTCAATAATCAAGGTGTTGGGCAAAGAGTATACTTATTTTGCTAACTCGGGTCAACTAAGATCATGGGAAAACCCTCATCTAAACTAAGAAACTGTCCTTAGAATGAATTGACCCCTAACCATCTTTGCAGGTTCACTTGATGGTTTGTGTGTTAGTGAGCTAAGCTCTTCCTTAATACTTCACTAAGAACCTTGACCTTCCTGTAGTGGTGCACTCAATTCAACAAGCAAGTTAAGTGGTAGAGAACAATCAGAGAAGCAAGGCAAGAAAAGAGCACTTTTGTAAGCGGATCCAGCTGCCTAAATTATGTCTTTAGATTGAGAGTTGCTAGTCTACCGGTTAGATTTAGAGTTGCTAGTATAGTATACGCTTGGCTCTTTGCTGTGGCTTGTCCTTGGTTCTTTGCTTTTGTTGCTTTGATTTTGTAGTAGTTGCTTGGTGAATGAAACAAGTAAGTAATGCCTAACAAGTAAGTAAACTACCCTTCCCCTAAACTTACAATAAGGGCACGAACTAACTCTCACTCTTGCCTACCTCTTTTCCTTGGTTAAGGATGATACCTTGCCCACCTTTCTTCCTGTGTTAAGTAACTAAGAACTCCACCTTGCTTATGGCCCTACTCCATCTCATCTCACTCAGGCTCCTACCAACACAAGTAAACCTGTCCTAGCCTATCTTATGAAGACCCAGACCAGGCCAAGCTACTGACTGTTTAGTTCTTCTGAGCACTTTCCACTTATGCTCTTTGAACTCTGGCTTAGCTCCCCACTTTATAGAAAGGATAACTGATGAAACAGGACTACTACTTTGATTCTGACTAAAACTAGACGACTATTAGTATTAGAGCTCATCCATCATCTACGAATGAAAGAAAGGAAAGTAAGCCTACAACTACTGAATGTCAGGCGGAGTGGTCTAAGAATAAGATAAAGGAGCTGCGGAGTGAAAGTCAGACCTCAAGCAAGGAGCTAAAAAGAATAAGTCGAAGGAGTAGCAAAGTCAAAGGGGAGCATAGGCATTGAACTTGGAAGGTAAGTTTTGAAGTAAGTAGTTTAAGGCTAACAGGCAATAGTTTCTAAGTCTACCCTGTGAATAAGTGAATAATGAGGTTCCCGCTTAGGTGGGTAGTAGTTTATTCTAATGGATAGTCTTGAGGGTCTTCAAAGTCTTAGTTAAAGCCTTAAAAGCAGTAGTTAAAGTCTAAGAAGCTTGAGTTCTATTCCCTATTTAGAATGAAATAAGCTAGCGAAATAAGTATAAAGCCTGTGTCCATGACGGAACTTTAAGCCTTAGTTCCGGGTTTGGTTCTTCCTTTCCTGCCTTTTATCGTTTATTTCCCAGTTCGCTCCCTAGTGGTTTTGAGTCTAAGGTCCTATACCTGAGTTATGAGTTCAATCCCTCGTATCCAGTTAAAGCCTTACTTCTGGGCCTTATTAAGCTTAGGATCGGTAGTTAAACTCTGATACTCACCACTTGTATTCTGTATTCTTTGTAGGGCTTCTTGGATGCTAAAGAAATACCCAGATTCTTCTGTTCCTAGTTTATTCTTAGAGGTAGTGGTTCCATCCCATAGCAGTAAGTTGTATTCCGCTAGTTGTATTGAAAGCCTATACTATGAGTTAACGCCTTAAAGCTGTAGTCGAGGCCTAGTTAAAGTATAAGTCCTAGTTATGTGTTTTAGTCCGAAGTGTTGAGTTGAGGTACTGCTAGCAGGGTAGTTAGATTTTAAGCAAGTAGAGTAAGCCTTAGGGACCAGAGTTCTAGTTTAGAAGAAAGGAAAGGAAGCCTTCTCCATGCAATAAGAATAAAAACAACCCATAACGACTTAAACAATCAAGAAATAAGGTAATAAGAAGAAAACTCGAAACAAAGGATTAAACTCGGCAACTAGGAATCAAAGTGATGCTTGGATAGTAAGGATGTAAGGAAGCAGTAAGAGAATCAAAGACAGTGAAGCAAGGTTCGAGGTTCAACATACCAAATAGTTTCATAGGAGACCAGTATCTTGTATTATGTATTTCATTCTGATTAGGTGCTAGTCCATTCCTAGGATAAAGTAAAAGTAGGTAGAAGTAAAAGCCTTATAGCTGTCGGGTTGTTCGTTCCCCTTCTATTGTTATGAGAACAAGTATTGGTGTAGCATCAGTATAAGTTTCAAGTATTAGGCAATGCCTGCTTAACCCCAGGAAGGACAGCGAGGAAGGGCATCCTTGTAAGCAGCGTTTTAATTCTCTTAAGCAGTAGGCCTATTCTTCTCTTTAGTATTGTTGAGGAGTCAGAGTAGCATTGGAAGTTGGCATCAATAGATATGGAATTGAGATCCGTAGCTTCTGTTGAAAAGTAAGTAAAGCTTGAAAGCTATGAAGTAAGTAGTGTTGTCATCAGTGAAAGTTTAATAACAAGTTGGAGTACGCCTGAGATAAAGTAAAGTAATAAAGGTTAGGCAGTTGAGTCAGAATTAGATCCCAGAGAAAGTTAGAATGAAACTCCAATTATAGAAAGTAGTTAAGTAAGAATGAAACGGCAAGGGAAGAAAGATAAACAGCAGGTAAGAGTGAAGTATATGAAACAGTTACAAGAGAATCAATAGTCTCAAGTTAGTCATCCGCAAGCCCTAGGTCAGCAACAATTATTGTTCTTGGCAACGAGTCTCTTTCTTTTTATTATAGAGCACCAGGTCCAGGTATAGAACATAGGAAATACCCACCAGCCTTACTGAGTTCTGCTCCTCGGGATGAAACTAGAAATCTGGTCTGGTCTTCAAGCCACCAAGCTTAGTATACAAACTGCCAAGCAACTAGACAAGTCACTCGGCCAAGTAACTACTAGAGCGGTAACTACCCTACCCTAGTATAGGAATTTAACACGTAAGTATCGTCGGCTTTTCTGCTTGTTAGCTCCTTCTCAAAAGTGAGAATACTAGCAAGTGGGGCAATTACTATTAGTCATAAGCAAGGGAAATAGCTTGATAAGAAAAAACTCTATAAGGGAAAATTCTTGCTCAATAGGTGTGTGTTTCTCAGTTCCAGAGCAGAGGTCTGTCTTATCGATCACTACAAGGGGGGCTCTTAGTCAACAAAGCAAGGATCCGAGATGGTAAAGTTAGTCTGATATAGGCGATAAGGACTGAAAGAAGGGCTAAGGCGAACCTCGCGTATGGGCATTGAAGACAAGAGCTTAAGCCCTATAGTAAGGAATGGCTGTATTAGGGAAGGCCCTACCTCACAAAAAAGAATAAGAGCAAGGGCAGCAAAGCAGCTGGGGCGAAACTCCTCGTTGTTAGCTAAAGCCTGTTTGCTAGTTAGTCCCATGCTTTTTAGTAGTAGCTTTATTCTGGTTTATAGTCGTGGTGTTCTATATCCCTAGGGCTTTTCTGAGAAGCAGTAGTTCGCTCCCTTAGTTCTGTTTTGTTTTCATTTGTACCAGTAGCGCTCTAGGTCTTATAATGCCCTAGATCCGACTCGGTTGCAAGGAATGAGCCTAAGAGTGAGATGCAAGAGGGGCAGTTCGGTTGGAAACAAGAGAATAGGAGAAAAAGAAGCAAGTATAGGGACTACCCTTAGAAGAAAGAAATTGAGTAAGTAGTGCTAGGTTAGTAACTACGCCTTAGAGACAGTAGTGATAGTTTGAAAGAAGCAATTAGAAGAGACAAGTCCCGTGTTATTCCTTGACATACTGTTACTCATGAGTTCAATTCCTATGCCTCTCTTCTATTCTTGTACGGCGCACCAAAAAATGAGTGAAAACTATTGACCCTGCCTGGTGGGGTTAGTGCTAAGACTTTTCCTAATTAATTGAATCCTGTTCTGGGGTATACTCCCTTCCCTAGCTCCATTCTATTACTTATTACTATTAGCCTAAGCCTTGGTACCCGGACCCGGAAGTAGTAGTGGATAAGAAGCTGTCTCCTGGTAGCTGTCAACTCTAACTGGCAATTCCGCTGCTTAAGAATAAAGATTCCGACTCCTGTTTGTTAGTACGCCCATACTTTGACTAATGAGTCAAGGGCATATCTCTTTCTTTAAACCTGACCACTACTAGTGATGTTAACTGGATTCTAAGACTAAAAGTGGGGATCGGCAAGCTCACTCTCTAACAACAGGAAGTAACGAACAGGTTTCAGAACGAGCATACAGGAAAGTAAGCCCGATAGGCAATAAAGACAGATGTTAGATCAGGAGCGGAAGAGCTAAACTAGAACTCGCACATAGGGAGTTATATCTGACTTGGTCTACTCAGGTCGCGAGCATACCCATGTTCACACCGCGGATAGGCATTCTTGGACTCCTAAGGGTAATTCTAATCAAGTGTCTTAGCCCATACTTACTGTTACTAATAAGTTAAAGGCCTTGCCTCCTCATCTGCTTACCTATTCGTACTTATACGAGTTTGATTCTCGAGTTGTGCCGGGCATACTGACTTCCTGTACGAGAGAACTAGGTTGGTGAGCTCCATTCTGTATTTATTGACTTGAAACTAAAATACCACTGTTGGAAGAAAACTACCACTAGCACAACACTACGGCTATAACACGACCTGCTATATAATAATATAATAATAATAACATCAAACTAAAAATACTAATATGTAATCAAACTCTCAAGGAAGAAAAAAACTAGAAACTGGGAATAAAACTCATGCCTATTAGTCTCTATTAGCGACAAAAAAAAGTAGAATATCCTGCTTTCATCCCCAGCGAGTTAATTCTTTATCGTGTGTATCGAGGGGAGTTGGGGCAAGGTAGCTCTCATTCCTATACTGATTTGTTGGATTAACTGTTCCTATATTTATTCTTTGACTAAGGCACTGAACAGAGTGATTTAAGCTATGGTTTCATCCTTTTACTACTTAGCTAAACTCCAAGTATTACTGTCCTTTCTCTTATTCTGCTATTGCCCCTTACACTTGAAGTAGTCTAACTCCAAATACACCCACCCTAATTATGAAATTAGAAGGATCGGACTTGGGCTCCACCTATTAGTCAAATACTCTTTCCTTCCTCGCATTCCCTTTCTCTTGGTTCTGTTTCATCCTATATAACCACTGATCTGGATCCTTTCCTACTCCCACTCTCTCCTAAACTTATGCTGCTACCTGTAATAATTGGGCGAGTGTACTAAAGTCAGTAAAAGAGTAGAAGAACGTACAAGGGGTAGAAGACCACATAGTCAAAATAGAATCTCTGCCCACAAACCTTGAACTTATAAGTAGGACTTCCCTTATTGTCTCTAAGCCTCTGTAGCTCATATACCTTATTGTCTCTAAACCTCTGTAGCTCATATACCGGTAGCTCTGTCCCTACCGTCTATTAGTATTTCCCTCCTTACTTGCATTATGGCTTCGAGGCTTTAGGCTTACTCCGCCCAACATAGAAGTTTATATTACCTTGCTTTTAATCCCTATTCATAGAGGAATATTACATTACATAGTTATTTAACAACACCTAGATATTTAACTGCATCAGATCCAGTAGATGATATCGGCGCTACTTATTTATTCTCTGGAATAATTAATCTATCTCACCCCGCCTCTAAAGTAGGAATGTCATAGAAAATAGCTCATGTTAGCACGCACACTTGTTAGTCTTGTCCGACCTCTACTTTAAGTGAATTAATATAATTGTTAACCGAGCGAGATCATATAGAAGCAAGTCATATTATACAGGTCATATTATACACTTATCTAAAATAATGATATGGGATAAGAAAGATCCTCTGCAAACCACTTGTTGCTGACCTCTGACTTGAGACTTAACCGAGAGATACAGACCCGATAGCAGCCATACTTTAGCTTCTATTCTTCTCCTGAGACAGCTTTAACACCTGGGAACAATACTTGGAACAAAACTTTACTAAATCGTACTTGACTCATATGTTCTGTTTTCAATTCCCCACTCTTGTATTCTTATTCCCCTTATATGGAGCTACCATCCCGAGTCGGTTACTTGCTTCAAAACAGACTCCTTCGCTTAAAAACTAAGAATCCCACCGCGTAGTAACTAAACAGTACTTGACTTCCAGCAACACTAGCACCCTATACTGTTGCTTCAAAACCAGTAAGAGATTCTCCGAACTTTCCTTCCCACTCGCTACTGAACGACTTTCTACCCTGACTTATTTTTCTATAAAGAATAGGGCAGTTGATCCTTATTCTCTAACAGCTTCCTAACCTCGAACAGAGTAACCTATCTCTCCACTACTTGGGAAAGCCAATAACTTCCCTCTCTCGTAGACAACAAAGACGTATTAAACTCGGGATTCCACTCGAACAGTCTATTCAGCTGCAGACTTTGGAACAGCTTTTGATCCGGTTCCTACATCTCTTTTAGAATAGAGTAAAGATATTTGTTCCTTCTCTTGTAACTGCTCTTGAAACTGCTCTAACTGCTGACTTTTGCACTCGTTCACTTACCACTTAACTGAGATACTTAACTACACTACTGAAGATCCCGATCCTGCATCCTAAAACAGGAACTGGCATAACTCCTAAGAACTCTTTACTTTCAGATTAACTAAAAGTGGAGGTCGGCAAAAGAAAAGAAGAAGGTTGTTCAATTGATTTATGCGCGCAAGGAGTTGATAAGTGAGTTTCCAGGCTAGGTCAATTGCGTTATTATTACTATATTACCCCCTTTACCGAGATCTGATCTATACCTTATAGCAGCTTACTTTTACTACCTTATAGCAGCTTACTTTTACTTAACAGCTTCTTCTCTAAATCCGGGGAGACTTTTGATTCTTTCTTCCTGGGGGCATGATCCTGGCTTTCCTGCCTTTAACTCAACCTAGTGCTACCTAGAATCGAGTAAGAGAATACGAGAATGAAATCACAACAAATGAGAATGGGACTACTAACTATCAGATGGAATACTGCCTTATAAAAGGATCGAATTTTGCTACTGATTAGAATGAAAAACAGGGGGAATAATCTATATTCTAATAATGAACCAACTGACAGGAAGCAAGGCTGCCAGCTACTATTTCTTAAAAAAGGGGGGATAAAGACTCTAGGGCAGAAGAGAGATAGGAAGAAATAAGAAAGAAGTATTATTCAGTAAATAGGAATAAAGAGAACCCCTAATAACGCCGAAAACGGGATAAGATTATAGCGCACAGAATGCAAATAATGAATTTATAAACTCATACATACTTACTTGTTTCTTTCTTTCTGCCCGTTTGTTGTTTTGCTTGTTAGTGTGCGAAAGACGTTGTGCTTAACGGGAGCTTCAATTTACTGACGACTTGGATCACAATGAAAGGAATCATATGCAACGCTTAGTGCCCATTATGTTGTTGGGCCCGGTCCAGAATAAAGCAAGGTTAAGGGAAAAGAGGCCTGAAGCACCTTTATGCGAATCCAGGTTAAGGGAAAAGAGGCCTGAAGCACCTTTATGCGAATCCAGGTTAAGGGAAAAGAGGCCTGAAGCCACCTTTATGCTTAGAGGAGTCAGAATGATAAGTTAGTTTGAAAACAATGCAGTTTATTTACTCTTATCTATAATGTATTTAGAATGCTCTAATGTGCGACTTGGACCACACCTCGCTTCTTTGTCAGTAGTTTATCTTGATGCTGATTCTTCCTTGACACACCATACTTATAATATAGGACAGAGCTATGGAGACACCTTTGATTTGACTTACTTCCGGGTCCGCTCCATACTTAACTTGACTTAAAACTCACCTTCATCGCCCCCCGCATTCGGCTTCTGTAACTTGGCTTTTTTCTGGAACTCGTACTCGCTATAAAATAGTTTAAGTCAACTAGTTAGGCGAAAGAAAAGAGTAAACTGTGAGGAAGCAAGGTAACAACCTTCAAAACGGATTATTGTGTTCGGGCGATCGGTCCCTTAGTTATTGGTTTTAAGCAATGCGGTGTGTGTTAGATTACTTCTTTCTATCTAGTCTAGAATAGGGGCACTATTCTTATTATCTGCTCTAAGAAGAAATTATGTATCTTTAGTTCGGAGTGCGAGTTCCACTATCTGCTCTCGGTTCGCTAACACTTCTTGTTGGAGCGGGTGCCGATATGATTGTCTTAGCCGATATTCCTTTCTGGATTTAAGATGTTGTTCCCTGATTCCTTTGTTGATTTAAGGTGTTGTTCCCTGATTTCTGTGTTTCCCGCTGCCTTTCCTTGATACTTAACTGCTGAAGAAGGCTGGCTTCTTTCTCGTACTTAGCGCTTAAACTTAGTCACTGGCTAATATGGAGCTGAGCTTCTTTCTCGGTGTTGCTTTCAGGTCATCTTTCGAGTCGTAACACCCAGGGTAAACAACTTCCTCTTATGGTCCACGTAGCTGTTATGAAAGTGAAGAATGGAATTTAAACAAGCAAAAGAATGGAATTGAGGCCTTGCTCCAGCCGACTTCGTAAGCGCAAGACGTTGTGCGTTGTTGAGCTCGCAAGGGCAAGAAAATAGTATTATATAGCATTGCTTTCTTACCGGGGCGGGGCCTAGCGCTTGTTTGATTTATTGTTAAAACCTACTCTACAGGACAACCTCTTAGCTAACTTGTTTTTGATCTACCACTAGTTTGCGCTAACGTATGAGTTATGTCAGTTAAAGTTGGAGTTAAAGTGCTCTCTTATTGCACTGTTGCTTTAAGAATTTAGTGCACCATACTAGGAAGGTAGAGTCTTACATTATAGTTTTCCAGTGTATGCGTTGGCTTAGAAGCTAGAAGTTCAGTTTAGTGCTATCGGTCAGGGGCAATTCCTTCTGAAGCATATGAAGCGGAATGGTCGACAGAATGGAATTTATCATGCTCATGATCAACTGCCGAAGCGAGTGTAGAAGTTATAGTTTAGAGTTCGGTTCCTGAATGAGATTAGTTTTACATTTTCAGTGCTAAAGGGCGTTCAGGCACGGCACAAGACTCAGTGGCGTGATCTGCTCCATTCCTAGAATATAGAAATCAAGCAATTTGAAATCTAATTCATAGCTAACTGAAAAGGGGTGTTGACACTCCTCTCTCATATAGAGCATGCGGTGAAGAAATGAAGAATCAAAATGAATTATAGGGTTTCCCATGCGCAATACTCAGTGCTAATCTAATGTGAGGCGCTAACGGGTCAGTGAGCTGGAGCAAGCAACGTCGCAGACTCAGTGCATCAGCGAGGGGAGGAGCTGCTCCATTCCTTATTTATATAGATAGATGGTTGAGTTCCATTCATGATTTGAATTCTGTGATTTGACCTTTGACTTAAGAGTTTCCATTCGTGTTCCTGTTGACAATGTTGTCGGTGAAGAAAGTTATGTTGAAGTTGACAGTTCAGGTTCCGTAGACCAAGCAATTCAATCAAATCAGTATCTTGTTCGGGGATGCGCCTCTACTCCCAGTATTGACTTGGCTTTTTCTGTTCCAGTTTAATCCTGACCTTAGAAGAATCCCCGGTTAAGTATTAAAAGTCAGAGTATAAAGCATTAGTTTCAGCATCTCGGAGCTCTCAAGTGTTTGCTTTCTTTCCAAATAAGTAGATAGAATTAAAGATGAATGGAGCCGGGTAAGGGTAATTGAATTAAGACTTGAGGGGTGCCTTAGGGTAGTAATATAGGGGACTGCTCCCTTTACGCCCCTGCAGGGCTCTGTAACCTACAACCAAGCAATTATTTCTGTCCTGTCCTTTGCTTTCTTGGGTAGACAGCAGACTTTATCTTTATCACGATCTTGGCTACCACTGAGATAAGGGAATAGTTGGAACATAACTGCTGACTTGACAGATTCGTTACCCTATTATATTATGAGTAAATAGTAGGGGGGCCCACATCTAGTAATATATTAAGGTACCGGTACTATAATTAGTAAGGAATCAAAATGGAATATTCTATAAGAAAAGTAAAAACACTCCTGAAAGCTAGAATCACTTAGATATATATCCGCGCACCTTACTCAATTATTATACTGTATTCTTGACCGGAACCAAGTCCTTAACTGAAATCAATGGGGAACCTACTGAATGGGTGTTATTAATTATTTCCCTTAACCCTGCTTGCTTGCATATAGCAGTGAATGCCATACTTTCTTTGAGCAGGCAATCAATCCTCTTTTCTTTATTAGTTTACTTCAAGCTCTCCCACTCCTGTCGTTGCTTTTCTTTCTCTGACTTCGAAAGTTGCTGGTTCCTCCGCGTCATTTCTATATTCCTTTTTCTTTCTCATAAAATTCCAAGGCATCTTCCTCTGGAAATCCTAGCAATTCTTAGCATTATATTGGGAATCTCATTGCTATTACTAAAACAAGCATGAAACTACTGCTTGCATATTCGTCCATCGGGGTAAAATAAGATATTTCATTATTGGAAGGAATTGTTGGAGACTCAAATGATTGATATCAAAGCATGATAACTATTTATATGCTGTTCTATATCTCAATTAATCTAGGAACTTCTACTTGCATTGTATTATTTTGTCTATGTACCAGAATTGATAACATTCGAGATTATGCAGGGTTATACTAGAAAGATCCTTTATTGGCTTTATCTTCAGCTCTATGTCTCTTATCTCTAGGAGGTCTTCCTCTACTAGCTGGTTCTTAGGAAAACTCTATCCATTATGGTGTGGATGGCTTGCAGGCCTATATTTCTTGGTTTCAATAGAACTCACTCCTGACAAGCGTTCTATCTATCTACTATTATTGTGAGAGCCCATTGAGAAAGGTAAATGAATGACATCTATTTCCGATAACGAACTCTACCTTCTAATAAGTAACTGAAAGAATGTCGGCACCAAAGCCATACGATACTTGAACGATACTTCGAATTGGAGTGAGGGACTGTGTGAAGTAAAGCTCCCAAACCTATTGAATAGAATATAAGATGATTAGACATCTAAGTCCAGAGTTCATAACCTAATTCCTGACTGCTGAATAAGTAAACTGACTCCAAAACAAGCTTTCACCGCGTTTCTTCTTAACCGCTTCTTTGATACAACACCACTTATTCTATCATCTACAATGCTACTGATTGACTTAGGGCTGAAGAAGCACGGACAAGAAGTTGACGACAGAGTTTTTCCACTATAAGGAAAAGCCAAGAGCCCATATACTAAGGCACCGCCATACAACACGAAACAACAACACAAGGAGCTACTGCGGGAAGGCAATAATCCAAAGTAAAGGCAAGAAGTGGAGTGTGATAATGAAGTGAAACCAGAGGTGTGTGTAAGGGTTTAGTTCACGACATAGGCTACGGAAAGAGTGGTGGGCTTACCACCGAGTCGAGTATAGGAAGCTACCAACCATGTAGTCGGCCTTAACCGAAAGAGAATGCAGTCAAGCCAAATAGACGATACGCGTAACAGATATGAAAGAATGCACTAAAGCGTGGGAGCTCCTCTTGTTTGGTATCGGGAACTAGACTTCCCCAGCATTCCGGAAAGTCTTGACTATGATTCTATTATCAACTATCTTGACTATGATTCTATTATAACTATCTTGACTATGATTCTATTATCAACTATCTTGACTATGATTCTATTATCAAATAATATATGAATTGCTTTTCACTACTTTTTACTCATATATGAATCGGTAAGCATTCTTGAGATTCTTGGTAAGCATTCTAGATCTGACTAGTGCCTATTGGCTTGGCTCATCTGGTACTGCTGCTTTCCTTCCCTAGTGTTTGCCTACTGGACCAGAACCGTTGTAGACCGTAGGCTGCGATGTGGCACCGTTCCTGCTTTCTTTTGACCGGACCATAGCAGCTTGTGTCCATAACTAACTAGATCGTTCAACGACTAAGGGCTATCGTGGTGAGGGGCTTTTGTGGGAGTTAGGCTAGACAAGTCACTACTACAAAGACATAGAGCCAAGCAACTAAGGATTCTTGAGTCAATTACTTGCACACTCCACTTTAAGAATCAATTGTTGCTTCCTTGCCCAAAAGCTAGATAAGATGAAACTGAAAGGAAAGATAATCACCTGTTTCGGGATCATAAGCATACGTGCACTTGAAGGAAGGACAGAGGCAGAGGGTAAAGCGGTTCAGAAAGAAAGTGTAGTTACTGTGTTATCCACTCGATCAGATGCTGTGTTAGGAAAGTGTCTCTGTGTTGGCGCTCCTGTTGAGTTAGAAGAAATAGAGCAAATCTGAGATGTTAGATGCGTAGGCTATCCCAACTCTATTAACAGTAAAAGAAGACCATTGCTCGAATTACCTTAACTTTAAGATTTGTTAAGAATCGACCCGAACTCGTATACTCGGGAAAGCGTCTTATTGTATGTTCCAATTCATTAAGAAATGTGTTCGGTGAAGCTTGAATAAAACCATCAATCAGGTGTAAGAACTAAGTAATCAAACTGAGAGGATAGTACTGGCGTTGGAGCTGCATCTTCAGAGGCGAAAAGAGTGACAGTTTTCGTATCAGCTAAAGAGTAAGGGAAAGTTGTTGACAGAAGAGAAACTGCTGAAGCAAGGTGTGGTCCACAGAATGGAGTTGAGCCTCATAGGATTCAATTGACATTCTTGAGTGCGAGCATTGTCTTTACTATCATTATATAGCAACTTTACTATCATTATATAGCAAATATATAACAAGTGCGCAAAACAAAAGATGAAATTAATGATGAGGACAGGACTGGTCTAGGCCCAACAAGAACAAGTGCGTAAGCATCAGCGTCAGCGTCAGCGTAAAGGTAAGTGAGTGAACAAGCTAAAGAAACTAAACAAATAGAAGAGGTTGGCTTTTGGGAATCAGCGGTGTCAGCTGCAAGCCGGGTCGATCAGAGGTTGGCTTTTGGGAATCAGCGGTGTCAGCTGCAAGCCGGTAAGGGTCAGATTCATAATTCATAAGAATGGGAAGCAGTGTACTTACTATAGTCTATACTCTATCTGCGCTATATGATTTTGAATACCTATTTTTAGTACTTCCTGCACCTGTATATTATCAAGTAATAATTTCATAATTGAGTGGAATACTTTCCCGACCTCGACTATCAGTGAAGAATGTCATTGCCTCTGATCTTGTCGACAACACTAAAACAAGCGCAAGGGCAAGAAGTCAATATGGTTAAGGATTAAGCTGTAAACCCGACCCGACCTAAACGCTAAAGTTAGAATTTAATTTAATATCAGCTGACCAGACTATAGCCTTAGCCTCTGACTCTGATTCTATAGTGACCCCACTTCTATTGTGAAACAGGAACAGGCAATTCTCCGTAGCAGAGCAGTTAGGGCTTTACACGGCTTTACTTTTACTTAAGGGCATGGGCTATAAATTCTTAAAATCCACTCCCTTCCCTGAGACCCAGTAAACAAGGAATTCAACCACTTGACCGTTAGCTGACCTAACTTTACATAGGCATTCTTCACGAGGAGATTCGGCTTCTATATAAGATGAAAGGCACCCTGGTAGGTAGTAGTAAACAAATACTTATGAAAATGGACTACTACTTTTTTGGGTAGGCAAAAGAATGGAAATATAATTCCGAAAGTTTTAATTGAACTCCGTAGTAACAGTAGGATAAGAGGTATACCGAATTAAGGAGGACCGCTAGTGTTCGCAGAAGGAAACAACAAGTAATAAAACCAGTAAGTAGTAGAAAGGAAACAACAAGTAATAAAACCTAACAGTGTAAAGTAGGAAAACGCAGTAGATCCATAATAAGGAAAGTCAGTAGTTAGAGCAGAGCCTAATAGGTATAGGTTTTTGTTGTTACTCCATTCTATCATATGCTATCTCAATTCTCGTGTTTTGCAACAAATGAAACAAGCCCTTCCCTTTGCGCTATTGCTTATTTACCCACGAAGATAGTTTACCAGACAAAGAATAAGTCAATTACGAGGATAGTTTACCAGACAAAGAAGAAGTCAATTCACTTCCCGTACAGGAAAAGGTTTTATCGTTGAAGATCTTATTGCCCTAACTCCACTTTTAGAACCAACAACATTAGCACCCGAAGACGACGAAGAAAGGACTTGTAAGAATATAGTTTCGCCTGCATGATAATTCTGCTTTTCTGACAAAAGAATAGAATCTTTATAGAAACCAAAAGGCACAAGGGTCATAAGGAGTTTTTTGTTATGAGTTAGGGCCAAGTAACTACTAAGTAACTACTAACAAAGCAGACAAGCGACTACTACAAAAGCTAAGAGCGGAGAGACAAAACAAATAATGTTAGTTAGTTCGGTGCCCTTATGGAGTCCTGTCTTTATGGCGGCAGGGAGTTGGGCTACAAAGGCATTGTTTTTCTTTTGAGTTTCAGCTGTTTTGAAAAAGTAACTTGCCGACCTCAACTCGTCTTCACTTAAATGAAAGCTGTCTTTCCTTACCGCAGCAAAGCTACTCTGTTAGTGCTTAAGAAGCCCTAGTATTAGTGGAACCCCTGTGTTAAGTAGGAAAACCTCACTATAAGTACTGAGTTGTCCTCGTAAGAAAACCTAACAATAAGTAAGGAGTTGTGCCTAGTAGTGGTATGGGGTGCCTCAAGTTTGAAGTAAACCCTAAACTAAGTGAAGTCCACCCTAAACAAAGAATGAATAAGAGTTAGGTCAACGAGAGAATCAGCAAGTACAACATATGAAGCAGTAAGAGTTAGGTCATAGAGATTAGAAGCTTTATAAGGATTCGATGCAGGATCAACAAGGGAACTATTAAAGGAAGAAGCTTTTGGAAAGTATAGTTATGGGCTATAAATCCAGTACTTATGATGCACGGTGTGGTCCAAGTCGTCTAATGGAAGCGGGGTTAAGTGGAGAATTTCCTTCCTTCAGATTCCTCAGCGCTAAGTCCTGATGAAGTATAGTTGGATGTTTGCCTAGTGCTTGAATCATGAGTTGAATCCGTGAAGTCAACATCGACAAGAGAATCAGTGGTGGAAAGCTAAGTGGTCAGCGGTAGTGTTGCTGGAACTACACTTGAAACCTTCCTTGCAACAGACGACTTCAATTCCATAAGCTGGTATTTCTTATAGATTCTATTAAGGTAAAGCCAATAACTCAATGAAACGACTTTACTCGCACTCACAAACAAACTGACGAGACTTAATTAAGTACTTAACCTAGCTTCTCAGCTCGCTAACAGAGAGTTTTTTCGCGCTTCCTTGAATTAAATAAGTGAAGTAACTTTACACCTAAAGTAGCCAAGAACCAGAATGACTGCTTACCCTACTCTTGCGCCTGTTCCTAAACGTGATACAGCACTCGTACCCAAAGATATGGACTCGTATTTCTGGAGTTTAGCTAGAATCAACTGCTATGTGTAGTGGGCATGATCTTCGAGCTAGATGCTCTTCTTCTTCTATATGGGATGAAAGTCTATAACTACGGTAAAGTTAACAAAAGGAATAGCTGCTGGCTGACATAACCCCTCTAGCTAATGCAAATACGTAGCTTCTTTCTAACTCTAAAGGGAGAGACTTCCACGCCACGACCCGAGCACAACTTCAAACAAATATTAGCTTAAAGTAACTTAATTTGCGCAAGTCAAATCTTTTACTGAGGGTAGTCGTATACCAAATCTGGACTCGTTGGGACAGTAGTTCCGAAGCCCATACTTAATTTAACTTTAACTGATGCTGACACTGCTTCCCTTTCTTTTGGCGAACTCTACTTTCCTTGCTTCTTATGCTTCTGATCGATCCTTCTTATGCTGGAACAATACGTTCTACCCTTGCAGATTCTGCTGCCTCACAGTTGACTCTATCAAAGCCTCAAGGGCAAACTCAACAACCTAACACACAATGTTTTGTTGCGAGTTCCCTTGCTTGGTTCAAATCCTATTTATTGGCAGGCGGCTCCCTACGCTAGACTTCTGAATTATTACCCTAAACAACAACTTATTCATTATTGCCTTGCTTCTTGTTCTATAAACTCAAAGACTGCATTGTTTCAAAATTCTAGACTCTCTTTCACTCACTAAGGCATCCCGAAACTCTAAATCAAATTATCTTATGGCGTTCAGAGTTCTTTGACAGGGCTGTCACATTATATAGAATTGGTTTTGTATAAACAACTTATGTTACTCTACCTTGAGCCAGGTATTAGAGCTAGAAGAAGGTTAACTACCTAGAGGAAGAGCGCTTAGCATAGGAACAATCAACGGAACCAGCAACGAACGATGCTAGTTGTATAGTTTCCTTATCATCTTATAGAGTAGTAACGCTAGATTCCATTTCTAAAGCAAACAAGTATTCCTTTCCTAAAACTCAAAAGTGGGGTATAGCAAAAGGTCATGGAACAAGTATACTAAAGCACCTTATTGGAGTTGATATTTTCATTGAAGGGGTGCCCAGGTAAAAGGGAGCCTCGGTATAAGGGTGCCCATATTTAGCTGACTTTCCGGGTTCAGGTGATTGATTGGCTGGGGTGTCAAAAAGTAACTTTCCGTTCTAGTGGATCGAGGTGCTTCTTCAGTGTTGTTTGCCGGCGCCAAAGATGTTAGGTTCCAATTCATTTCTAGAGCCACCAATGGATAGACAAGATAGGGAATTCATGGCAGCTACAGGCGCAAGGGAAGGGCTGGCTTCTCAATAGGGTTCTTCGGCGGAATGATATGGCATCTGCTTTCGATTCTTCTTTATATGTTTCTTCTCAACTTTAACAAGTGTTTGAGTTCTTGTGCTTGTTAAGTCCAGTTCGGTGATTGGGTTGACAGGAAAGGAAAGTCGGTTCAATCAAAAAGTATAGTGAGGTCAGGTGTAAGTGTTGTCACTTAGTTTTACAGGAGGGATGCTATTGCTGTTAGGTCAAGTGGTGCAATAGAACAAGATAAGGGAGTGTGGTATCGATCTGGTGGGTAATCCTCCATCAATATTCTTTTCTGACTTTAGAGTTTCCCTTTATTATTCCATATGTGCTATAAGCGTACCCTCATATGTTTAGTCCAGTGTTTCAGGGAAAGGAGAATAGAGTAGAGGATAGGATATAGTTTAGAATACTATCCCGGCATATCCAATAAGCTAATGCACCCTTGAACAACAACTGTTTGTGTGCTTACTCTGAGGCGGAGGCACAGCTATCCTTACTTGAAACTAATATTATAGGCGCACTCGTTCCTGTAAGCATTAGCCGAAAACAGGAACTAACAAACTTTTTTAGCAGTGAGACCATAAGGCATAGTTTGGCCAGTTTGAAGGTTCAGTATGCAAATGATAGAAAACTCTCTAACGCGCGCCCTAGCTAAGAAAGATACTCTTTGTCGACCTCAACTCGAACGTCACTTGCAGACCAGACCCTACTAGCCAATTAAGAACTTATCTAGTCTCCTTTCCTCGACTTAGACACAAGCACTGCTTCTTTATACGATGAAACTAAGGTAAAGCGTCAATCACCGAACCTAGACAAGCACCCAACGAGAGAACTGTTATCATATGCTTCACACTAGCATCCGTACTATACCACAACAAAGAAAGGGAAAGCCAAGGTCCTGCAAATAACTCCACTATACTTGTAGACAACTAAGGTCTTGCAAAGCACCTTTAGTCTTAGGGTCTCTGCTCTGTGAAAGTGGTTGTGTGTTAGTCCGAGTCAGAAGCGAGTCCTGACCAAGTGGGAAAAGTAAGCTCCGTCCTGTCTTTTAGCATTAGCAAGAGATTCAGAAAGTAATTAATCCGCAGTTAAGTGTCAATAAAGCTGTTATGGTTCAGTAGACCAGGCAATGAAATCAGTGTCTTGTTAACCTTTTTAATGCTTAGGAAGGCGGTAAGCAGGAAGTCGTTCGTTCCGTTGTTGCGCTTGTTTGTTAAGTCAAGGCAAGTACTGGTGTAAAGTGTTTAATCTGTTTCATCGAGAAGTTCAGGTGATTGGCTTGCTCCTAGTTTTGAGTGAGAGTTGTCGACCGGTCCCTTAGTTAAAGTATTCTTAATACCCCCTAGACCTGTTGTTTCAACCAGGATGGTACTGTTATGAATGAGTAAATGGGCGCGCGCTGTCCCTGCCTTCGATGCACTTAGGTATGCGCCGGGCACCTCGATGAATGAGAGCGATTACACTCGAACCACACCAGACAAAGACTAATTGTTGTCACTCGAAGAATGGTTTCAGGGTGGATCTAGGTGTGTTTGTTTCTCCCAATGACATGAGCTATGGTATGGCCCCGCGATGAATGTCCAATGATCCCCGAAGACGGAGCCGCTAACACAGAAGGACCTTTGCTTTGCGCTCACCACACAGGCATACCTTTCCAGCTAACACTGAATTAATGTAATGGTGGTACGCTCTTATTCAAATATGGAATGTTTCATTACTTATATAAGGCTCAAGTATTAGGTTAGATTCTGTTTGCCAAAGCGATTCGATTCTTGTTATCCCCAGGTTGATTCTCTTTTATTGCCAAACCATTGATTCATTATTTAGTTAGCTTATATTAATTATATGTTTATTTATATTCCATTTTATAGTAGTTCATTAGATACACATGGTCGAAAAAGGGCTACTTCTATTTAAGTTTAGCGAAAAGCTGCTTTACTTTTTATTGATTATAGGCTGTTTGTGTCGGTGTTCATTCCCATGTTTATTGTCTATTCTTCTCTAAGTGTTCGTTAAGTAACATCCCTATGAGTTAGTATTCTGAGTCAAGTGAATTGCTACCTATGCTATTGATACAATCAAATATAGTATGGGGTTCCATATTAAATTGAGGTTAATCTGAGTCACCTCCAAACACAGCTCTTATAGTATTACCACTTATTCTTATATCCTTCCTTAAGCTTTAATTCTTCTCGTGGTTTTGTTGGCTAGCAAGTAAGGCTTGTTACCTAGGGGAGCAGAGTCCGATTTCATCCCCGGTCCGTTGAGTCAGACTTTTCTTACTGAGCTCACTGCCTCCCTCTGGATTCCAACTCTACTGGGGCATTCCCGTACAGCTTCTTTTGATTCGTGTACTCCTTTACATTGGATCCTTACTTTCTATCGGTATCCCAAAGACATAACTTGTAATAACTCTTAATAACCTATCTTATAGCTCTGGTCTTATAGCTTCCGATCTTCTAGTTCGAGGCTAATTGATGGTTTCATTCTGATTAGTATAAACAGTGGTTCCATTCGTATTAGTTCTACTTTTTCCTTCAGTTTATTGGTCGTGTCAGACTCAACCCAGTAAGCAAGACTCTAAGAAGTAACTATTGATCTTAATGTACTCCCCAGCTACCCATATTTTGGACTTATTTGTTTTATTCCCGAGTTCCATTATTGAGTTTCGAGCCGAATTCCTATGTTCTGCTTTAAGTATTGCTTTCCCTATCCGATTCTTCCCCAGAGGGTTAAGCCTTATACTTCTTAGCTCAATTCTTATCGACAGTAGCAGAATTCCGGAGGCCCAAACACCACCACACTAGTTGTTGGCTTACTTTCCCCGCCATATCTCTTGTTTTAGTCGGATACTTAGGAGTTGATTGAGTTCGGACTTCCTACCACGGCAAACCATTCCTATAATCATGAGTGCAATTGCTAGTTCCCAGTGCGAGTATTTTCCAGTATAACTTCATTCCTATAAGCAACGGTTCTATTCTCTTATATAAGGATAAAGTCTGGAGTTCCGTCGTTGGTTTCCCAGTTAAGAGCTATGATCTTGTTGGCATTAATATAAGATCTGAATCAAGCAAGCACAGGCTCTTAGGTTAAATAAAGCATTGAGGTAGGAAGCTGTAGACCAAGACAACAAAGGAGTCGCAGCCTCATCAGTAGTACGAAGGATTAAAAGCACGAGTTCTAGTTTTAACCAGGTAGTGGAACAAATTAACATACTCCTTCTCGGGTAACTAAACTCATTGTACAACTAGCTACCCCCGGAGAGTCGAGATGAAGAATGGAATTTTCAAGTAGTTGCTCGCCTGGCAGCCGTAGTTGCTTGTTGAGAGTAATACGGTTCACCTGTTCTATTCCTATCCGAGTACTAAGATGATCTCCCATAATTTGGTATCAGGGTTTCCGTTTTCAAGTAATAAAGATAACTAAGTTAGAACAAACTGGTACTATACTCTGAATAGAAAGAACTAGATCTATCCCTTTCCACTTTGACTCTCTTTGACCCTATTCTTAATCGGACTTTGACCCTATTCTTATACCCTATTTTGTAGTCTTCTACTTATACTTCTTATACTGCCAAGAGTCTAATTCAGAGTCGGATTCAACAAGAACCAGTACTACATTTGAAGAACTACTTGCAGCGGTAGGAGCCGAGTTCTAGCGGCAGTGCTATTCAGAAATTCTGTACTACTTTACTAGACTAGTATAGTGAACTTTTGAACTCACTACTCCCTCAGCGCCAACGACTATAAATCTTGTAAAGCAGGAGAAGCCGCTAGACCAGAATCATAAGCGGGAGCTGGGTATTCATCGTCCGTAGAGTTCGTTCGGGTCGAGGAAGAAGAAGGGTTTGTCTTGTCTAGTATATACTTGCCGGTGTGAAAGCCGGATCATTAGTGGAATTCTTTATGATATACAATTCAACTTCTTCAATTCAAAGTTTACAAGGCGTCAGCATCAGGGAAAGTGTAATAATTCTTTGCGCTAACAGAGAAGGTAGTTCGGGCAAGTTAAGAGGTTCAAAATGGCTTTATTGTTTCGAGGTACGAAAGGAAAGGTGAGTGATTCTTATATGTTGGGCAGCTAACCTTCAAGTCTTGTTTCTTTGTCTGCGAGAGAAGAAGCTTTGCGATGAGAGTAGACGAGATAATCCTAAGTTCAAAAGTGAGCAGCAAGTAGGTCCTCAAGTGAATGGGTTCTTGTGCTTAGAAAGTATACTATAAGAGTTTGACCCGGCCAAGCTACTAGCCAAGTCGACAAGTAACATAGTGGAATTCTAACTTTCATCTAAGAGCAACCAATCTACTACTACAAGTCCAGTTAGTGCAGAGGTGATACTACTCCCTTAGCACATGGGTTATACTACTTTTTTTCTTCTATCGTTTTTCCGGGAATACACTCCAAAGTAGATTACAAAGCTACACACAAGCACCCGACCCGACAAGAATAAGTTGAGTTGTTTCAAAAGCCCGAAAAGAATATGTTTTGTTTGAGCAAGGGTAGAGGTAGACTTAACGGATGATTCAACTCGCACAGAAATGGATCAATCAGGCAATTAACTTACCGACAAACCTATTCTCTCGTCGCTTGCTGCTGCGTCAACACCTTTATGACTTCCCGCTTCAAAGCCAGCATTATAAGATCTACAACGGTACCTCCATGGTGGATTTGCTATTCTCTAAATCCTATCTATGTTAAACGACTAAAAAGAAGGGTTTATTAACTAGATAAAAGCAACACAATAAGATCTTTCTACTGAAACACTCGAACCCTAAACCATCCCGTCTGGATCAAGTAAAGTTTTTGAGTTACGTGGGGTAATAGCTGGAATAAGTGAGTTTTTCAAGTAGGAAGCAATTAGAACAGAGTCAGACTTGTTCACCGGGCGTAGTAGGCATTCGATTCGAGAGTGGGCTTCTTTCGGGAGCTCAACAAAGTATGTATATAGTAACAGTCCAAAACAAGTTCCGTTTTGGTTCCTTTCTTCATCCGAAATTCCGTTGTTTGTGTTGCGCGGCAGGGCAGCTAGTTTAAGAGCTCTCTATCACTGGAACTCTACTTTGCCTCACTAGTTGACTTGTTTCCCTGTACGTAATCCCACTCTGCCTGGCTAATTCTGAAGTTTTGAACACCTTAACCGATTCACAGCGGATTATCTTCTTATTAACGATGAAACGGATTCCCTATCTTATTCATCTGATACTCCACGTTAAGAACCACTAGCTTCAGATCTTTCCACTGCGGATTATTCTTATTATACTTATTCTGCTTCAGGACTTAGCGCTTCAAAGTAATGAACACCAAAAACAGGAGAAGTGGGGCGGGAATATAAGTTGGATATGGATCAGGGTCTCATGCAATGCAAGCTCACCGAACTAACAAACTTATTTTTTTGGGGTTGGTGCGCTAACGTCTTATTTACTTTTGTATTAGTGAGTTCCCGAACACAGGGCTTTTTATAACTCATACAGTTGTTGAGAATCCACAGTAAAGAAACAAGGTATTAGTCAAGAGTTGAAGACCGCTTAGTATTAGACTCCGGCTCTTGAAACGAAAACTCCCATTTACTACCCTTACCCGTTTGCTGGTTCCCTTGCATGGATACTAGTATTCAGTAGATAAGCCCGTAGTGTATTCTGTATTCTTTGTCAGGTGATATGAGATTATGACTTTCTTGCCTACCTCCACTCTTTATTCCAGATTAAACCTTGCCTCAAAAATCCTCTTTATTCAATTCCAGATTAAACCTTGCCTCAAAAATCCTCTTTAGCTAGTGCCACTTATATATCTGCGAATGAAAGTCGTCCTGTTCAAGCTTAAGGGCAGCTAGTCTGTGGTGAGTTATGAGCAAGTCAAGAGAATATCATCTATTGCCTTCATTGTACAGTACAACTCTTTTTTAGTTAGGAAGTCCGTGTAATATAAATAGACTCATGATCTTGAACTACAGCCATACGACTAGAGATGAATATAACTGTTGTTAATAGCATAAAGGAGGATTAGCGGTTAATGGAATCCAAAAAGGAAGGAGCATTTTCCATGCGAGATATAATCACATCTCTCTCCGTGGCATCTGTGCAAAGTACTCTATAGTGGTTAGGGTCTTTAGCAGGCGCTATTGATAGAATTGAATCCGATATGCCCTTCTGCCTTTGCACGCCTTCCGTCCGTCCCGAGGAAACCTTTGCACGCCTACCGGACCCGAGGCCTACGACCCATATGAAAAGTCTAGCTTATACTGTCCCTTGGTCTTTAGGTCCTGACACAAGGTTCTCATTCTAGCTCTTCCAGAGTTGTATCTCAGACAAAAACAGGAACTCTTCCAAGTGAATACGTGAGAGGAAGCCTATCTCCTTTCTATCTATATTTCCTTAGTGGTATCTATCTTCTTTCTATCTATATTTCCTTAGTCGTCTCCATCTCCTTAGTCGTCTCTATCTCTATCTCCTCAATAGCTTCTGAGTCATAACATGATGGATGCACACATAATAGCTGTTTTCTTGGGGACACTAATCTCCAATGCTTCTCGAAGTTATTACCCGCTTTCTCGCCTTACCCTTTATCAAAGCTTTCCTCTGCTCCGGAGGGTCACATCCATCAGCTTAATCTATAATTGATTAACGTGTCCTAACTCCTCTAACGCCATATCGAGTAGTAAGAGAGACAGAATCCGTTCTTTAGTGTTGTAAGCAATACTGTGTTTTTACTAAATTCTATAGATGGGATTGCTACTTATTCATTATAAATTCTAGTTTTATGGACTTGAAACTCTCCCATACCTCTCTTTCTTCGCTACACTCATGAATTCCTTTATTGAAATCCATTATAGTGCCCCCCGAAGCCTTGAACCTCATCTCCCTCTTGACCATGAGTTCTTCATATTGAAGTTCCGTTGGTTCCTTAGCTTGCTCGTATTTAGAGTTAATTTGTTTGTTTTGCGAAGTGTTACTTTGAGGCATAGTGTACCTTTGAGGATCGAGTGCCTTTTCTGGTTGCTCCGAGTTCGATTCGAAAGTCAACTGCAAGCGGGAAGGATACTAATATGATGCTGCTGACCTGACAAGCGCCTTAACGGCAGGCAACACCCCTGATTAAATAATAACCCGCTTATACTAGATACTCAAATATATCTGCGCCCTTGCCCAATACTTAATATAAAAGTCCGCAATAACTTAATCTCAAAGTAAGCAATAAAAAATAAGTAGAAGCTCTGTGGCCTTGGATGCGGTGCCTCAATTCCCATCTTTATGCTGCACTGCAGAACGTATCAACAATCGAACAAGAAAGAAAGGCAAGCAAGGGCGGGGCAAGTAAGGCAAAGAACTAGCTTTCGCGCACCTGTACTGTATTCTGCCCCATGAACTAACTTTAAGTCAGAACCGCTTAACCGCTTTTCTCTGATTACCAAGATAAGATCTATACTAAACTATCTTATCTAATTATTATTCTTATCCCCGGATTATGAAAATTGATGCTTTCGTCGAGCGTAGGAGTTAATGGTTGAAAGTCAGACAAGTAACTGCTTAGCAACTCGATTTTCGGATACCGGCTTGTTGGTGATATCGGCTTGGCTTCCCCTTTCTTTTGCTTAAAAACTAAATACTTCCCTTTTGCCTATCGAAGACAAACCCTCTTGAGCTTCTTCTCGGCTTGTTTACCCGATTTATAGATCTAGAATTACTATTTCTATATGAGACCACTATCACCCCTATCTTTCTTTCGACTCTTAAAAAGTGAGAGTTGCCGGCAATAGGCAAAAGATATTAGACATCAAATGAATTTGAACTGCGGGTATGGTCTAAATAGGGAATTCCACTAAATATGAGTTTACCATGGCTTAAACGGCGAAAAGAGGCCTTACTCGACTCGGCACAGTCTACTCGGCAAAGTAAGCTTCTTCTACTTTTAATTGATTTCTTCCTTTGTTATAGAAGCTAGAAGACTCAGAGTATAGGGTATATTAGGCAAGATATAGTTCTCGGCAGCAGCACGCACTTATGGAAATGCAGCTCTAACCTACTGGACTTTCTTTCGCAGGTCTTCCTTCTTAACAGGTTGGCTAACTTCCATCTCATCTTTTTATGGATACCATTGCTCACGATCTTTCCAATTCTTTCTATTCTATTAGGTGGAAGCCAGTCATAGCGAGACTCATCTGGCACTGCGATTGATAACTTCTGCTCGTTACATCCAAGTTAACCACTGATTTGATCTTTCCGGGATAATAAAGTAAGGACTTGAAGAGGAAGACAAAGGCTAGACCTGGAAATAAGGATTCCTTTGAGAAAGGAGACTACTTTGAACTGGGGAATCCTTCTCTATATCATACTGAACCTATACTTCACTTTTGGGCGTCAGGAGCTTACACTAGAATTGCCCCCATCCAACCCATCATCTAATCTCTAAGAAAGCATCGTTTCCATTCGAATCCAGACCCCCTTCCTCCAAGTGAGTTCGACAGGCAATAAGCGTTAAGGCGCACCTCTTCTATCGCATACTTGTTATCTTGCCCCAATACCTTTAGCCATCAAGTAAGCCACAAACCCTTTCGTTCCCTTTTTTATGGTATGGGTTGACATAAAGGGGTTCACGGCAGGCCGGCCCTAGGAATACAATTCTGGAGCTCTCGCTATTCTTTTCCTCGCAGCTAGATTAATAAAGAAAGACTCCTTCTCGTAAACAGCATCTCTAGTTTAAAGGCAAGCAAGACCCAACGATTTAGATGAGAAAAAGAAGCCAGCCAGGGCTGCTAGTTCGAATGGAACTTCTGGGAGCAAAGATCAAGCTCTAGTAATAAAAAGAATTGAACTGGGGATAAAGATGAACTACCCGCCTAACAAGGCTTACTTCTAATAGGGCTTGAACTAGGACTTAAACACTGCGCAAGGCCTCAATACTGGGGAACGAACAGGGAATTTAACTATTAATAACAATACTTCCCTTGCCAACCGGGAATCGAGCTACTATATCTCAAACTTGAACTGGGAACTCGGACTTATACTCGGAACTGGGGATTAAACTGTTGCTCTACTTATTATCATTATTATTCCTAAGCGTTAGTCCCCCTTGCACCGCTTTGACTCTGTAACCCATGCCCATCAGGCTGACTATCCGACGCAAGAGTATGCCTTGCCTTGAGATTAGTCCTAGCTACACCTTGCATTCTTCGGGCACCCAACCAGACTCGTAGCTATAGGTCTAATAATGTAATAAGTCTAGTACTGATAGGACTTTAACTCAATTTTTCAGTGGTAAATCCTTTATAGCTAGGGGATTGCCCAAGTCTTCTAATTGCCCGCTAAGAAGGCCAGTAAGGCAACAACTAGGGACTCACCGAAGTAGCAGAATGGTAGCTCATTGGAGGCAATCATAATTTCACTCCTCACTGGGGAATTCCACACTAGCTGATAGACGACAACCACTGCTAGAAGAAATGAACTAGTGCTGACAAGAGTCGAACCTGAGAATGGAACTGGAGAAAAGGAATCCAATTAAAAGGCTAGGAATGCGGTCTACTCTATTAGAATGCAACACTACCCCCATAGACGAGCCGTGGGGGCCCAGGATGAAACTATAAACTGGGAATCTAACTACTACTTATAAGTTATAAGATATACCCTAAAACCGAGCCTTCCCCTACGGAACCTAAACCTTACTGGGAGCTTTATCCTTCTAATTGCCTCTTTCGCTTTATTGTTTAAGTCTTTTACAGCTTTCTCTCATTTCTCACTACCACTTCTGGAAGTCTGCCTTCCTTGACTCTAATTCTGAAACACTGGGAACCCCGATCTTACTTTCTCGGCTATAATTCTTGTATTACTTACTTTGATTCTTGAGCTCCTTTCTTTTACTCTTACTTGTGCATTTCATTCTGCAATTAAGTATTTATTATGTGTTACTTTTATAGGATTATCTCGTATTCTATTAGGTAAATGGGGTCTCAAAAGGTCTATGGCTATTCTTTTTTTGTAGCAAAATAAGGTGGTTTTCATTCTCATTTCATTGGAAAGAATTTCTCCTTTTTTGAGTCTTGCTTTCCCCGAGCAGAGAGAGTAGAAGAGTCAACCTAGGTATTAAAGGAGGGAAAGGGAAAATGTAAGACATGAGTAAGAACGCAACTATAAAACAGTAGTTCATAGGCTTAGAAGAGGCCCCATAGTATTCAAATTGAAGTGTGGTAAGAGGAAAAAAACGACCACTGATCAGACTGAGCCCCATAACTATAAGACTCGCTCCCCTGCTGATAAGGCTTTTGAGCTCATAGCTTAGAATCCACAGTGGCCTAATGAGCCGAACGAGTACTAATAGGAATTGGACTTTGACATAGGAATCGGACTCGGAACCCAGACTTCCACAACTGCCTCTAATGCTTGAACTAAAAACCAAGGCTTTAGCGCTACTTCCAATGTTTAACCATATGAGATTATCACTGTACGGGGAGCTGTACGAGATTATCACTGTACCAATATGAGCACTGTACCCGATTGGATCCGCAAGTAGAAAACTTCCTCCTTCCTTTCGTGCAACTGATTCTCTTTGGGGGAATGAACCTCGGCAAGCAACGGCCGCGGGTGAGCACCATTAGAATTAGTTTCATCTTTAATAATACCGGAATGGCCTCTCTCTTAGTTTTATTACTTGTTCTATATATCCTCGAAACAAAGAGACTCTGACTCCACTGAACTACTTAGCGCATCATAAGTAAAGAGCAAATAAGGCTTGAACACCGCCAAGCCGACAAGCAACCTCGATAAGAAATTGAAATGTAGTTCTGCTAGACTGTAACCCCATTCATAGACTTTGACTTACCAGTTGCATTCTTTCTTTCCCTTATGATTATTTGTAGAAGCCCGGAGAAGTAGATAGTTCTGAATTAAACTAAAAGGAGAGCTCCCAAAAACATAAATAGTTTGGTGGGGTGTACTATTAGTGTAAGTGCACTCACTAACTCCCTTTTTAACTTACTAAGAATGCCTTTGTTCACTTTCATGTCCGAAGATGGAGATCTCGTTAATGAATGCTAGAAATAAGCCCTATATTATGAAAAAATCCCCTCACGCCAACGCTGTACACCCATGCATATGTTTAGCTCTTGGTGTTGGTGGTTTCTCAGCTCCCTTGGCCTTAGTTAGCCTCTCTGTCTTGTACTTGACCTATGCTATGCCCTCCATGTCCACCTTAGTTAGCCTCTCTGTCTTGTACTTGACCTATGCCCTCCATGTCAACCAGTCTCTTCATTCAGTAGATTATATCGTGTAACCCGTATTTCAATTTCAATAGGAATCCAGTGCCTTCGGGCCGAGCAAAGAGAAAGAACCACTTTAACCCATTTTGACATAGGATTCGCCCTCCACTTCTGTGCCAAAAAGTTGTATAACTACAATGGCTCCTCCCGCGATAGGATCATTCTGGAAGAGGGGTAACCACCGTTGGGCTATGTTCTCAAATTCGAGCAGGTAAGAATGCTGCTTCGGAATCCTTAAATTGAGCAAGCGGCTGGCTAACACTGTGTTGAAGTAACCTAAGATGATCTGATCCAAGGGGTGTCCAAGAGTTTTCAAGAAAGAAGTCATATCCGCCAAAACTAAGTCCATTCCTGTAATTATAGCTATTCGAAGCATAAATGCAAGAGAGCAAGCCACACCAACCCAATCTAGTACTTGACTTTATCTTTATAATTATAAAGGGACCTACAAACAAAACCTAAACATAAGATTAGATTAACTTAGCGAACCATGAACCCGTACCCGTAGCTTTTCTGGGAAAAGTATTAGACGGCCAACGAAAACTGTAATTACGCAAAAAAAAAGAGATTAAGGCTTTGGTTTCCAGATGGGGGATTAGCTTCCTATTCGTGTTTGTTCTCCTCATCCATTATTGGTTTACTTGCTTCCGTTCTTTCAAAGGACCTTTAAGACGTAAGTATCCTTAACGAAAACGACGTAATGATACTAAGAGAAAACACCAAGGAGGGAAACTTTCTAACCCCAGAGGGTCCTGTGAAGTCTTTCTATGAGTTCAACGGCACGACCGCTCTACCACTGAGCTACTGAGACTTCCTCTTATCAAAAAAGAATCGAATGTAGAGAATCCAGAATGGAATATAGAATTTATGCGAGTATCTTTAGCTGACTGCTTAGTTCGGTTTCTCTTAGACTGTGCGAGCTTCAAGAGTTTCTTGTTTATAATTGGAAAAGGTATAGAATAAGGGCGGGAACTATTGGGACTTGTTTATCCAAGGTGGTACCACTTCAAAGCCAATCTTGTCAAGTCTTTCTTTCACACTGGGATTATTACTTAACTTGTAAAGTGTTTCTTTCACACTAGGATTATTACTTCAGGAAGTATCACTGCTTTCAATTCCACATTCCTTTGTCATTTTAGAGGAAGAGAACTACCCGTTAGTTGTTATTATGAGATCATGATCAGACCTAGTCGACATCTAACTAATATATGAGAAAGATTCTAAATGAATGACCATACATTCTGAACATAACTAAGAAAGGAGTATAGGTAATCATCGACACGGGAATGAAGAGAGGATTCTAACTTTAGTATTTTTTGACATAGAAAAGACTCATTGGCAAAGCACTCGAACAAAGCACTTTATCCGCAAGGAGCTTTGATTTTTACTCAACCGGGTTGATAGAACGTTCAGAGGAAAGAGCTCACCGAAAGGTAGTCCCCTGAGTATGAGCTTTTATGAAATAAGGCAACTAAATAAGGTATTGTACAAGGTTCGTTCAAACTAAAGGTAAATCGACGACTTGGCTTTCCACTATTTCCGGACCTACTGTGCACATGAATCAAATAATATTATTAGAAGTTCGATTCTCCATAGAAGTTGTATTAGATAAGTGGTACTATAAGTAGTATTAGATAAGTCGTACGCTTTACTAGTTAAAGTAGCAATTCCAGTCTCTGCTTCTTAGGACGAAAGCAATCCCCGGTCAATGAATCCTTCGAAAAGGCTTGGTATCATTGCATTAGCGCTTCCGTCTTCCATTCTAGGTAAGCAAGTCGGATGTCTCCTGGCCAGCCTCCCCTCCGTAGATAAGCCACCCTCCTGCTGGCATAAAATAGAGGCGGAAGTTTCGAGCTAGGCTCCCTTTACGTACTATTCAGTTGATTTGGATGCTCCAACATCTGCCTTCTTTTGTTTTCATTTTCTTGATCAAAGAATAAACTAGAATCCTAGCCCCAACATTTATTATTTAGCCCCGTTGAAGCGGATTAGGGCATTGATGGATCGTCTCACTTGCCTGCGAACATGGAGATCTTTGTCAAGCTCGACTCTTAAGCATCAAGATCGCGGATCACTGCCAACGGATCATCATATAGCATGATTCAAACTAAAACCGCTTCACTAGTCTGCTGTAAAAACTCATATCCATGCTTGACCTGAACGAGCTATTGAAGGTCTGTTCCTAGCCCACTTCTCGGAGAGCTTATACTTGAGTTTATCACGTCGAAGGAGTTGCAGATTACCTCCGGGCATCCAATGGTTATAACATATGAAAAGAAAGATAAATACATTTTGTGACTAGCCGCAGCTTGTCCCGTTGCTTGTCCATTAGTAGTTACTTGTCAGGTAGTTACTAGTTGGGTTTATAGCAACCTTTATGTTTCAAGCTGTTTCTGTTCCTTCTCATCTCAAGTAAGCTGCAATGCAATCAGATCTTCATAGCAAGAAAAAAGTCCAGTTAAGGCGACAAGATCTTTAGCGGGAAGTTAAGTTTCAATACGAGTTCCAACTTAATAAGCTGTGGAAAGAAAGTAAGCTGCCGATCTGCCCCAAACAATACTTTAAGTTAAGATCCAGATTATGCTTCGGCTGATTTGATTCTCTTGTATCCTTTGCTCGAACAACTTATTCTTTAGTTACTACTCAGGACAGGACTGTTGCTTGATCACATAGAAGTACTGAATTGGATTCATTTACCGTTTGCACACCAGTACTATACTCTGCCCTTAACTACACTGCAAGTACTCTCTTCCGCCCTTCACAACACTGCTACGCCTGTACCTGTACTATATATATATTTCTTATTATTTACCAGAACTATACATGAGAACAGAAACATTATTTCCTGACTTTAGCCAAGTACCGAACCCAGACTTAGACGTCAAAGGAAAGCCAAGAACGGATCTCGTCTCGTCGACAACAAACACAGGAACTGAACCCCTATCTTTCCTTCCCGCTTAAGATCAGAGAACAGGAACTGGCCTAGCACCATCATTTCCTCGCCATGCTTCTATACAGTAGGATTAAAGAGCAAAGTAAACAACTACTGGCTGACGCGCTTAACTCCACTCTTGAAACGGAGTCTGGGCCTGGACTAGAGCTGGACCTGGCAATACTGTGAGAATGCCCACCGGAGTGCTTAAGTCATGATTCCGTTTCCGGACACCTCGCATCAGAAAGACGACTTGGACCACTACTACAGGGGGCTGTCAACCTTTCTTTTTAGTCAGCAAATAGGTAGTTATAAACAGCCAAGCTACATAGTCAGTTGCTTTGCTTGGCCCTGACGCTACACTGTTGTAGTTGGCTAATAGTTGCTTGGCCGGCGGCTTTACTTATTCTTTATTAAGATTTAGATCGCTACTATAGACAGTGAGAGAGATTTTAGACATAGCTCTAGATAGGAGAGAGTGAGGGCATTGTGAAGTCTTAGCTGAGCAATTCGATCCGATCCTATTTATTCTAGGTTGTTAGTTGCGCTCCTTCTCTAGTTTAAGACTCAAGTTTTATTCCCTTCACCTGTGGGATTTCTGGGAATTCCGGATCGAAGAAGAAGACTTTGCTGCGGTTTGAGCATCTCTTGGCTCTAAGCTCCTTTAGAAGAGGTATGTGCTTAGGGGGCATATCACATCTCGGCAACCAATAGATTGAGATTGATAGTAAGATGCCCGTCTGATTGATACTCTGATTCGGAGTTATATTGATTGCTTCTTCTATTCCTAGCTTTGCAAGTATGGCGAACTCTACTTCTAATATCTCTTGCAAGTATGCGAACTCTACTTCTAATATCTCATATATAAATAATGACTTCTTTTATGTGTGAGGCCAAGGTTACACTTTAGTCGGGAGGTTGGGCTTCCCCGAGCCGAGCCCTCTGTCTTTCCCTCATCTTTTTGGTTGTGCTTGGCAGGTGGTTGTGTGTGATATTCGTGTTCGACTTTGTCTTCGCTTGAACTTTCCCATTCTTGTTGAAATACCTTATAATAATATGGGTGGGTTCTATCTTGTCTCTCATTTCAGTAACCGAGGAATCCAATCTAATATCAGGAAGGAATAAGATAAAGGCCATGGAGAACACCTATCTCTGGATTGACAATGGATTAAGACTAAGATTCCGCATAGAGAATAGCTCATCTCGGAATTCCTTTTACCTAATAGTTTTGATAGTCTTTCAGCTGATAGCAGCTCAAGAGTTCAACCTAAACCACTTTCACCTGGCCGCTACAAATCAAAGAAAACTATTATGCGAGTGATACCAAAAGAAAACTATTATGCGAGTGATACCAATCGTACCAAAGCGACATAAACGATTTCTCTTAGCTTAGCTGTTTTCTTCTAACTGGTTGGAATCCAAATAGGGAAGGAGGGGCGGGGCCGCCTTTCAAAGCAGTAAAGCAAAGAACGTTAGCAGCAGGGGTTACTATGACCGCTTCAGATCTACTGTGATAACTCTGCAGCCCTTGGCCTTCTCGGAGAAAGAATGTAGACTTCCGGCGTGACCACACCTATGGCATGATGTTTTAAGATCGGTCCTAGCATGGTGTTAGCATGGCGTTCCAAGACCCAATCATCTGTGTTCTCTTCAGTTATATTGTTAACCACAAAATCCGGAAAGAAAAGGAGATCCAAAGCAATTATAAGAGCAAATGGGCCAACTGTTATATCCATAGGTGGCCGTGATCGATCAAAGGGGTGCGCCGCACAGCTTTCTATATTCTTAATTCGTGGATAATCATACTCGTGGGTATATCGATCCCATTGTTGGCTTAGATAAATACAGAGACAGAAAGTGGGTCGGCTCCTAAGTTCACTTGGGAAAAGGGGAAGCTTGGCTTAGAGATAGAGAGTCGCTTTGCTTGCTTGCTTGCTGCTCCGCTTTCTTCGCGCTATACTCCGTTTGCTTTCTTTGTTGGCTTACTTATGTATGGAATTTTCCATAGCATGTCAATATTCCTACCCGACAAAGCTCAATTTCTTGCATAACTTCAGGTTATAGATGGGTTCTTAGCCAACGGGGAAGCGGGTGTTAGGAGGCAGCCTTTAAGTGTACTACGGGGTCCCTCATTTCATGTAACACAAAGGAAAGCAGTGGCCGTTCACTTACACAAGTTAGGGATGCAACGCTCACTAGGAACTTCAAGCATATATCCAGAATAGGAGTAAGACGCGGCCCCCCGAAAGATAGAATCCGCTTCGTTCTACCGAGCCACAGGCCAAGTGTTCCGTTTCAAACACATCCGTATGAACAAAGCAGGCTAGGACCTTTACTTTGCATCCAGTAGTTGTGATTTCCTCTTTACCTCTTTCTGACAGTAGTTGTGATTTCCTCTTTACCTTTTTCTTACAAAAGCTATCATAGGCCTGGCCCTTTCGGAGTTACCATCGAAAATAAAAAGCATGGGTTCCCGAAACTGACTATAAGGGCCTCCAGATTGGAATTCCTGGGGGCTAGTCCAAACGGCAGCGAGGTCCTTCAATAAGCTCTACTTACAACGGTCTCGACTACGGTTCGTTCGCCCTTTTTTCTGATCGACCATGATGAATACAATGGACTTTAACACCCATGAAATCATTCCACAAATATAAGTAAAGGAGCTACTCCCTCGGTTTAAAGTTGGATCCGTCGCATGAAAAGGAGTTTGCGGTACTAGGAGAGGCAAGGCAAGAGAGCATAATCATCTACCTTTATAGGACCTATGGCTTATCCTTACTCTAGCACACGGAAACTATTGGACAGATGACCCTTTGCCATAGACCACTTGCAAGAGATTCGCATGACAATCACTACTTACCTATACAAGAGTACTGATTTGATTCACCAGATGCTCAGTGTACCGATAAATCTTTCCGGTGCCAGCCAATCCTTTTGGGGGGTGTAATCCGTCCATCCGATTGAATAAATAAGGTCCCTTCCACCGGGCATCAGTACCTATTGTTATGCTCATTTATAAGTAAAGCCAAGCAGGAAAGCGTATACTGCAGACCAAGCTACTACTAGACAATTCTGAGAGCTAGAGCACCAACGACACAAGCACCAGTCTAGACAATACTTAATTCTACTGAACTGCTTGCTTCACTTGCAACATGGAATCTATCCCTTGCGCATCACAGAAAATAATGGACATTTTACTCCCTCTCTCTCTTACTATGATTACCAAGAGTTATATAAAAAACAGGATCTATACTTGTTATCTTGAGCTACCCCAGATCTATACTTGTTATCTTGATCTACCTGGGCATTCATAACTTATCACTGCTGATGATAGAGCATCTGATCGAGTCGACAATGCTAGAACGTTACTTTAGGAATTACTTGATACTGGACTAGCTACTGAAACCAGAACTGTAAACTCATATTCCCTAACTATTTATGGCTTCAAAACGAGTACTTTATGCCTCCCCTCACTAGAACTAATCAAAAGGTTTTAAGGAAGCACGGTAAGTAACCAGATAGTATAATTCATACTGAGTCTCATTCTTACTTAATAGATATTATAGGCTTAAAAGCATTAGAACAGCGGTTACAGAGGCAAGATAGGGAATTCACTATTTTTGTAGTGGCGGCTACGTTGCTTGCCCCTTACTTATATTCTTTCTCTGCAACTTATTATGGAGGCCTCGACTTTCAGGGAACTTGAATCTATCGCCTCTTGCTCTTTCAACTCACACTTCACTTTAGTTCTTTAGACTTATTACTTGGAGCCCTAGTATAGAAATCAAAAACATTCTTTAACGCCAAGCTACGTATACAAAGCAAAGGCAAAGAGAGGAATTAACTACATAATAAAGAGAGGAGACAAGCTGCCTTAATAAGTAAGGGTTAAACTAGTTTACTTACAACAATTGAACTAATGGAACTAAGGTAGTTATATCAAATCCTAGTAGTGACTCTTGTCTATCCGTGCCTTGGTGGCTTACGTGAGTTACTAGAGTATAGTAAAGTGACCTTCTTACATGAGTGGTGCACTCACATTCTCTTATGCCTCTAGCGGAGTTCCATTTCATTTTAGCCAAATTCCATAACATTCCCCTTTTACCTTTCGAAAGACCTTATCATGAAAATTCAGTATTATTCGGTTCTTTACTTTCTTTCTTGAACTGGTTGCCATGCGAGAGGATAGATAGCTAGCAAAGGTCCAGCTGTCATTTATCTGTCGGGTATAGAATGGGAAGTTCAAGCTTATAGGGGTAAGGATGCTGAAGCTACCTGGCTCTGATGCCGATTCTCATGCTCCTTCCTTTCTCGTGGTAGATAGATTTCTGGAATAGTTCAGGGAAGGCCATTTCGCTTCTGAGAGTTTGGATGAGATGAGCTCTGCCCGCTATGCTTAATTGACTAAAGACAAGGGGATTCTTATTTGTTTGTATAAATGGTATTAACTGGGAAAGTTTACTATTCGCTGACTCCTTTTTATAAGGACAGGAGTGAACGGACACTTATGCTTTGTATTACCGACCGTGCACGATTATCTCTGGTCTTGGCGGCAATGTGTGCTTTGGTCTCTCTTCCTTTTCTGGGATTTTTACTTCTAAGCTCGCTGGCCCCGCTGGTAGGGAGGTTTACGGACCTGAAGTTGACCAAGCAGTAGTAGGCCGGGTCCCAGAGATTCAATGGCTTATTTTTGCAGTTAACGACTTCATTGACATCTTCGATAGTGAGCTCGAGACCTGATGAGATCCAAAATACAAAGACTAAAGAAAGAGTAATAAAGTATTTAGCAGATGCTGTTAGAGATCGGGATTGCCTTCTTTCATCTTATCAAGTAGCATAGGTGTTATAAACCAAGTTAGGAATTTGGCCTAAGTGTAATGGCTGCTGCTAGCTCCACATCTCGCTCTAGAGCCTCCACCGCTGCCTCCTGTTACTGAAAATCCAATAAAGTCAGCGAGTTTTGATACTGTATCCGGAAGAAATGCGCCCCTACCACCGCTTTCTCTCGATCAATAAGGTAAAAAGCTGGCTGGATCTGTTTACCCTGCCTTTGGTCTAGCCGGATCTGCTCCAGGATAGAAAGGCATGAATGAAATGGCTGGAGAAGAGAGAGAGAGGCGATGACCCGTTCCTTAGAGAAAGATGCTAACTCAGCTAGCTATTCCTTAGAGAAAGATGCTAACTCAGCTAGCTATTCCTTAGAGAAAGATGCTAACTTATTTATATGGGATGACTACCACGGAGGCCTTGCACGAGACGACGACTTTACAGATGCTGAAGCTTGCACGAGACGACGACTTGACAGATGCTGAAGGGTTAGGTCAAAATCCGACATTCATGAAAGTGTACTGTCCTCTGCTCTTTGAAACAAACCTTCTTATTCTTTCTGCTCTTGGAAACAAACCCCTTCTTATTTATTCTTTCTGCTCTGACGCGCACTCCCTTCCACTTTATTTGACTAAAGCCAGCCTGTTTCTCATGGTTATCGATCGATGGTCTGCGCCACGCTTCTTTTGATATGGTTTATAGTGCTTTTCATAGCATCTTATTTGACCTAGTTGATGTAGGATCTCTGTTAGGTTATTATGGATTTGCCTTCCTTCTACCCTTATGTCTTTTACGCCTAGGACTATAACTCATTTTATTTCTTTTACGCCTAGGACTATAACTAATAAAGTAGAGATCCCAGTCGCTAGAAGTGTGGATGATTATCGACGGCCTACTGCTGTGAGACGTCCTAGTAGGGATAGACCAGATCATCGGGCGCTATTGCACAAGTACTGTATAACGAGTACACTCAAAAGATAGTAAAGGAAAAAGTCAAAGCAGAAATCCATACTCACTCCGCTTAGATCAATACTCACTCTGCTACTAATAGAAGATATTGTGTCTCCACTACTAATAGAAGATATTGTGTCTCTGCTACTAATAGAAGATATTATGTTGCGTATAAAGATTGACTCAGAAGATATATAGTATAAAGCTCTTGAGGGGAAGTGGTCGAGAATCTTATGTCAAAAGGACGAAGGACGATAATGTAGGAGTTGTTGCTAATTTGGACGGATGATTACGCGAGACTGTATTTTGTTTGAAGCTGTGGCCCCTTTCATTTAATTAAAGCAAGATAGGCCGGCCGATCAAACACATAAAGAGTAGTTCACTGCCATATGAGGATTGACGATAAGTAAGGAAGTTTAGTTTGAGAGCGAATCCGGGGCTTTGGTAAGCATGGACTGAGGTAAATCAAAGAAATCGGCGCGGAACAAGACCGACAATGATTGCTTCAAGGTAGCTATATTAAGTAATAGCTCGAGTTTGAGGAGTGAAAAACTATCAATCAAAACTAAGAAGAAGGGGGGTGTAAGAGAGATGCATTGGTAACTTTACTTGGGTATACATAGAGGAGGAGGGAGGACGGGCCACTTCCATAACGGAAACCCTACCTTGCTTATTGCCAGCACTGGGATTATGGAGTGGAGAAGCACGTAATGATAAGTTGGGATTTCACTCAGGATGCCTGGCCTTCACATGGCATTCTAATCGATGAAGAAGCCAGTAAAACTAGCACTAAATTTAGCGCTAACCTTTGAATCTATTGCAGAAGAGGTTTATCGAAGGATCTACATGCTGGATGGTACATGGATAGCCGAAGAGCGTGCAGAACGGGGTGTTGCTATAGAGAGCCTACGGATCCTATGTTGCTCCTTTTGAAACCTGCTGTTCCATTTCGAAGTTAAAGCTGAAGGATTGGAGCTCCTAGGGCATGGCTTTCAACCACTCATCTTTCTTGTCATGTGCCATGGCCTCTTGATAGCTTTCTGGCTCTCCCACATCTGTCAACATCACATATGAATAAAGATGATACGAAAGAAAGGTATTCTTTCTATGGTAGAGATGGAGATACCTGTTCCGCTTGTGCTTGTTGATCCAAATTCGAATTAACCGGAGCCTCATCATTAGTTGCATCATCTTGAGCTTCGGTCTCCCACGTGATCATCATGAGCTGTAGGTGGAGGAACTGGATCCAATAGCCTGTAGCCAAATTCAGAATGTCCATAACCCCAGAAGATGCTGTCATCAAGCTTGGATTTAGCATCTTGAGGAATATTATAAAATGCCCCGCTGCCGAACACATCCGCGTGACTGTAAGATAAATCTTTCCTAGGTAAAACTCTTTCTGGAATGTAACCATTCAAGGGTGGTTTTCTATAAAAAGGGGAAAGGTTGATCAAGTAAACTTAAGTTCTCATTGCCTCAGCCAAAAAGGATTTTTGTAACTTGACATGAGAGAGCATGCACTTGATTCTTTCTGTGATGTTAAAGGTTCATTCTCTCTGCCACTCCATTGTGCTGAGGGGGTTGAGGCAGAGCCACTCCATTGTGCTGAGGGGGTTGAGGCAGAGCCACTCCATTGTGCTGAGGGGGTTGAGGCATACTTTTAGAAAGCCTGATGCCAGGTGTTAAGCAATGAAGGTGTAGCACGAAAGAAAAAGAAATAGTAATAACATGGAATGTAGGTAAACCTGTGAATGTAGGTACAACTGTTATAGAAGAGAGTAAATACTCAACTAAAACTCCATTATATTATTATTATACTTCACTTTCTCGCGAGCTTGTTATTCTGATCTTAAGTAGTCTATGTCTTACACTCAATCGGGTTGAAGTCACCAAGCAACGGATACAAAGGCATAACAAGTAATACACCCGAGTTATAACTATTTATTCCGGAGTCCTGTCTTCATGGCGGTAGCGAGCCCTGGCACTAATATCAGGCTTGGAAGCACCGGTTTGATTCTAATCTTGTTGGGGACTATACCACATGTGACTAATGCTGTGACTCACCGGTTGAAGTCAAGGACTGCACTGTCGCATTAGACCCCGCACCAGTTACATTCTCCCAACCCGAACACAGTTGCCGAACACAGGACTTCCTCATGGGTGTTATGTTATTTGTTTGCATTCTCACTGCCCTTGCTTTAAGGCTGATACTGACTAGTTGACTTCTGATCTTCTCCGCAGAAGCTGGCAATCGGTGCACTACTTAAAGCCTGTAACTACCGAGGTTGATTCTAACTTAACTACTAGCTCACCTCCGAGTTTCATTATAACTTGTTACCCCAAGGTTACATTCTTCTTGACTAGACTAGCACTACAGAGTTGCCCTAGTGACTTGGCCCGCATCTCATAATAGTTACATTCTTTCCTCTCCTCTTTTGCTTAGCTGGCTCCGATCAATCCAAATACTAAATAAAGGCATCTCTATTTACTACTTTCCTCTTGAACTCCGAGGCATCTCTATTTCCTACCTAGGACAGGACAGGGGTTCAAAATCCTTACTTGTTGGCTTGAAGACCGGATTGAGAGCTCCTAGTTGTGAGTTAGAGTTGGTCGACTCAATTGCCTGCTCTCGTGGTATTCTACCAGTTCTTGGACTTCAACCTATTATGCTCTTTCTTTGAACTCTTGCTTGTCTCCTTGTCTAGTAGTTATAGCCCCCCTTTAACTCAAGCTTGCACTAACAGAGTTCATAGTCCAGTGGAATCAGTAGTAGTTAGTTTACTTAACACCGTAAGAATAGCTTGTCTCATAGAAAGACTACTTGGATTTCCCGTCTACTGACACTGTACTAATTTAGTATAAGAAATTAGCTATCCAAATCTCTCTTCTTATTAAGAGATTCTACTCGGTCTTCAGTCTTACTAAAAAACAACTTGCATTTCCAGTCTACTGACTAAGTATAGGAAAGCCTACTTAATTCTATCTTCTCTTTATATAGGTGAACGGATTCCACTGGGGATGAAGACTAAAACTGAACTCTCGAAACAGAGAATTGATCGACTCATAATAGAGCAGCTGGCAAACAGGCTTACTCGTCAGAAAGATAGAGTGAAGAGTGACTTGGCCCTGTGACTTGCACTTATATTCAAGCTACTTGCTATGAGTTTGGGAGTTAGGTTAGTTGAAAGAGCCAGAGATGGGTAAGAATTAGCTCCAACGGGCATAACCCTAATAATAGGATTTAACTGGGTATAATAGATATGGGTAACTCACCTATAGCTCCCGTCCTTTAATAATTGAGTTTACTCGGCTCGGCAGGGAAACAAATACTTCTTTTCTTTCTATTTCCGCCCCAGGTAGTCTGGTTCCTGTGAGAGTTTGAGTTTAATCCCAAGTTATATATCCCGAGTTTTATCTTCAGTTTACAAGTAGTGGTCCTGTTTACAGATAAGGGAGTTGAGGTCGGTAAGAAAGAGGATAATTTCATTAGTGTGACTGAGTTGAGCTCGGGTCAGGTGCTAAGGTAAGATAAGAATGCAACTGGGTTGTATAAGCATGGAACTTGTAAGTAGGAGTTACAGGCCAAGCAGCTAGGGTGGGGTTACAGAATGCAACAGTAGCCGAGCCAGGAGTGGCGGTCTTAGAACAATCCACTTCTATTCTAATTACTTGGAGCAGGAGCCGAGCCAGGAGTGCAAGCATCAAAGCTAGGGTAGTTCACTCACTTAGTTGACTTACTTGTTTTGGTCGGGTCGATAGGCGACTTACTTGGTAGGCTCAGGTAGTTGTGGAATGATGTTACTAGGTCGGGTGGTTCCAGAGAGTACTATGGTGGTTGACTCACTAGTTCTGGTAGGGCTAGGGTATTGTAAGAAAAGAAATGATAAACATGTAAATAAATCAGAAAAGTCGACATCTTTATCATATACATACTCAGTAGGAAATAGTAGGTAGCTTCACTGACGCGTAACACGAACACAGGACTTGTTTATAACTTGTTAATGACTACCTATTTGTCCCACTGACGCACAACGGCTACGCCGTTGCTTGTCTATCCGTTACTTGGCTCTCCGAGTTACTTGTCCTATCCAAATCTCTCTTCTTATTAAGGATAACAGATTCGACTCGGGATTAAACTCGGGATTCCATTGCTCTTGTTCTTGCTTGCCTTAGGGAGTTGAGAGCCTACTCCTTTTCCTGCTCGAGTTATAGTCTTCAGACCGGTAGGCCTTGTCTCGTTGCTTGGCCATTAGAACGTATTTATGACTTGCTTTGCCTTCGGGGTTCCCTTATTCTTAGTTATTAGTAGCTCCCTTATTCTTAGTATCTTACATTAGTTACAATAGTTACATCAGAGTTGAAGACCGGTAGTCGTAGTACTGGTAGTATCAGCCCAGTAGTAGTATACGAGTAGTTTCATCAGTATTTGTAGAAAGAGGAAAAAGAGGTAGGTTTGGGAAGTAGGAAGTAAGAGACAACCTCATAAGTAGGAATGAAAGAATGGAGAGGGCCGAAAACAGGAGTAGTTAGTTGACAGAGCCTAGCCTGTAGTTGGTGAGAGGGGAGCCTGTAGCAAGTGGTAGTCCTGTTCTTGTTAGATAAGTAGAACAATGAAACTCGTAATTAAAGGAATGAAACCCTTATAATACGACTCAGAATTGCACTCAGTAGTAACAGTATCGGAAGCCGGGGGTAGTCAGTAGTCACAGTATCGGCATGCGGGGGAGAGGAGTTATAATTCAACTAATAAGTCGTAATAGGAATGCCAGAATTCCCCCATTGAGTCAAAGAATGAAGGTGGATGAGATGCTCTAGCTCTAGTCCAGAGGATAGATAGGGAAGAGAAGCAGAGAGGTATCGGATAAGAATGAAGTTAGCTCTGAATGCTTAAGTTTCTTCCCTTGGTCACAGGGCGAACTATGAAAATATAGTTATTGCCCCTGAAAGTCGTGTAGCCATAGGTAGATGAGCCAGAGTGAAAAGATCCTGTTCTTATGTGAGTTGAATACCGGTCCTTGTATTAGTTCCAGAGTTTAGGCTCGGGTAGTTGACTTACTTGACACTATAGGTTTTGGTGAAGTGGAATTAGTTTCATCCCGGTAGTACTTGGTCATTAGTAGTTGCTTGTTGCCTTAAAGCACCGAGTAGTAGTGGACTCCGGTAGATTAGCAAGAGTTCAAAGAGATGAGATGAGCCGGAGTTAGATTAGATGATAGCCAGAGGAGCAGATTAAGTGCTTGTGTTAAGCAATGATCAAAAGAGGGAATTGTTTGGCATTTGTTTAGCTCTGGCCCATACTATTTCTCTAGTAAATGCAGTATGTTTCTTGTTATCTTTCTCATACAAGAGAGAATGAAAGTGTTTCGGAAGGGACTCTCAAGATGGTGTGAAAGCCTTAAAGCCGACCTCAACACTGATTTAATGGCCTGGCCTCTACTTCTTACTTAACTGCTTCCTTTTCTTTACTTTTAACAGCTTTCCTTTGCCCACCTAGGGTTGTTGGTCTTAGTCCTTTCTTTTAGTTAGAATGACACTCAGGAGTCCAAGAGTGAACCAAGTACTATCTGGTATCTGGTATAAGAATGAGAAAGCTTTGGGGAAAATCAAAGAATAGAACTGGGGCTGGCAAGGCTAAGTGACTGAAACAACTAAGAATGAAAACAGTAGGTCAAAGAGTGTAACTAGCAAGGGAGCTAGTCGGAAAGTAGGAATGTAACTCGGGAGTCAAAGCCTTCAACCAGTGCTGCCCGGACTGAGGCACCACCCAAAACAGAATGTTGGTAGTGAGTTACAGACTGATCTAGGTACTTAAGGTCTAGTAGCTAGTCATTGGTCAGCTAGTCGTGGGGCTGCAGCTGGGTTAGCAGGTCTAGTATGATGGGGTAGCTCGTAAGCCTGATGCGGTGTCTACTGATTCCCTTGTAACAACCTAGGAATGAGTCCAGGGTGTCTAAGCCTTAAACCTTTGCTTCCTAGGCTGATACCACTGCAGCTAAGCTTGCTACTGGTGCAACTCTGTCTACGGGGAGGAGAATCCAAGGCTACCTCCCCCGAATCCAAGCCTGACAGCAGGGGTGGGCAGACCGAAACTAGTGCATCTAAGCCTGAGAGTTCGGCAAAAGCGAGACTGAGGCACCCAACAACCCAGACTGATCTAAGGCATAACCAGACTGTCCCTAAGCAGTACCAGGATGCAACCAGTTCTGGCAGGAATGCCCCGAGACTTGTCAGTGAGTCAAAGAATCAAACAAGTAAGTCCAGGACTGGAACTCAGTAGTAACAGTATCGGTTGGCAAGTAGGAAGTTGATCGGCGCCTACCTCTGGCAAGTAGTAATTACTGAATTGAACTAACGAGTGTAAGGCTATAGCTGATTCCCACCGATAACATGAGGAGTCGCTGGTGGGGTTGGTGCTTACGCTCTAGTCAAGTTGCTAGGGTAGTTAATGAAGTGACTAGGCCTGCATATAGGGCAACTCTGTAGTGCTAGTCTAGTCAAGAAGAATGTAACCTTGGGGTAACAAGTTATAATGAAACTAAGAGGGGAGCTAGTAGTAGACTCAGATCTTAATTACCAAGAAGTAGAAGTTTGTTATCGCATCTAGGGCAACTCTGTAGTCCAAGAATTCCACAAGTAAGTAGAAGGCTCTTCAGGTAGAAAACAGAGGAGAAGAATTCAGGTATCAAATGAACAGGAGTGGGAAGTAGAGCAGGAGCCATAGTTAGATTAGCCTCATTCCGTTAATGCCAGCAGCTTGTTTCAATAAGTATTTGTTTACTACTTTTTCCTGCTGTGACTAATTTGTTTCCTAGCCTAGGATTGTTCACAAGGGGTTGGGTCGGGGCAGACTATCTTACTGGCTTTGAGGCTCTGGTAGTTGTTGAAGTCTTTTAACTAGACCACTGATTGCCCGATTCCAATTACTAGACTAAGAATGTCCCTAAGTAGTTACAGAATTGAATAAGCCCCCAAGGGCTAGAGAGTTTAGCTAGTCGTTGAGCTCTCAAGGGTCAGATCAGAAATGAAACCAGCTAAGTCCACAAACTTAGAATGTAATGCAACTAATACAGAATTGAACTACTAACAACCAGAACCAAACACCTAAATAAAAGAATGTAACCACTGTGGGCAAGAATGCAACCGCTACTAATGAGCGTTCAAGCCTGAGAGCATTGGATCTAATACTTAAAGCATTGCGCTCTAACCTTGTATTGCTTCATTTCCCTTACTCGTCTCAGCCAGCAGCTTTGCTTGTTTAATGACTTGCTTGAGAACGAAGAGCTTAATTTTAGCTGTTACTGATTTCGGTCATATCGGTCACACTTGCTTGTTAGGATGGTTTACTTACTTGCTTGGGTAGGCTTCAGTGGTTTTGTTGACTTACTTGCTTGTTAAGGTGGTTAACTTACTTGTTTCATTCTTTCAAGAGTTTGTTTGATTCTTGCTTCCCTCATAGAGACTCTAAACTTGACTTTCCACTTCCACTTCTTGAAGCGAGAGCACACTACCGCCAGTTCTTTGGAATCTGATTAAGCATTTGATCTTGGCGCTGTTCTCTCTCTCTCTATCAGGTGTCGCAGTATAAATAAGTTCTTGTGCTGATGCTTTGGTAGCTCCTTGTCTTATTGGGTGCTCAAACTCTAGTAGTTGCGTCGGTGAACTTGTTGGGTTTACAGCTTCATCCTTCACTATATTGACTTCTTTCCCTTGTTTTAGTGTTGTCGTAAAGATAGCTTCTTTACTTGACCTTTAGTTGTCTTAGAGAGGCCAAAGGTAATAGTGTTTCATATAGATGTCTGGTAATAAGAATCTACTTATTCCAGGTATCCCGAAACAGAATCATTAGCCTAGCCAGGCGGAGGGGTTGGCAGAAGATAAAGATAGGTACTGTACGGGCTTTGATACAGAAGCAGTAAGAATGGAACTTAGTAGTGGGAATTACATAATTGTAACGCGAGGCTGAATTAGGACTCGAAACAACTAGTTAGAATATATTTACTGTTTGCTATTCCGGTTGCCCGCTGCTGGGCTTGTTTAATTCTCTATGTATTGGCCCCTAGCCGGAGGAGAGGTGGATTAGAAAGCAGCTTGTTTCAATCAGAATAGTTAGAGGGATAGATGTAGCGCATTACCCTTAAGTCATAGTTATAGGTATGGAATTGGGTCATAGTCAATAATTGCTAGCGCATTACTACTAAGAGCGGGAGAGCAAGAGGATAGGTAGGCAACCAAGGAAAAGAGGTCGGCAAGGGTGCAAGCTAGTCGTTTATTTCTTTATTATACATATTTGCTTCATTCTTAGTGGTTAGGTAAGTAGTAGTGTTATTGGGATACAATAAGGCTTTACTTTCCGTTAAGGGTATACGAGTTGGGGCAAGAAGGGAGTCAAAGACCTATTATAAGCAAGTCCACCAAGCAAGCAAATACTAAGGCAGGAACAGAATCATTAGCCAGGCAGAAGGGGCCAACAACACAACACTAGTTTCCTTCTTTTCCAACTAACTACTAATTCTATCTACTAACACGGACAGTCTGCTCTAACAGCTTACTTTCTATCGGCTGATTCTTTTAACTCCGTAAGTGCTTCAACGCCCGTACTTGATTATGCTCCTACTTATCTATACTCCTTACCTCGAGCAGAAGCTTTTACTGATATCCTCTTCTAGTAGTAGCTTTGCGGTATAGTTTCAAGACAAGATCAGAGTAATCTTAAGGATCTGTATAAATCTCCTTAGTAGCTTGTTGTCCCCTTGCCTCCCCGACCTCGGCTTTAAGTTAAGTGACTTGGCCTCTCTGTTCGCCCTGTTCCTAATCCTATTTATTAAGTAATAAGCTTCATCGACTCTGTCCTTTGTTCGACAGGCAAGGAATCGCTAAGATAAGAAGTTTCATCCCATATAGAAGCCGAAGCCGAATGCTCATCTCCACTTTCAGAATATAAGATCTAGAAAAACATAGTTAGTAATCTGACCCTGACCTCTATTCTATTATTTGCAGCTGGCTTTTGTTCATCGACACAAGCAATAACCTATCTCCTCTCTCGGCGGACTAGAGCTAGAGCACTTACACTAAACCGAATAACAGTCCACTCCCTTTCCTGATGCCGAATAATATCTCTCGTAGCCAACAAATACGGATGAAACTAGATAGGATGAATTCTACTCGCCAAGCAACTACAAGTACCGCAGCACAACTCTACCCGACCCAGAGGCTACTACTACCCGACCCAGAGGTCTCAAGAAAATAGTATATGCCCTGCGAAGTTAAATTAATAATTATAGCACTATAGTTTCGTTTCTTTATTCAGGGTCGTGCCAAATCTATGTTGTTGGCTACCTTCTTGTAGGCAAATCTATGTTATTGGCTACCTTCTTGTAGGCTATTTGAGACTTGTCCTACTAGTTGGCTACGTTCAGCAGCGGATACTTTCTACTTTGCAGTCTTTCGAGTTGGGATTCGTTGATGGCTTGGTTTTAACTTGGTGCACGGTTTCATTAGGTATTAAGGGGCGCGCTTATTTCAGAGACATAGTTATAAGCAAAACATCGGTATGCTAGGAAACTTCCAGTATATCCTTATTTTTCTTTGGTTACCCATGTGAACCTACAGGACATGTTGGCAAAGAAAACGCCAAGTAGTTTAGGGGTCTTATGGTATAGAACAAATAATTACGGAATCAGTTGTATCTGGATCTGACTTCTCGTGCTATCCCAATCCAATCTTCTGAACAAGCTTTGTTTAGTATAGCACTTAGTAAGAGGCCTTCGCCACCCGGAGACGAAGTTAGTGAGCTGCCTGTTAAAGTGAAATCTGCAATTCAATCAGTGGTTGGGTAAAGCTAAGAGTATCCCCCACTTTTGCGAAGTTGAAAGCCATGTTATTAAGTAAAGTAGCTGTAAACTCCAATTATAGCTCTTACCCAATTGAGGTCAAAAAAAGCTGTTGTCAATAAGCCCATTTTGTAGACTACACTCGAAAAGCTTATGATCTTGCACTTTAGCCAACAAGAACATATTCTTTACCCTTTGATGATTATGTAGCCTATTCAGTACCTGCGTCTGCTCTCACTCCACTTTCTTACACAACACTTTAATGCTTGGACTTCACCATTGCATTTAGTGCTTCCGCCTCAATTTACGACTTGGACACTTAATCATTTACCGCTGACTTTCGCACAGCTGATTCAGTTCCGGCAAGAAGTAAGGCTTCATTCTTTGTAGGAATATGAAAAGTCCTCGGAATGAAACAGGAACAGGCAATTCACTTATCGCAGCACAACTCCACCTGCTACTTTACCGACCCAGAGCCTACTAGATACGATGAACTAGCCAACAGTCAACCTTACTCTCCTACACTTAGCACTTCAGCATTATGTTGTTGGTCGACTCTACTACTTGTACTTGGGGCTGGAAACCAAGATTGATATCCTGCTGCGCTGCCTTTAGCCTCGGTTACCGCTTAGCATCTTGAAACCGACTCGTAACTTGAAGAATTGCTTGCACCCCGGATTTGAGCGTATCCTCATATAATTTAGGAATTGAGCAGCTTACGGACCCAGAACTTGAGCATTCAGTCTGATCTTATTCTTTATAAGATGAATAAATCACTATACTTTCGCAGGAACTTCCCGCTAAGGATCCTGATATAGCTCCCTAATCCCGATACTGCTTGCTTCTGTGCTAAGAGATAGATTTTATTTACATTCCTGGAGTTGAAGCCTGGTGGGTTCCTGTCTTTAGCGGCAGGGAAGCCATTTACTGCGCGTCAGGGAGAGTTGACAGTGTCGGTTCCATAGTCAGCTCCAAGCAGTTCTATTCTGAAGTATCTTTCTGTTCGCCTAGTACGAGTGTTGTATCAAGGTGTTGGCACAGCAGCAAGTGGTTATTAACTATCTTGTCGTGGAGATGAGTTCGGTGCTATAGTGGAATCCCCAGTTTCATCTTTCTTTGTTGGCTACTCTTAAATTAGGAATTGTTCATAAGTTGTATCCTTACTTATAGAAATGATGTGGAATAAGAAGCTCCGAATTATGAATCCGCAGTGAGAGTTAAGTCTACTATATCTGATCTTTTTTAATGCCCTGTTTGAGTGTTGTCTCCGAGATCAGATGCTTGATCTGAAGCCATGGAAAGGTGTTCTGCTCAGGGGTAGGAGAAGGTCGGTTCTTCAAGAAGTGGCAACGTATATAAAATAAAATGAGAGGTGAGATGGAGAGAACAAACAATCTGATCTGAATGACAAAATCATGTCTTTTCTTGCTAGTTATAAGGGAATATTCTTGCTATTGAGTCCAGTCCGGGTCAGGCACCTACCCACCCTGGAAAGCAGAAAGGAAGCAGCAAGCGCGGGGGGGAAGGAAATAACACTTTTCTAATGGGGTGTTGGCGAGTTTCTTGTTGAAGGGAGAGATCTTTTTCTGTTTCCGTTTAAGGAGTTGATTCAATCAGGCACTAAAAGGAGAGATCGGGCCCTAAGCTCAAATCGGAGGTTGGCGCTAAGAAAAGAGGTTTCTCGGGGGGATCAGTTAATGATGTGTCTGTTCTCAATTCCAGTTTAGTTCTGTCTGCAAGCAACGAAGCGGGAAGTTCTGTTGAGTTCGGGTCGGATGCGGTTCGGTGTCTATTCTAATAAATCCGTTCTTGTGGCGTGGGGAGAAGATCCTTTATTGGCTCTAAGTCATAGGTCAGTGAGCTGCTGGATTCAATTCCTCCGATCTGGCGTCGTATGTTGAGATATAATAAGTAACAAACCCTTTTCAGCACCTGGATAAGGAGTCGGATTAGGATCTTGAGTGGGATCTGTGCGAGGGTAGTCTAGTTAGGGTGTTGAAGCTGAAGTGGAACTATAAGTAAAAGTTGTTATTTCCTTTGTTCTATACGTGCTCTATAGAGAAAATTCATATTAGTTTCCTTTCCTCGGCGCAAGAAGCTAGTATAGGTCCAGGCCCAACTCTCTTTACAACACAGCACGGTTAGAAATAGATTGAAAGCAATGACATTCAAGTCGACGATATCAGAAGCATGGAAAGAAGCTGTGCCAGTTCATTCCGTTTCCGTTCTCAAGTCAACATCGACTCGATAAGATGCCGAAGCTGGTTCAGTGTATTTACCTTTCCTCTATGTAAACCCCATAGATCTCTACGACAAAGAGCTACAGCTGGACTATAAGTAATAGTTTACGGGCATTGACTCATTGAGAGCGGACGAAGACTAATCATACTTTCGGATAGCACTAGAGATCAACTACTTGTGAGATCAACTAGAGATCAACTACTTGTGAGATCAACTACTTAGAATACGCTACCATCTATATGTCTTCAATTATGCTCGTTCTACTTTGAGGGAGAGATCGCTCCTTTAAGGAGACGGGAGTCCACTATTAGGATCCCACCACAGGAAACAGATTACTGCCATTCTTCTTCCAAGATAAAGAAGAGCAAGAACATCGCTTATTTAGCATCAACCTGACTTTATGCCTCTGTCGGTGTTGCGCTAACTACTTAAACTATAAGATGTCCTGTAGTGGGGAGGGCTTTTACTCTATTATATGCTAGATGCTAGACGAGAGATGGATTCCATTCCACAATTCCTATTAGCACGTAAGAGATTCCACTTCCATTACCGTTTTCCTCGCCACTCGACTCTCAATAAGGATTCCATTACAGGCAATAAATTGGATCTCCTAGACTCACTTATGCACTCGACTCTCAAGATTCCATAATCGATTTTCCAGCAATCGAATCAGCTGTTTTCGTTTAGTCTACTTGTTTCTGTTCCAGTTCGAAATGCAAGTTAAGGGAAAATAATCTAGTGCTTGCTAAGAAGCTCCATAGAGTGTTGACGGGAAGGGAGTTTCCCGCGATAGGTTAGGTGTAGGTTCAACAACAACAAGTCTCGTCTCTTTGGGTAGGAGGCCAGTCGTCTCTTTTGGTGTTGTCTACGATAGAATACAGAATGCTTAGCCAATAATCAGAATGCTTAGCTCACCACACGTAGCGCTTCACTTTAGGCTGTAGGAATAGTAGAAAGTCAGGGCTAAGTGAATGCAAGCGGTGTAGTTCGGATAGTTCCATCTTAGTATAGAATTAACAATATCCTGGTGAGTAAGATGTCTTAGGTGCAGTTTCCAGATCAGTATAAGAATCCGTTCTTGTTTCCTATGTGCCAGCAGTAAGCAACGATGCGGTTCTCAAAGTTTTGTTCGAGCAAGGATCTCTCTATGTTGGGAGTTCGTCTTCAAGTCGAGTTTTGTTTGCTTGTGCTTACTCCCTAGCATTAAGAAAAGAATGGAAAGCATAACAGATAGAATACGCTGGCTAAGAAAAGAGGCTTGAAACGGTTCTGTTCCCTTCTTATACCTTCAGTAGCTCTAGTTCGCGCAACAGAATAATCCGTTTTTCAAAAAGCTTGAGTATAGAACAAAGGTAATTAGAGATAGATTCCATTCAAAGGCAAAAGTAAGGTCAGCAGAGCAGTAATTAAAGTAGCCCAGAGAGATAGGTTAAGGTTAAAGTGTCGGGTCAGCAGCACCGTCGAAGTATTAACCTTCATAATTTAGGGGAGGAACAGAACTAACTAACGCACCCACTCCTGGAAAGTAACCTAACAGCAGTTACTCTCTTGTGGCGCCGGCAAACACTTTTTTCACAATGGAACGTTGCTTGCTTACTTCTTCTCTAAAGAATTGAATCTCTAGCGTTCATAAATAATAAAGAATCCAGTAACCGGACTCCTGACTGCTTACAGCTCCACCTGCTGACTCCTTACTTACACCGAGAAAGACAATTTGGATGTTGCAAAAGGTGATTGAAGAATGGAATTGAGCTATCCTAGGAACAGCACAAGTTATGATTTCAGTATAAAGTAAGAGGTAAGCTTCACAGAAAGGAGAGTACGCGTCGGCAAAAGAAACGAAAGGGGAAGTTCTCAACTATAGGATAAAGATTCCAGAGATAGGGTAAATATGAGGGGCGTCAATGCTGAGTTTATAAGTTGAAATGGTGGATGAGCTATAAGTCACATTGAACAGAAGTGAAACGACGATAAAGAGGCATTTTTCCGCCTTCACCTTAACTAGAGGTCTGTCTTACTTGTTCCTGCGCTGGTTGGAGTACGGTCTCAAGGAACAGTGGAATCAACTGCTTCAGCTAGTACGGTGCGAGAGTCAGCAGCAAGTGGGAGTTTGGAATTATTAGTGGAATCCCGGCCAACCAACAACTAATAAAGGCGAAACAAGGCACCTGGCTTTAGACCTCCACTAAAGCTTGCACTGATACCACACTGGTTCAGATGCTTTGCCAACAACTATAACAGTACTGTCTAACTTACAATAAGGGCCTCTCCTTTCTTCACCAACAACAGGACAAAACTGACAATCCTCCCCGGCTCTCCTTTCTGAACCGACAACAGGACAAGGAGTATAAGACCGCTTCTAAGCCGGTACCTGATCGAGCTCCTCCTGATTCAGTTTCCGATCTCGGAGTGGAATTCTTTCTTTTGTTAAAGTCTAATTCTTACCTTTGAGTGGAGAGCGCATAAATACAAAATGGAACAGGCACTGAGGAAACTCTCTTCTTAAAAGGAAACGGATACTCTAAACTTCGAATTTAAGTCAATAGCACGCCGGTTCGGTTGGTTTACTATAAAGAGCACTAGGTCGGCGAGGAAGGGAAGAGCAAAGGCTGGATATACAGAATAAGATGGTTAACCCAGGACTTCAAGTTTTGTGATTGGCTTTCTTTTCTATAGTCGGGTGCGGCGCCTTTCTTTACCTTTATCGAGAAGAAACAGTTCACAGGGTAAGGTTATAATTGCCTATTCCGGTTATACGATCTGCAGCAATAGATATATTGGTTTTAGGTTGAAAAATATCTCTATTGGGATGGGAGGCGCTATCAACAGGTTCAACTTCTTCTTCTGGAGTTTAGGAAGGATTCTACTCTTTCAGAGCCTCTTGTTTCATTCCCTTGTATAATCTGGATTTGTTGACGATGAGAATTACCTTATTGACCCTTAACCGGGCTCAGCTGTTGTGGTAGGCTTTCCATTTGCTTTAACCGAGTAAGTAATAGAGTTCTTCGTTCGGCAAAAGAGCAAGTTTTGTATTGGTGTATTGAATAGAAAAAGGTACTCATTAAATCAGAGGGTTGATCGGAGCCTCTCTCTCTCCTCTCCTTGCAAAGATGGTTAATACCACGAGCCTACATCTACTTATTGATTTCCCGCTTACCTCTTACTTTAGCCCTTTTATTGCTGCAGGCTTTGGCACTGAGGATTCTATCTCTACGACCACTACTCGAACAGTCCATTCATAAGCTGATTCTCTTGTCGATGAAACTAAAACTATACTTTGCGCTTCTGCTGACTTGCATTCGGCTTATCTCGGAGATGACACTTTTAGCTTCCCTAGCCGTTACGATACCACTTATTTGAGTTTCGGGGTCGAGTTACTTCACGCAGGCCCAGCCCAGACTTCTTAATGGTTGCACAAGAGAAGGATAAAGTCAATCCAACCAACCTTTAGTGCTTTGTAATGCGCTCCCCTACTATATTACCCAAAGTATCGTATGTATAGGGTGCGTTAGTGAGCTCTCTTCCTTGCGCTGTAGCTTGTTGAGTTGGGACAGAAATGGATACCTTATAGTTCTACTGAGCTTGTTTCTTTCATGCATGAGATCTTTCTCGCGGACTTTCAGCTTCATTCATTCCCGCTTACTTTCTTTCGACTTCTTTATATCATTCCTGCTTACTTTATATGACACAACACCGACGCGGAACCTCTCTATACTTAAACACTAGAAGGAACTCTACTTCAGGAATCTATATGGTTAGCGCTTAATAAGTAAGGGAAAAAAGGCTTTCACGCCAGATTGATTGAGAATGACCTATACAAAGCCCACGTAGCGGTAAGGAACAGGAACTCTATTTCAAGATCATGCTCTCTAGTCGCAAGCCAAGGTTATAGTAAAAACAGCTGCTGGGCGAGATCCACTAGGTGAGATCCACTATACAAGCGTAACTCTTACTTTATTTATACTTACCCGCTGAAGTTAACCTCATCTTTTCCCGTCGCCAACAAACACAGCTGCAACTTATTAACTTATCGCAACACCTGCTCTGGAAACAGAAAACAGGACTTGATACTTTACCTCGAACGGAGAAACTATAACTTCGATTCGACTATGACGCTCCAGTAGTAAGCTTATAGTCGCTATCTTATCTTAGGTAGCAGCACATGGGAGTAGCCATAATCTGCCGGACGAGAGGCATAAGAAGAGGCGAAGCGCTAGTTAGTGGGAATAGTCCTTTCCTGGGTCTACCTCGTAAGCCAGCATCCACCTCACGAACAAGCAGTCCCACGGAGCGCAAACTCTCAATTTAATAAGAGAAGATAAAAAGTCAGGATCTTTTCTTAAGAGATAACAAAGGTCAGGATCTTTTCTTTTAGTGAGCCTCGATGTGACGGAATAAGAGTAATAGTAATAAAGCAGCAAATCCTTCCTCCTATGATTCGGCTTAGTTCAAATCTAACTCGTAGCGTCGAGAAGACGTCTCAGTTCTGCCTGAGCCATGTCTCTCTACCTAGCCCTAGCAACTTTAATTGGAAGACCATTCAATCTCTGACAAAAGGATATGTGGCACGAACGGTAATATGGAGGGGGCTTGCTCTCAACTTCCAAAGAGATTCTCGCATTTCAGTGAACAAGACAGTGATTCTTAGATAATCTAGTATTACGGGTGGCTTCTTTGTCATGAAGTCCAGCTTTACTTTTTACACTTAAACTAAGTTCAGTGACCTGGGGCATGGCACAATCACATTCATCATTCTGCCGGGTTTTTAAGGCCCTCTCTTCTGATCCCTTTTATCAAATAGTGGAAGGCTCTTAGCACCTTGCCTCCTGGTCTTTCTTTCCCTTGCAAGCAACGGCGCGCAGGTGCATGGTTCCGAAGGAAGAAGCACAATGCTTTGGTAGTAAATCGATAACAGTAGGAAGGCCCCTTATCAGAGACATGATTGTCATCTACCGGTTTCCGATGGGGGGGAAAGCAATAGAAAGCGATAGAATGGATTGTTGCCCCCGGATTTAATGATTCCATTCCACTACCAACTCCTTAGCTCCGTAACCTTCGGTCTGTGCACTTCTTTTTTCTTACGTCAGGGCCTTCGTCACTTTACTCCACAGGTGATGAAGACCGATCTCGGGATCAAGCCCATCCCCGAGTCCTATAGCAATAGACAGTTGGTGAGGCACTCGATAACAGTGGCAGGGAATGGCTCTTCCAAATTCGATGAGAGCAAGGAAGCATCAAAGGAAAAAGAAGCCCCGACTGTAGAAATGAAAGCACAGTGGAATTAAGGTATAACTCGAGTTGCCCTATTTGTTTATTGAGAAATCGATGCATCGAGAAGGTTGCAGGTTTAGTTCGACTATTCCCTTATCGGCTTGGGCTGACCACAAAGGCATAACCACGACCGGCTGCAGAGATCGAGGCGTAGGTCGAAGTGTATCCATATGAACGAAGAAAATAGTCCCCTGTGATATAAGCTAAAATCAAATTGGATGTGCTCTGCCCCAAAACTATTGAATCTCAACGGAATCCGACCTCATATTGTAAAGGGGAGCTACGGAAGTAGTTGATCTGGAATTCGAAGCGGAGTGAGTAGCGAGTTCAGGAGTGGACCTTGTTTCTACAGTAGCTGTTGATCTTAACCTGTGTCCAAAGCCAGTTGACTCTTGAGTTAGAATGAAAGGAATTTGGAAAGCTTTAATCCCTTACTTAGCCTGTGCCACCTGCTTATGGGCGAGTGCCTGGTTCAGCGGATTCTTTGCTTGCTGTGGAAACCTTCCACCATATATAATCTAAAAGCAGGAAGCATTCACTTCATGGTCAAACCAACAATATAATTAACTCTAACATCAGGCCTTAGTCAATACTTTTCACTACAAGGGCTTGTGCCAACCAACAATAAGGGGGGCGGAGCAAAGACAGATCTTGGCCAGCCATCCCACCACTAGGAGACTTGGACTCTCGGGGCGTGGTTCAGTCTTAAAAGGAAGTATCTTTCTTTATCGGTGAAACAATATCTTGATTTGATTCTAGGAATAATAACTATACCTTCCTATGCTGTGAGCTTATAGAGAGCGTTAAGTCTGTCTTGTAGATCCAGGGGTTTTCCGACGTAGCCACCCTATGCGCTACCCGAAGGGGCGGTGGTTCCTTGTCTCTGTTATCCCTATCTCTCAAAAGAGTGACGTCAACACAACAATCCATCGAATATACTAAGACCGCACGTAAGGCATAAAGATGGCAAGGTGCTAAGAGCCTTCCACCTTTGAAAGAACCCTTCCCCTGTCAATCCAATTAATATAACCCCGCGTAAGAGGTCAATCCAATTAATATCCCCCGCGTGAGAGTATTCTTAATCAATCGCAAGTCGATCTCCACACAAAGCCTTGCAAAGGACCCCGATTTTGGAGCTTAGCTGTATGCTCATCACATCATACACAAGAGAGACTCTTGAACTTAGTTAAGCAAAAGGGGAACTGATCTGAAGCAACATAAGTAAGTATAGGATTAGAGAAACCATCAAGCGAAGCAGGAAGCAAAGTGGAAAGTCTAGTTGGGTTCAAGTTAAGGCGCAAGTCAAGGCTTTTGCGCGAAAAAGAAAGAATTGCATTCCTTGAATAATCAACAACTCCGGGTTTACTTGTTCTTGCTTAGTTGCTTGGTGCTATACTAACTACTAAGCTTGGCCCCTTTATCCACTGAGTCTTCTCCTTATCCCGCTGGTGCTTCTTCTCTCGCTCGGATCTTGTAGACTTCTCTTGCTTCGGCTTATATCCACGATTGCACTGATTGACTTTGGTATCCTGTCGGAGTCTTAAGAATTAATATATAATATCTTTTACTTTCGCCTTAACCGAAAGATGAAACAACACGGGATTCTACTCTTACTGCTGATGAAGCCTAAGAACTTGGCGCGGAAAGTAATCCTATCTATTACTTGAAAGTCATCCTATCTATTACTACTATTAATATGCACTATTCCTAGCCTATCTATTCATTTATACTACTTCGAAACAAGAACGGATCGGATCTCGTCGACAACTGGAAACTGGTCATTCATAAGCTTACTTTCGATAAAGAGCACTGAATTCTTACTGAAAACTAGAACTCCGCGGCTCATCTAACTCTGGCTAATGATTCCATTATTATACCCCTAAGGCTCTCCCGCTAATGATTATGTTTCTTCCCTTCCTGTTTAGTTATTACTTTCCTGTGCGTACTATCTTCTTTACCATAACTTTACTTGCCAACCTCTGATCCTTCTGAAGATACATCTTATGCTTCCCCACCGGATCCTTACTCCACCTTAGAACTCTGAACTAGACTAGACTTTACTTATTCTTGACCCGCTTACTTACCAGATCCGACTTATCTCACAGAAAGATACAGACAATCTGGCTATTCTCCTGCAGATGATCTTAGAACTGGAACAGGCCGACAAGTAGCTACAGCGGCACAAGAACCTGTATTGGAATTGTTATGATTCTTCCTAAACTTGCTCCCTTAGACAGAGTACTCTTGTTTTGGGCCTGGACCTGGACTTTTATCTTGCTTAGAGTATATCAGGAGGGGGAATATTCCCATTTTCTATACTTAATAGCATTTGCATCTTTGACTTACTTGCGCTAACAGAGTGTAGTCGGCCAACACAGCTGATTCTCTTGTAACTGTTGATTATATCTTTCCGACCTCGTATTGAAGTGAAGAATTAATTGAATCCTTTCAGCGCCCTGTTGAATGGAAACAGGACTCTCAAGCTGGGGTATAGAATTCTGTTGGTAAAGACAGAGCAGCTCTTGGCTTTTCTTTTGCTTAAAAACTAACTCACTGATAAAGGGACTTGACTTGGACCACAACTAACTCGGTTATGAAGCCCATACAAGACTTGGACCACAACTAACTCGGTTATGAAGCCCATAAGAAGCAAAAGGCTAGAAGTGTAAGAAGACAGATTTCTCCAAGTTTAAGCTCTGTTCAATTGAAATTGTAGGAACTCCACTGTTTTATTATATTCCCGCTTCCCCAACACCTTTATTTCGCACTGCTTCCAAATGGTCCCACTTACTGGCTATTCCTAATCTGCCAGCTCACTAACGATGAATTCGGGTAAGCGATGCATAGGCAATGCTCAACCGTTAATCAATTATATCACCACATAGTAAACCACTATTCTTTTCTAAAGAAGCAAACAAACAAGCTTAGTAAAGCGCGTTAACTTAGTTAGTCAGAGTTATGATTAAGTCCACCAAGAAGACAAGCTACGTAGGCTATCAGGCAAGCAGGCGCCAAGTAATCACTAGACAATACTCGTACCCCAAGAGCCCTTGACTATATTACTTGCCTTACTCTCTTTAAGCTAGAAAATAGACCCCGTAGTTAACTTGAAAAACTTCCTAATGCGCCGAGGAAACTACACAAGCGTATACTAGAAAAGTGGTTCGTACTTACCTACCATTTGAAACAAGGTAGCGATTCACTACTCCCGATGACTCTATTTCCACTCTCAACCTATTACTTACGTTAGCAGCTTCTTTCAAAACGGACACAATCTTGTAATTCAGAAGTTTTGACTTTGCTGTTGCTTGTTTCTGGAACTCACGTAAGCGCTTAGGTTAACAGTTTGTTTTCAGCTTGTTCTGTCGCTTCATCTTGACTTTTGAGAGTAGGGAATGCTTTTCCGAGACTTATTCCGTGCTGTTTTCTTTTCACCTCTTGTCTTTTAACTTCGATAGATTGCTCCTGATCCTGACATGGACAGAGACTTATTAACGATACTAAAAGTACAGATCAGCTCTTCGTCGCTTTACAAAACCTTACTTTATACTTGATCGACTTTCCACAATAGTTAGATATGGAGCTTTCTCTCAAGTTGATCCTTCTCCTCTCAAAGACAAGTTAAGTTCTGTTCTTTTCGAATGAGTGTCTTTTTAAACAAGTTCTCTTCTCAAAGACAAGGACGAGAGCCATCTTCTATGCTAGAAATGCTGACTAGATTACCCGGTTCGTTAACCATCGACTGGCTCATAGAGGACTATCATATCCTATCAATGCCTGCTTACCCACCTCTTTCACACTATTTGAAGTATCCGCTGCCCAGAGAAGATGAGTCAAGGGCGCGATGATCGCATTTCTTTGACCGAGACGAGACCACCAGTATTCCTTCCTTCCCTTCTAAAGTTTATTCGCGTATAGTCTTGCCTGCCAAATGTCGTGTTGAGGTCAGTTACATATAGCTATGATCGGATTTCCTTGCCCGGAGAGTGCAAGCTTTGTTTCCCTTTTTTTCCTGTGGAGGGTTTCCGTCAATTTGACTCTCTTTGGACCACTACTTTAAGGATCCTATCACAGGACTCCGCCCCGACCTCTCCTTTACTTCCCTTAAGAATAGAGTTATTTCGGCTGGCTTCATCAATTCGGTATTCTTTTAACCTATAGCTATGCCTTCTTGCTTTAACTCATACCTTAGCTTCTATAGTAGGTAAGGATCCTTCTTTCCTTCCCGGAGCGGAGATCGAATGTAGTATTCACCATGGATTAGACCTTGAGGACAGTAATCACTACAGGCAATAACCTACTTTCCTGGGACAGGCCAGAAATCTCATATCTGCCTCGACAGGCCCTTCTATATTCCATCTCACCTTCGCTTGCCTCCCCTTAGACTGATGACAACGTAGCTTAACTTAGCTATATTACCCATCTGCTTCCTTTGAACATGGATTTTACCCGCAGCATACCTTTTAAGGTTATCAAAGCACGAGCGGAAAACCTAGCAATCAAGTCCAACTTATTCATGCCACAGCCATTTAACCACTTACTATCAGGCGAGCAAGAACTAAATTGCCAAATTTAACCTATCCTCAGAAAAAATAATACTAGGGGGTCGGTAGTAAGGTGACAAGTCGTATTAGGATGGGAAATGCTTGACGTAAGCTAAAGGACGAACCTGCCCTAGAGCTATTGCCAGATTTTATATCAAATCTCAGTTATTCTTTAAAACTAAAACCTAGCTAGGGGATTGGATTCAGCTATATCAATTCCTTAACTCTTATCTTATCTACGATAGGAGCAAACGTAACTTCTTAAACAAGAGAAAAGATCCATCTTTAGAGTAGAAGAAGAGAGAGCGTTATGCTTAATACAAGCAAGTTGGACTTGATACTAGTAAAACCTAGCCATCATAGGTTTGAGAATCAGACTATATGTGAGCTCCACCTCTACCACTGGTTTAGAAGCGCTTTTTCCCCCCGGATGTGAATTCTTAATTGAGAGTCTGGGGAACCACTGGTCTTTCTTTCTTTATCGAATCAATCTCGGTTCCACGATGAAAGCGCTAGGAGCCGTACTTATTCTCTTTTACCTATAATGCTATAGCAGGTGAGATGGGCTTGCATTGGAATTGGAAAGACCCCGGAACTGGACGAATTTTGGACAACGATTATATTCTATAAATATCAAATTGATAGCATCGTCATATCTGTGGGGGAAGCTTTTCTTTTTTCACTGAGATAAGCCGAGGTTGGCTCGATAAAACTAACCTCTGGAAGAGTTTACCTCATTTAGACAGCGGCATGTCGTGCTAAGAACTATGAAGGATTTGGCGTCTTGCTTCAAACGGATGAAGGCCCGATATCAATTATAGAAAGAATTGCTCTTTGCCGTTCCTACAGTTCAGTAAGGCCAAATAACATTTAAAGCATTGGGGTGGTTTCCTATCCGTGTAAGGATGGGTCCTCTATAGAATGAGATCGATCGACTCGAGCTAAGATATAAAGTAGGTCCTCTATAGAATGAGATCGATCGATTCGAGCTAAGATATACAGCGTGATCGTGATTGGGCAGCACGGGGTATTATTTATGAAATCCAGATAGGAGCTGATCCGGCTTGAAGCTTCGTCAAAAAGAAAACATAGGCATATTATATTAGGGGAGAAAGAAAGGAAGTGGGTGTCAAAGCATAAAAAGCTTTGGTAATCAAGGCAATTGATTCCGAGTCAGGGAGAATAAAAGAATAGCAAGCATGTTTAGGAGCCGTCCATAAGTGAACAGCAACCAAACTAAGCCTAGCCTCTTAAGAAAAGTGCTCTTCTACTTCCGAGAGAGCATTCATTCCTGACTGGCACCTCGATTAAGATAGCATTCCCGACCACAGAGAGATCCGCATAAGCAGGCCCCCGCACTTCTGTTATCAAATTAGAAAACCGCTTTCTTTAAATAAGCCAGATGATTTCCTCCGAGGATAGTGTGACCTGTACTAATGAAGGCGCAACTCAAACTTCTTAGAATCCGCTAGCAATTATTATAAGGGCCTAATTCCAATTCAATACCTTTACCTCTTATTCTTATACTCTTCCCATTCTATTATTCTTATATTATTCCCCATTCTATTATTCTTATACTATTCCCATTCTATTATTCTTATACTATTCTGATTCTACTATTCTTATACTATTCCCATTCTTAGACTCATACTGTTACTATATACATACTTAGTTGAGCTCCCGAAAGAAGCCGAAGTCGAATCTCTGTTGAATGCCCACGCCCCGGAGCAGAGCGGTCAGGGAAATGAAGCAACGTCCGTCAAGTTAGTATTAGTTGACTGAGCGCAGGTCCTACTTTAGTTGTGCTCGAAGGTCTCGTCTAAAGTTTAGGAGCCCCTTTAACCTGTAAGGAATGCATATAGAAGTCTATGTTTGATAGCCTGTAGTTAAGGTAGAAAGCCGGGAGTTTTAGTCTCATCTATGTGTGAATTTATTACTTTCAAGATCGAGTTGCGAAACCAGTCCTTGTTTATTTTACTGTTTTACTTTCCGTTTCAGCCTCATCTCTTTTATCATGCTCAGGAGCGGAGCCGTGTTGGGCTGCAATTGGGTCTGCAATTGGGTCTGCAAGTTCAGAGCGTAGGAGTTAGGGGTGTAAAAAGCAAAGACTTGATTAACTAGCAAGGGAACCAGCAAGCTCTGTTCGAAAGTGAGGAGCGGTGTAAATCAAAGCAGAATCTGAATGGCCTGCACCTGATCCGCTACAAGAATTATGACTGATGCTAGTTCTGCTGACTCACTACTGGATTCTTTTACTCCAACAACAGCTGCCTTGATAACTACACTTTATGAATAGCCTTTCATGCTTGGGTTCGGTTGGGCACCACTACTAGGTGAGTTAGCTGAAAAGAACCCTGCTTTAACACCAGATTTAGACCTCTTTTTGGGGGAACTCAATAAATATGTTGTAATGAGAGTCCTGAATGAACCTGTATCATGCCCACAGAGCGGTAAAGAACTGGAACTGACTAGCACCGGCAATAACTCTTTACTCGTTACACCTTATCCTTTTCTTGAAACAGCATCTGATGTTGTAGACTTGACTGGCACTGAAAGAGAATCAACTTCCGGAAGGATGCGAAGTTCCCTTGATAGTTCCTAAGCGGGTTCCCTTGAAAGCTTTGGAGTGAATGTACTATCCTCTGACTTCTACACCTAAGTCCTAATTGGTTTCTTGTTCCAGTGTTGTCGACGAAAGAGAATCCACAGTAGAAAGATCATAAACGGAATCATTAGCCTGCTATTATAGAATGGATTGGGTAACACTTCGTGCTCTTAGCCAACCCGAACAGCATCTTTTCTCTTTACTTGACCAACTCACTCCGGATATCCCGATCTCGGCGCAAAGACCTGAACTCACAGATGTGTTGTTTTCAATTCCATTATTATTTCTCTTCGCACTCATTAGTAAGGTTTTATTACTTAAGACATAGGTTCTACTACTCCTGACATATATTACTGTTGCTTCTAATACCGACTCTTATCCAACTCCATAGATATTTACAAATGAATTATAAGAGCCAATAAGATGCTTCAATGAGTCAAGACCTCTAATTGAAGTATCCCCAAATGAATTATAAGAGCCAATAAGATGCTTCAATGAGTCAAGACCTCTAATTTGAGTATCCCCTGCTTAAACGATTAAAAAGAGGGGAACAAGCTACTCTAGTGGAATCGACAAGATCAGATGCTGTGCTTGTAAATTCTATATCTTGATTATATATCTGCTTAAACTATTTGAAAAGGTATACTTTATGTGCCCTTACGCTCAGAAAGATAAGTCCTTGGTTGCGAGTAAAGTCTAGGTTCGGTGCTTGGACTGGACCACTACAAGGGAAAACCCAGATGGAATTCCAGGGCTGGTCTCATTATTTAGTTGTACAGAAAGATAGCCCAGAGAGTCTTGTAAGGGGTGCAGTGTTGTCAACGAGAGAAGAAGCTCCGTCAAGCCCGTTTTTGACTACTCTTTTATTTCATATGCGCAGATGAGTTTATAAGTTCAAGTCTTCATTGTATAGACTCAGTCTAGCCCCCCGGGGCGGTAATCTGAGTAATAAGAAGTGTTGCCGTGAAGAAGAGGTGTAGCGGTGTTGGCGAAAGCGCATCTGTCCGGAAGTATCCTTCGCCCAGTTCCACTTATATCATATGTTGAAGCGGAATCTACTCTACTCTATAATGGAATGCATAGGGCTATAGGCTCATCTCTTTTCTTTTATCTCACGTAGCTACGCAGTTAATCGGTTAAGGCGCTTGCTTTCTTTTAAGGATATGTTTCATCATATAAGGAAGCAGTTCTCAAGGGTTAACTCGCAAATGCTAATTCAAAAGGTTAACAAGCTATGTATTTACGGAATTACCCATGTGCAACTGATCTCAAATCCAATCTTATAGGCGTAGGCGCAAAGTATAGATGGAAATTATTTCTTAGTTTGACTGAAGCCGAATGCAAGTTAGTTGCAAGCTCCGTGGGAAGGAAAGTTGACCTTTACTGCTTGTTCACAGACAGGCCCAGCCCAAAAGAATAAGTGTATCAGCGGCTAAAGGGAGTTTACCTGACAGCGATAGATGGAAATTAATGTTTAAGGAGAGGTCGGGGAATCATAACTCTTAGCTGTTTTCTCTTGACTTCCATGAACTCTTAGCTGTTTTCTCTTGACTTCTATCTATACCTTGTTTTACTTATCTCAATTCTCACTTGATAGTTTCGGGGAGCTCATGCTTATGGGAATTCGGGGTGCTAAAGGAAAGGAAGGGTAAGCTCCATACCGATAGTTTCAAAGGAAGGATGGCGGTGCAAGAGCAAGCGCAGTGAGATTCGAGTCTTTAGTTTAGTTATAATAAGGAGTTGTGTTATAATAAGGAATTGTGTTAGGTATAGGGCTTATCTAATTTCCGAGATAGATTCCTTTCGAAAGCCCTTGTGCCCCGGAGTCGAGTTCTTAAAGTGCCTTATCTAGTTGGCGACTCTAGCTAATGTGAGTTTGTAGAGTTTCGCAGTGTAATGTGAGTTTGTAGAGTTTCGCAGTGCTTAGGTACTACTAGATTATATATTGGTCACGCTCTAAAATATGAATGAAAACAAGCAAGTATAGCTAGATTCAAATATGTCAGTTGTGCGTTAGTGAGTTCGGCGTAGTCTCATAGCATACTTAAGGAAAGAGGAAGCTACAAGGAAAGGAGTTTATTGCACCGGGTCGGCCCTTTATGAGTAAGTTCTATACCGACCGCTGACTTAGATCAGTAACAGGAACAATAACACCACCGTTAGCGGAAACATCATTTCCTCGTAGGGCTTCTGATCTCGGCGCAAACACTTTCAAAGCTGATTCCGTTGCATCTGGCACTCCACCACAAGCAACAAACTCTAACCTCTTTCATATACGCCAATAACCTTACTTCTTTCCCTCACTCTACTTTCAACAGCTGGTTATTGAGATCCTTCTCTATCCTCGGCTTTAGCTTCTTCTCTTTAAACTACTTATTCAGTTGCTTGCTCATTTGCGCTATTGCTTGTCGGAGTTCAAGTGTTCCTAATCCTATTCATATAAAAGAAGTAATCTCACAGCTTAGTGTACCTATTATTATGTAATTGAGTAATCTCACTGCTTGTTTGTTGTCGACGAGAGAAGAAGCGGTTACTTTACCTTTGTCTGATTTACTGCTTTCCCACGAGTCTAAAGGGGAGTAAAGGAGATACGCTCGTTCTCCACATGTTGAGTTCTTTTCAGCTATAGGGCATGTTCCGTTGCTTATTGAGTTCCGTAATGGAATGCTTATTGCTTCCGCAGAGAATATAGACTAGACTATTGGCACCACTATCCCGTACACTCCCGTTAGCTTAAGATTGGAACTTCAACTAACTCCAATTAACGCACAACAGAATCATAAATCAGAGAATTGAATCTCACATATATTGAAAAGCGTAAACTCAACACCTATTAATCTCAGGGTACATTAGCGAGTGCGCCCTTTCTTGTTCCAGTCGTTAGTTAATTAGATTATTGCCCTACCCTTGTGCGAAAGCCCCGACTTTAGAATAGAGTAACCCCACACCCCAAAACTACTGAATTGAATTTATTGCACTTAGGAACAAACTACTGAATGGAATTTCGTGTACCTAGGAAGTTAGCTTTTAATAAAAGATCATAGGAGGAGCGCAAAGATATTAGGAAAAATGTCATTCTAAATAAGGTCAAACAGTAGTAGAGTGGAAATTACAACCCGATTTGCCATTAGCATAGTCAGACCTCTGCTCAACGATTAGAAAGAAAGGAACAAGCAAAAATAATAAGCTTTGTTAGGTGTTTATATCCGTTTTGGCGAGTTGACTCGGTCGGCGCTAAAGGAGTTACGTAGGCATGAGATTAGCATTCGGCTTCCTCATAGGATTAAACAATAACCTCTCTCGCAGACGACTTGAGAACTGTCCTAGGATCATAAGCTTAAGTAGATGAAAAGTAAGGAAAGGAAATTGATAGAGCGGGAGCCTGCAATGAGTAAGGAAAGGAAGCAAGCCGTTTCACAAGTTACGAGTAAAGATAAGACTCCAGAGCAGAGTATTTCCTTTTTCTATGCCATGTGCTCGAGAACAAACAACTTAAGTATAAGTTCTTCTTAAGTATCTTGGTGTTGGCGCTAACCCGCTAAAAGTAGTCGCGTGGGGGTCCTCAAATTGAGTTTAGTTCTAGTTTACGAACGAACACTGGACTCCGAATCTATGCAGTTAAGTTTTCATTGAATCATTGAATATAGATAGTGATTATATTATTGAATGATGTAACCTTACACCCATGACTCTCCTTGGGCTGGGTGCTAACAGGTAGTTTCATTGCATTTTCTAATGGAATTAAGCAGTCGTCGGGGCGATGCAAGATTCTTTTCATACCGTATCTGCACAGGGAGATATATTCAATATATTCTTTTAGTTTGTTGCGCTAACGGGAGCTTTAGTTTCATTATAGCCTTATTCCGCGAGGTCTCTCTTCTTTCTAGCTTTAGGATAGTCTCTTTGTGCTAAATATCGCAGCCGTGCAACTACTAATGCATTTTCTCCTATTCTCTTAGGTTGTTGAGTTATGAGTAAGGTTTCAATTTAATTGAAGATAGCGCTATCACATCACATATGGAAATTGTAGTAAAAACACAGAGCTCTATAGTGAGGAAAACTTTCAAATAATTCTTTCTTCAAGGAGGATTGCATGCTCTTTAGGAATGCACCTGCTAACAGGATACTCATACGCGCACAGAGAGATCAAAGAATTAACTGACCATTTCATTCTAGTGTAGTCCAAAACCACTTTGATTTCTTCTTTCGAGCTCCCTAAGCACCGTGTAAACCAGTAAAAGATCCACCAGTAAAAGAGAAACCAGTAAAATAATTGTAGTCGAGAAGATTGCTTTGCTTTAAGAGCATCACATATAAGATTGGATCTCTGAGAACTCTTGCTGCGCATTACCCTGGCAGTCCAGACAGTGGATCCGAAGTAAACTAATCATGAAATTGAATCTATCTCTTGCGCCGACCCCTACCTAAACTGGAATTGCGGATACAGCTCCTGCTGAAGATCCGGAAACAGCATCTACTTTTGCCTCTTCTGTTGCTTTAATAGAAAATAAGTATATAAGCCCTTTGTGGATTCAGTTGCTGGGGCACTGTCAATTTATCTGCACCCTTTACTTATCCTTTTCATGGCAAGTTCCCTTTGGTGGCTTCTTTGAATGTGTAAAAGGAGAAGTCCAGCTCTCTTTCACTGCCTTACTTTGGACTTTATCTAGCCAAAGAAAGACCCGCATTTGTGCCAAAGCCAAAGACCTGCCGACAAGCCCAGGAAGCTCAGTATTCTTAATCCAGGAAGCTCTTTATTCAGGATGCTCATTCTTCTTAATCGAATATTATCTTACTTCCAAGGCATAAAAAATATCATATATTACTTCTTCCAAGGCATAACAAATCATCATTATTTTGGCAAAGAAAGGATGCAATAGCATCGGTTAGAGCAAAGCCCCCGCATAATAATTGTTTAGCCAATGAGAGATTTCACGTCACGGAATTAATCGAGGCGAGGAAGGGAAGTTAAGGACGGTTCCAATATAGAAAGCTGTTTCCACTAAAGCAATTGTAGCAGCTCTAGCACCCATTTCTTTTGCAACCTTATTCATTTATTACCTTCTAACATCTCTGTCGAGTTTCTAATTCTCTAAACTTTCCAGTCACGATTTTCTCTTTACTCGTTGATTCTTGGGCGGACGGGCATGATTTTCGATATGTTTGTTGTATAGTGGCATTTGCTCACAGACACAGAATTCATTGACTGCTGCATATACTATACTTTATCACTAATGAAGGTATTACTCAACTTTATTCACTAACTAAAAGTCTTGGTTGGAGGGAAGGGGCGGGGCGTCGCTGAAGTGCAATAGAGATTCTTCAAACAAATCGTAGTTAGGACCGTTTTCTTCAATATCTCGAGTTTAGCCATGCAAAAGACTTCCTTCGTTGGAAACTATTGCTATTTCATTTCATCAAAATATAAATATGGGAGTTGATGCTTTCTATTCTATAAAGTACGCTTCCTCACGAATCTCTCTCTAAGGAGACATATTCCTTTTTGATTCTAGTCATGGTTCAGAAAGAATATGAAATGCAAAAGTATTTCTTGCAAGTCCCTTTATTTTGACTCAATGATCCGATCCACATTTCCTGAAGCTCGTAGGATTCAAGCCTAATCCCGTAACTGTTCTATGTTCATTGATTGCAGTGCGGAACTCTGTGATAAAAGAGATTAGTTCTTCATTTTTGATAAGTGTCTAAATTATTATAATGAATATTCCTTAGCGCGCGCCCCCCGATAGTCTTCTCATGGGTTCCATGGGGCATTTCTCTTATATCTTTCTTTCTATCATTTGAATGCATTTTACCTATGGCATTATCGCTCTGCTCTCCTTTAGGTGTACTTTGCATCTTGCACACCATATGCGCCTCTCTGGGATTTCCTTCGTTTCGTTCAAAAGCTAAGTCTTTCCCCTATTCTTTCGTTTTGACCGAGCAAGGCTTTGCTTTTAACTTGAAAGGAAGGGCCACTTCGCGCTTGCCTAATATATAGGGCTTTCGGTTATGGCAATTCAGAGCCTATTTCGTGCTTTACTTGCATTGGGGTCATAGGTGGCCATGTGATTGATAAAATGCTCCTTGCTCCCTACTCTTTTTAAAAGAAGAAACTTCACTCCTACTTTATTGAATAATATTGAGAGGGCTATTGATTGGCACCCTCTTGAAAAGGCACCGCACCGATTCACTTTAGCTATTGCCATGCTCCATGATGCCTATGTGTTACTATAGCGAGTAACCTTGTATGCATTCCGAGCGAGTAACCTTGTATGCTTTCTTATCTCTTAAGCTGACTTTTTTATTGTATTGATTTGCCTTACTACGAAGGGGACATCTACTTTCTATTCTCAAAATGGGTTGGCTTTTGACTTTATCTCTTTATTCTTTTTGCATCGAGGAGCACGTGATACTAGGAACTTGGTTTTGCATTGCATCGTGATACTAGTAACTTTGCCCATTGGATTGCAGCATCACATCAGATCTGAGAATAAATCTTTTTGTCTGGGAGCCACGATCAGCAATAAAGCCACGACAGATCTCAACAGGACTCACTAATTTATCAGCACGAAAGATCTAAACTGGCCGTTAGTTGTAGCTTGGCGTGCCTTAACCGCTTGCTACTGGACTATTGACCCTTGCTTGTACCGAGTCAACTAATTCAATTCAATTCTAAAGTATACGCTTGGCCTTAATAACTAGTGATTTTCGTTCCCGAACACCCCAGCACAGGACTTGCTCACTCCCTGATAAAGTATAACCTTTTGCCCTATCGTCTACTTTTATTGCACTGTTTCGATTAGGCTTAAAGTCTACCCCCTCACTCTACTTTCAACAGGTTCTTTTCTTACTGAAACACTCCAATCTATACCTCTCGCTACTGATTGACACCGCGCTTCAGTATTAAGTAAGTTGGGCCATAATAAACAAAGTCAAGGCAAGCAGGAGGAAGGCCATGCTGCTGCTGACTTTATACCGCTCCGTGGGCATTAAAAAGAGATGAGGCTGACTTTTACTTGTACGATGAAACTCAAACTGGTTATTCATAAGCTGACTTTTGCCTTATTCACTTTTCCTTTATACTGGACCTCGACTTGCAGACGAAAACTCAACAACTAGAACAGGACTTGCTTAACGCCCAACCTATACTTTCCGTTTTGTGAGAATACTTTACTTATAGACACTAGCAACACAGTCATGTCAACCATACTCCAACCAGCTAGCAAACAGAGGAGAGGGTCCGCATCTCAAGGTATACTTTATCTTTCTTTCCTTCTTAACAAAGGTATACTTTCTCTTTCTTTCCTTCTTCAGTGGTAAGTGAATCAGTATAATCTCCAATGGAAGCTCTGCTCTACTCCTAACGACGAGTTACGAAAGGAAAGGTTCGGAAAGACAAAGTCAAGTGAATAGTATTGTATATAAATACTAAATAATAGTAATAGTAATGGAGATATTCTTTTGTTTTACTTCAGCACTATAATAAATAGTAAGGGAAGGTAGTGTCAATGGAATTCCGTGCATCAGCTAAATCGGTATATAAACGTAGAGGTTATAATTTTGTTGCGGGTAATAAAATATGTTATGTTTCAAAGTCTCTAGAAGCCGAATGCAAGTAAGGGGTGTTTGGTTACACAAGGATTATCTCGTTGGAATCCCATCTTTTTGTTTCGGGTGCGCGCCCCTGATATGAGTTTTCTAGTATGGATAGCAGTGCCTCATTCTTAAAGGAAGCAGTCCGATGACCAGGCTTGCTTGATCAATCCCCCACTCTCTCAATATGTGGGTATACTCATATTCATTTCCATTTGCATTCCACTACTCTCCACTCTGTTTTTTACAAGGATATCCTTGTCAGAGAGAACAGCAACTCCGGGAAGCGGCAGAGAGAAGCCATTGAAGCCCAGGAAGAGGCGGTCATATTCAAGCCAATAAAGTTATTGGTTGTGGGATTCTTCCGGTGGTGAGAGTTCCCCCAAGGAAAAGAATGGCCCCGAACAAGAGGAAGGATTACTCGATCCCGGACTGCCAAGACACCTCTCGAAGCCCTAGGGGAGCTTTCAAGCGCAACAAGGAGGCTCGCTATCCTGGGAGATTCAGAGACTTCCCCCCAGACAGCAGATGGGTCAGAATATCCTCCATCGGCTTCCCTAGTACCTGGTTACCTTTAGCCTTCAACATATCTCAGATTAATTCAACATATCTCAGATTCATTAGGTAAAAGGATGATCAAGTTTATGGAAGTTAAATCCGCCCCTTATAAAGCGAGTGAGAAGAACTAATCCTCCTTATTCCTATTATTTGCACATTCTTCTCATATTTTCCATGTTGAAGCTTATGTTTCATTAGAACGGGAATATAAACAGTGCTTGCAGCGAGACCTCTTACGAAGAAGGAATCCCAGCGACCCCTCCCCCTCCCCATGCACAGGGAATGAGTCACGGCCAAACTGATGCCCTTCCAGTGAGCAGGAAGTATAAGCCTTCAGGACAATAGAGTCAACTCTGAAGGACAAGATTTCCGGTGAAAAGAAAGCCCCTCCTGAAAAGTGCTTTTAGTTATATATATGGAGGGTTCTCCTTCTTTCTGTCTGATAGAGCCTTCAGTCTCTTTCTTTTTGTGTGAATTATACTTTCATGCAGTTTATAAGAATGTCATACTCTAGAATACCTAGCTGTTTGCTCCGGCTTCTTCAAGAAGGCAAGACAACTACTGCTGCTAGGCCGGCAGGAGATGAAAGATCAAAGGAAACAGCTAAAAGTCGAGCACCATCTGCCACGGTCCTTGCTTCGGCTGGTGATATCATGCCATTATTGACGTTAGTGGCTGGGGATATATAGTTAACTGTACCAACTCCAGCTGGTACTACATCTCCAAGTGCAATAACTGTTACACAAATAACTGCTCATCTTACAGAGGCGCGGAGCTTTCCAGTCTGAAACTACTCCCCGCCATTAATGTCTGGGGGCACTGAGGCCTCGATCTCGGCTATGAGAGAAGAAGAACTTCAACCCGGCCCCGTACGGCGACCCGAACTGGCGGATTATTCTTAAGTCGTGGGACCACTCTTAGTTGATTGGCCCAAGGATTACCCATTCCTTCAATGATATGGCCCGTCACTTTGTGGATGACCTCATCAGGCGGGTGAACGTCAATAGTTATTACCTACCTTCTTTCTTTCTTTGCGGAGGATAAGAATGAACACAATTTCTATCATATGGCAGGCTTACCGAGGGAGCCGGTCTATCATCCAACGGATATGGTTTGCTACGACACCAGCGAGGGGAACTTTATAGGCAGTTCCGGGGGCTAAAACAGGAATAGTAGATATCCCGCCTAAAGGAGTAGATTGAACTGGATTCCGCTGAGCAAGAAAGTCTGAGTGTTCGCATAAGGGATTAACTTTGTATTCTTAAAAGTGTTCAATAGGAAGAGCCAAGATAAGAAAGTAGCTCTTACTTCACTTTCTACTGGAAGAGCAGGTCATGAATGATATGTTTGAAGAGCATAAGGTTTGGAGTTAGGGTCTTCGCGAACAAGAGGACCAGGATAGGGCCCCGCTGAGCCATCCGAATAAGGCAAGTACTTTTCAAAGGAAAGGAAGAGCTGGTCTTGCAGAGCCTCGGGTAAGTAGGTAAGTCTTAGGTGTATTAGCTGTATAACTACCCTTCCTGGAATACTTGATAACTCGGCCTAGGGCTATCGACTATGGATACCTTAATGGAATCCTCTCTCAAACGCTTTGGAAGCTTCATCTTTCACTGCTTTTACTTTGTTCGTGGAGTTGATATCTCTTTATTCTACAAGTGCCCCTGGTCGAGCGAGGTAACTCACAGCTCATAGTTTCTATTCCGCTCTCCCGGAGATCACTGAACTCTGCTGAAGCGGGTTAGGCGCTTTCCACATTAGGAAGCAAACAATTGGTAATGTTGATCTGCAGGCACTGGCATTCCTAGGACTCGTTTTCTTTACTTGACTCGGCTTCTACGTTAGTTCCCCCAAGGGTCTAGTAGTGTTCACTCCGTACAAAGAAGAAGAAGTTAGTGTTTGTTTCTACTCTAGCCTAATGTCTGGTTTAGCATCAGAGTTATCGTCATCAGGGTCTGCTAAGGCAGCGGATTGATTTACTGTAGCTTTAGCCTTCCCTGGTGAAGTCCGGGCTCGGGGGTATCGTCCGCGGAGTTTGCATCTACATAGTTAGCATAGTCTATCGTAGCGGGAACACTCCCTTTGAGTCAACTCCCCCTGTAAAATACCTTTTTAAAAACTGACCCGGCTAAAGGCTCTTACTTACCCTAATGCTCTTACTGAGCTGGCTATGCAGTCCTCCTTTTCTTGCTTCCAGAGTTCCTGGGTACTTGTGTACTAGCGCTTCCTTGCCTTGCTTTCCGGGGACTTGGTTCACAGGCTCGGGCTTAGAGGTATGGATGGTCCCGGCTTGCCTAGTTCTTTGTTACAAGAGGCAGGATCGATTTAATCTTTTCCAAGTGTCCATGCTCCTACGTAGACGTCTGCTGCTATTCTAACTATCATGGATGGTTATGGTGGTTCCCCAGCTGCTGCTCCTATTCCTTTTGATGGTGCCAAATCAGGTTACTTTGCTGTTTTAGCTTGCCCAGTAGGCAGTTAGATGTAACCGGCAGCAGTACTATGATAGCCTTAGAGCGCAGATGCCTCTGTCCCTAGGAACGTGATGCTTAGGTGCGAGGTTGAGATGACGGAAAGACAGAAGAGTATAAGCAGCTGTAAACAGGGCATGCCACAGCTGGGCTATTGTCTTATAATCAAATGACAAAGTGGGAGCAGCTCTTTAAGCAGCAGGTTTTAATCGATCAAATGTGAACTATGAGACGCTTTTATTTGCCGGGACATTCTCTGCTCTTTTGATGTCGTCCTGGGATTTGCCCCTTCAGTATAGAGTAAGGGCTGGTCTGCATCTCGGAAGGAAGCTGGTATGTGTCTCTATTCATTGTTTTAGCTTTCCCCGGACCGCCACGAACTTACTTTCTTTGAGAACTAAAAGTCTATGCGAATGCCTAGATCTCAAGCCCCACTACACTGGATTTATTCGGTTCCTTCTCTGCTTCTGGGTGCAACTCCACTTCAATCTTTACTTATAGCTCTTCTTTCCTTAGGTTTACCTAGAAGTCAAAGTCAGGATCCCCTCACTGAAACTATAAGTCCATTGACTAAGAAGTATACCTGGAACAAAAACTTCACGGAAAGTCAAAGAAACAAACCTTCCCTTAAGCAAAAAGCGGCTAGAGCAAGATCCACTGAGTAAAAGTACTGCCTTGCCAAAAGCTACCAACCAAAGAAAGTAGAACCCTTGAAAGAGAGACGTAGGCCCGAAAGCAAGAGAGAGAAGGTTTCGTTTACCACTTGAACTGGAGTATCGGAACTAGCACGACGAACAATGCTCGGCACTCTGTAAAGTTAGCCCCTAATCAAGCTCCCAGGTTACTTTATAAGTAAAGAATATGGAAAAACCCGGCACGCAGTTCCCGCTAGCATGGATCCATGGCTCTGTAAAACCATAAAGGGAAAAGTGATATCCTTCTGTGTTTCCACTCAGAGTCCGAAGAGATTTTACTGCTTTCATCCCGAACCTATTATTATTCGATTCGATTTGATTCTTTTTGTCTTCCCATTTATTGAGAGATTATTACTTAGGTATATATCCAAACGGCTCAATTGCCTGGACATGAATTGGCTCCACGATTCCTTGGTTACGCCGGCCGAGTCCTGATCCGGGGAGGAATTTCTCGGAACTTGGGACTTTACAAAGACATTGTAACTAAAAGAAGTAAGGGGTCAATATTCCTTGACAGGGGGACGAAGTATTAGTATTAAGGCCACTCAATGACCTGCACTTGCTCGAACGGGAATCCTGCCAACAAGCAACGCAACCAGAGTTCTCAGTTCAGAGTCGACAACAGCAATAAATTCAAACCAGTAACTATATCGTCCTGAAGACGGGAAGAAGTGGCATTTGGAAGTGTTGCTGCCGGAACATTGAGGTTTATAAATCACAAGGCTTGCACTGTCTTTTGACACTTAGGCGCACAGCGTGCCATTGGTAATGCCTACGGTGCCAAAAATTCCCTGTCCTAATAAGAGTAGTTTCGGGAACGTGGAATGTCAGAGAAATGCAAATGTTATAACTCCAGAAAGTAGATCCATCGGTTCAAAGCTTGAACGGGACGGTCCTCCTTATTCAATCTCTTTGCGGGACACTGACTCTGATATTGAAAGAATAGGCGAGCTAGTAGTGTGCCTGTGCCTAGCTAACAGAATATGGATTAGTGGGAAGGTAGGATCTGATCCAGTAGGCTTAACTTCCTTACCTTCACTCTTACTATCGGTATCGGGGAAAGAAATGCTATAAATCAAGATTAGGATGGCATTGATCCGACAGCAGGAAGCGAAAGTATCTGTCCCTGGTGCAGGTGAATGCAGTGAATGAACAAGGCTTTCAGCACCTTTCTTTCTTGCCCCTAAGCCTTCCTTCATCAATAGAGAACATGGTCCAACATGGAATCTATCTCTATCTATAACATAACATATGGAGTATTAAACAATAGCTTCTTTCTTCCCCCGTCGGATGATGGCAACCTTTTCATTCACACTTCCTCCGGCATTCTATTCGATTCTATTAGAACTTTAGAACACCGGACGGCTGAAAGAAAGCGTAACGAGCCATAAGACTAGTTCTATCTTTTGGGCGCGGGTTCCTCATTGGCCTTGGCCCCTTCTAAGGCGGATCCGCTTGGTAAAGAAGCGATAGCATTCCGGGACAGGACAAAGAACAAGCCTCCGATAGGGAAGGGCTTTTATGCAACTCGAAATCCACCCGGAACTAGGAATAGCCTATAGCAATCGCCCCTTCGGGCCTACCTTAAACAGTAGGTCTCTCAACGTGGGTATCGAGGCCTCGCCAATATCTAATACGAATACCAAGTCGGCCATTCACATTCGGGAGTAGTAAGCTTGCCCAGCAGAGGGAGACCCTAAATGCTGTCTGTAGACATAGCACATCGCCGCAGTCTAACCGCACTTTGACCAGGCACGGCGAGAACCAGTCAGCGCCAACAAAAAAAGAGTAGACGGAACACGTCACCAACCCAGCCGCCAGGGGCGAAGAGCTCAGCGAATGGAATAAGTAGGCAGGGATATATATAATTTAGTAGGGAAAAGTTCTTTGTTGCACTTGTTCCCAGGTGAGATCAAAGATCGATCTTTCAACGCATTGATTTCCTACTTTAGTTGTTCGTCGGATCAGGTTGGGAAGTTGTTCGGTATCTTGGGAACAGTAAAAGAATCCGCAGTGCCAGTGTTGTCTACTCGATGAACAGCAGGATCAGATTCCAAATAAAGGGAAGTAGGCTCTAATCACGTAAGATACTTTAGGGAGCGTAGGTACGATGTAGCACAGTATAAGTTCTATTGGTAATAAAGGATATATGGGTCAGAGCAAAGAACCAAACTCAGTTGTATAGGTACGATCTATGGCGTTAACCCAGACTTTTTTTAGTCAGTATCAGGTTTTAGCTAGTAATAACAGAATGGAGTGTGGTAGATTACCCATAAGATAAAGTATCGGCAGCGGTGTTTTCTGTTGGAGCAGTGGGATTGAACTCAAGTCCAGTCATAAGGAAAGTCAGGCTCTAAATCCTTAGTTACAGGACTAAATGCGAGTCAAGGGTAGGTTGTTTTACTATGGTGACTGATTGATTCTTTTACTTATGACCATATTGTAGTAGCTCCAGTCTGATTAGCAGCAGCGGAATCTCCTCTCTGTTCCCCAAGTTACCATAGTAGAAGCGCTCGTTTTATTATAGTTAAGCGGATTCGATTCTGATAGCTGTCAGTTTCATTCCCTTTTCTCTGAGGAACAGTATTAGGTAGTGTGGTTAATCATCCCGAGAAGCACCCGTTTAAGTCTAAACAACAGGAAAGTAATCCCGAAGTTCGTATAAGGAAGGGTAGGAGTATAGGTTCAAGTTTCATCGGTATCGGTTCTACTCTTTTAGGCAGTAGTGCATTCCCTGTTTTGAGTTGTTCTCTCATCAGTAGTAGGTTGATTCCTGTCCTTACTGGCTCTAAAACTTCAATTGTGGGGGGTAAGATGATATTCTTTATCCCTTGGCTTTCATGCTGTAGCTATTGGAACAGTATACTCACTAATGAGAACAGACAAGTATACAAACCAAAGCAAGACAAGCGACTACTAGCTCTAAGTACATATCCTTCTAGCTCTAATTCAGACTAGAAACTCTCTCGCCCTGCCCTTCAAGTCTTCCATCCTTACATGCCTGGCATTTACATCTGTATTTGTCTTTTTAAACTCCTATTATGTGTATGTTAGTTTGGCTCTTCCAATACTGTCCTTAGTGTTCATTTCACCCTAGAAGTTCGAAGCCCACTCATAGGTATAGAGATCAGAGAACTATTCATAGAGGTGTAAAGGTGTAAGAGCGCAAGCCACAAGAATCAAAGTACTCAGAAGTAGAACCAAACTTCTTATTATCATAAATAGAGGTACGATAGCACAGCGCCCTACTTGTTCACTTCAAACCGACACCCCTTACTATTATTGGATTTAGCTAATGCCTATAAGCCTGCCTATCCTTTAATTAAGTCTGATTCCACAATAAAATAAGAATTGAACTCTAGTGTGAATAAGAATCCGATGCTAGTAGCAAACAGACTTGTTAACTACTTACTACCAGCTGCACTACTTACTACCAGCCTGGCTCCCTTGCACTTCATTCCATATCTATTGTTTAAAACTTACCTTCCTAATATACAATTATGTAATTCCTATATAACTAACAAGAGTACAATCGGTGCTTCTCATAATGGAACTAGCGTCAAACATACTTGAACTATAGAGTATAATAGGATAATGCGGGATATGTTGTAGAGAGCACAGCAACAAACTCAATAGATAAAGGTGGAACTGCTATTGACAAAGCTATAGCTCATAACTAGGAATACACCGATAGAGGATAAGACCTTAGCTCCCCGAGCAGCGAATCGAGCTACAGCTGATTAGACTGACATCACTGGTAGAGAGAATCCACTATTTATATAAATAATAAGAAAAGTCTGAATACGGGAACTCGGGCTTACAACCCATTCTTTTCTTCTAATATACAAGCGCCACTAAGTAAGACCAAGCTATGTGTTTGTGAGTTATGTAAAGTTATGTTAAAGGGAGCGCTAAGGTTGCGATAAAGGAAATACAGAATGCGGGGGACATCTCAAAGTCTGATAAGTCCTCATTGCATTACTTGTGGCTTATTCAATTGTTAGATGCGCTATAGATTGTACCTATACATCTTATACTTACTACTGAGAATACATCTCATACTTACTACCTAGTTTGGTTCTATTATACTATATGCTTATTCTTATTACAACGTTCCAAAGATGGAATCCGCAATTGGGTTGGAAAGGTAAGGCTAAAAGCTAGTAAGGATCAAATGTAAGGTGTTAAGAAATTCAGTATGTAGCTGAGGAGGGCAGTTCAGCTTGAAAGCGAGTAGCTGTAGAGTTGTACTTACTGGTAGAAGTCTTATAGTGGAAATAAGTAATGAAATCAAGGAGCCTTATACTGTAAAGGTAAATACATATGTGATGTGTCGGGTAGTCATAGTTCTATAGCAGATTGGCATAGTTTTAGTTATAAGCCAAAGAATAATAGCCCTGAGAGTAAGCCTGTTTGTCAATATCTATTTGATTATTCTCTTATATAGTTGTGGGATCCATTATTGTGTTAGTATCGATATCAGCCTTTCCACACAGGTAGATGTATTCCTTTTCGGTGTATCAACTCTTTATTCTTTTAATTATGACTTATTGTTTTAGGGGAAGAGCAAAAGGTAGGCTAGTAGAAGGGAGAAAGAGCCAGGCCAGTAAGAGTTAAGTTCCAATCCAAGGAGATAAGTAATTACTAATGCACCAAGGCAGTGAGTTCAGAACTAAGTAGTACAAACCTTATAGTGGAGCTCAAGAATAAGATAAGGTAGTGTTTGTTTGGTTTTTCTCGGTAGAAGAATAGAAAGTGTGCAATACCGGCTTAAGGGCAGGAGAGGCTGTTTGTTAACTACTGATCTAATAAGTTAAAGTCAAACAAGTAGGATTTGGTGCCTCAGTGCTGCAGAACGAAAGTAAAGGTAGTATAAGGCTGTTGGGCAGTGGAGCAAGGCCCGAATCCGTAGCTTTAGTATAAGAGTCAGCAGTGTTAGAGTGAAGGTAGGGAGAGGCGGACTACAACAAGTAAGTAAGGAGCCAATGCGGCAAGGATATTACTTGCATTCGGTGAAGTCTATTATGCCAAAAAAAAGTTTATATTATTAGAGTTACTTGTTGAAGAATAAAAGTATGGAAAGCAAGGCGCGAGTTGCCTGTTGTTAGGTTGTTGCATTCTTGTCAGTACCGGTTCAAGCCTTTAGCTCCAAAAACTATTACTGCTCGCTGTCGACTCTCCTTATATAGGAAACCTGATGCAAACTCAAGGGACGGTAGCGAGCTAAAAACCTTAGTGCAATTACCGGGTTTGAGTGAAAGTATAAGTATTTAGGAAGCGCCAGGGTAAGTCCCATAAGTAATAGTGCAATTCCTTATTCCTAGGGTTGATTCTCTTCCTCTATATGTCATAGAGCATATTTGAAGTATAAGTAACCTACACCAATCAAAGACTAATAGACAGGGGGATATAAGCTAAGAGCAGGAGAAGAGTCAGAGTTAGCCCGCAGAGGAGGAAGCCCTAGTTTCAAGTGAGAGTATTGTTGTCAGTGTATCAGTATTGGGTTTATTTCTTTATTGGCCCCTTTCCAGCCTTACCGCTAACAGCTATTAGTCTTCGGGACTACTACTACCATGGTTCGATTCCCATTATAAGTTAGTTAAGCCCAAGTGCCCAGTATAGGGAATGCAAGAAGGGAGTCTAATAATGAAGCTAATGAAAGTACTTTTGATCAGTAGCCGATTTCCTAGTTATATGAAAAACCCAGTATTGTTAACGGTGGTTTCAGTCTCTTACTTATACTGGTTCAATTACAACGGTAGTACCCGAGTTCTCTAAGGTATTGGAAGACCTTGAGTTGGTAGATGAAGACCTTTAGTTATTAGATATGGAATGAGTTAGTGTATATGAAATGATAGACATTAGCAGGATTCCTTATTGGCAGTTCACTTTTGAGTCTAGTAATTCGTTTTTGTCTTATGTTGGGCACTAGCTCATTCGGTGTATCGTCACTCAATCCAGTATCTAAGACAACCGCCCCAAATAAGGAATTGACAACAAATTCTCAGATTTCACTGCGGATAACAAGGGTCGATGTAATTGAGCTACTCGATAAGACCTAACTATGGCTCCTGAACTCCACTTTGAATCTCCTACTTCTTTATCTTAGCTTGGCACTGCCTTCTCCAAACTCAGGGTTCGCATTCTCCAATAGCCCCCCACCAAACAAAAGGTATTTCTTTCTTAGATATAAAACTATAACTACACATACGGATCTTTACCCCCACCCAAGCTTATACTGTTGCTCATAAGAATATTACTAGCGCCGATGAGACTGATATCGCTACTCAAAAGAATCAACACACTGGAGAGGAATTCAGCTACCGTCCTTCATTCTCTGCCCCTTCCCTGTGCTGTGCTTCTGCATACACAAATATGGAGTTATGTACTATAAGAATGGAACTGCGCCTAATAAGCATTGCATTAAGTAGTATTGCAATGAAACTCGGAATTCGGAATGAACCTCCCTACTGACCAGCCTTCTTTCTTGGCCTGGCGGACACAAATGCAGAAGTAAGGATGCTAGTCCACACTACATACCAATAGAGCTAGTAGAAGAGACGAGTAACGACAAAGCCACTACCCACTCTGATTCTACTAATCCGGTCTCCCAGGCTCACTGCCTATTTCCCTAAGTACTACCTTCCTGTTTCTCGTTCTGCTACTAATGACGGGGGATTACACAACTGATAACAGGACTTTGGCCTACAACTAGTATTTTGGCTGCTGACCCCGAAGCTGACCTGCCTCACTCCGGTTATTACTACCCTTAACACCAACCCTTATCCGCCAGCTCTAAAACTTATACATGGCGCCACTCAACCAGATTCCTCTGCTAGTTAGAATTGAGCTAGGGCTTAACAGGACTGAAAACTCCAACTCGAAGGCTTTCACTGGACCCAAGTAAGTAGAGACTTTCACTTACGTAACTGGGCATGTAACTCATAGGTACGATGTAGGCGCATCCAACTACTAATACAAAGAAATCAAAGACAGCAAGGCCCCTCATAGGCATATTAGTTAAAGAAAGCAGTAAGGCAAAAATCCAACTCAGTAGTTATGTAGTTATAATAAGAGAACTTGAAAGAAAGATTGGAACCAGTGCTAACAGACAAGTAGACAAGTAGCTACTACTGTAAAGAATGAGACTAGTTTTATGAACCTATAAAGAATCAAACTAATGCCAACAATACTTACTTAATGGGCGGGAACCTCTATCTGGAATCCAACTCATAACTACAATAATGGAACTTGTGATCGGAGGAATAAAGCTATATTTAAGTAAGAACTAACCTAAGTAGTAAAGGAATGAGAGCACACCATGCGAGGAAAGAATAGTACAGTTGTCGGAGTTCGTGGATTAGTTGTCAAGTAAGAGAAGTGGGCTTGGGCTCATTAGTATCGGACTCAAGGTGTGATAGCGCCAGCAGTAATAGACTCATAGCGTTACAATAGAAGAAATCCAATCATGAGTATAAGAATTAGGCCAGTGATAACAGGAAACCAACTCCAAAGTGAGAATTCACCTCTTCCAGAGAAAATAAAGTATCAGACTATAGTTTTGACCCCCGCAATAGCGCATATCAGGTATGGAATGCAAAGTCACGGTATGGCACTTAAGGTAATGAAACACACAGCAGTAAGTATAAAAGTAAGTAGTAACAGACGAGAGACAGGATATTTAGAATGAGATAGAGCAATGCTAGACTTAAAACCCTAAGAGGTAGTTTTAACCCAAGTCAAGCCAGCTTTGAGTTCGGAGTGGCATATACTGTTAGTGGATCAAATCCCTATTCCCGAGTGGATTCTTGCCAGTTGCAGTTCGATCCTTGCTTACACCCTTGAGCTACTGTTTCGCGTTCCCCAGCTGTGGGAACCAACCCTTGCTATTCAATACCACTACCAGGACCGGATTACTACCCATGAGACTGACACTGTGAAGAACCTAAAACAAACTCCCATTGCTTTGCTCTAGGGCTTACGTAAGTAACTTGGGGATTCTTTATTCTGGGATTTTGTCTTATATCTAGTAGCTAAAGAATCAAAAGCACCAGTTTGAGTTAAAGTCAAAAGTAAAGTGAATTGAATCATCATAATATAAGCTAACAGAATAAGGCATTGAAGACAGTAGTTGGGGAACAAGAGAACTTGAATGCGAGTAGAGAGTTTCAGAGTTAAAGACAGGATGTATAAAGGGTCTAAGCCTAAGCGAGGGGCATTACATGATGAAATAAGTAATTAGAATACTTCGACTGGTACGTACACACCTCTATGAATGAGAGTAATAACAATAAGAATTCAAGCATGGAGCGGGCGACTTAAAGAGCGGAAAAGGGCGGCTTTTGGTCAATCACATGAAGTATAGGGCTTTTTTCAGTAATATCCGTTTTATAGTTAGGCAATTCCGCCTTAAAGCAAAGAGCTTCAAGATCAGTAGCGAAAGTCCTATTTGATAGTCGTTCTCTTATTTCTTATTTCGAGTCTTATTGACTGTTTATATTTGTATGATTCCAGTGTTCCTGTTAAGGTATTGCTCACACTAAAGGAAGTCTTGTCAGCGCTTGTTTCGTTCTGTGTAGCTTTATTGTTGGTCTGGCACTCCCAAGTAGTTACTTATCTAAATCAAATTCCTGTGGTTGTCCCTTGCGCCTTTGCTTGTTAGTTAACTGTTCCGGGGGGCGAAGGTCTTATCTAACTTTAGCCATATAAAGCGGCCCTTGTTATGAGCTATACTTTTGCTTACTAGTGCAATTAATCATGTCTTTTAGTCTCGTTAACGGGGGATGTTTGGCAGGTTTCCTAGTGAGTAGGGTCAGCCTTGTCTTGTTTACACTGTTCATTTCATTTCTTTAGTGCACTGCTCGGGTCTTCTAATACGCTTCGGTAGCACGGTCTTGCAGCTTAGTGTTTCAATACAGAAAGCAAGGCTCGAGTTCTGGGGAGCTAAAGAAAAAGCCTCGGGTTTCCGAGACTTAAGGTGGGGGTGCTGGTTTTAAGCTATAACTACAGGGAATAAGGGAGGAGCAGGAGATACTTTGAGGTTAACTGCGGAATGAAAGAAGCTGCTAGAAGACTCAAACCCACAAGCAAGACTGAAAGGGTAATACACAATACACGAATTATATTCTGGAGGGACAGACTAGGTTGGCAGGCCCAAGCTTAAATACAAGAATGAAAGCAAAGCGCAGAGGGACAGGCCAAGACAAAAGATAGTAAGAGCCCTAACTGTATTATCAGAATGAAACACCCGTTGACTAGATCAGAATGCAACTCACTACCTGTAACTAAGGGACTTCTAGTAATTTGCTTCCTACAACTACTGATGAAACTACTCCACTACGAGTTTGGGCTGTAACCCAGGGCTACTACTAGTTGGGTCAAGAACTCCACTTTAATAGCTTCCCTTGCCTTACAAACAAACAGGCTTTCAGCACCTTTCTTTCTTTCCCTAGCTACTTTCCTAGACTTAACTATAACTCAAACAGTCACTATTTTAGCCGAGTCCTAATTCAGCAGAAAGAGACTTATCACCAACTCAGAAGGATTCACCAACTTAGAAGGATTCACCAAGAACGGAGTGATACTCTACTTCACCCCCGAGCCCGCGAAACTACTTAGCGCTTCAATTGACTGACTACATACATATGGTATTTCACTATCAAGGTTCAGGTAAAAATCAACGAAATATTAACTCGCTCTTAAAGCTACCGTTAGCACAGCTACGGACTCCACTCCAAATTAAAGTCTAATTCTTAACTCCATGCTCTCTATCTATATAACCTAATATCATATAACTAATAACTAAGGGATGCACTTGCTACAACCTTTAATTCTCCGTTGTCTTGGCGAGTCAAAGCTTGTTTGTTCGTCTTGTTGCACCGAGTCAAACATTAATTTCTACAACTCCGTACCTTACGCGCACAGCTGATTAATTATATCGTCGACAGCCATGCTTCAAAACCAGTAATTGATTCTTCCCTTCAAAGCAAGCCAGTAGTCTCTCTTTTTCTTCTTTTCTTAACCGGCCAGTACTTATTTCTCTCCCAGATCTTTTAATAACTGATTTTAGACTCTGATTCTCTAGCGTAGAGAACTTTAACACGCGAACTAGACTTTATTTCTTAACCAACAACGTAATTACCTCTCGAGTCGCCAACACTCGCAACTTCATCATGCTGCTTCAGGTGATTCTATTTCCTCCCTGGGTTTAGCACTTGGTATATCTGTTTGTAAATCAACTGCTTCCCTCTAACGCCGAACCCATCTCTACGCTACGAGAAGGAGCGGAAGCCTACTTAACCGACACAAGCTAGGGAAACCAAAGGTATTTAGAAAGTAAGGGCGAGCTCAAGAGGAAAGGCGAGCTCAAGCTCAATACGGGGCAAGTGACTACTAGACTTACCGCCGAACACAGGACTTGGTTATAACATAGAGTCTCTAACAGTACTTAATATAACATGGAGTCTCTCAATAATTGGTAATGAATAAATAGCAAAGATTTGGAATTAATAAATAATAATTGGTAATGAATAAATAGCAAAGGCAGTAAAGGAAGGGAAGAGGCATGGAGGACAGGGTTGACTCAAGAAAGAAGAGAGTCTTACGGCTCTTCTGTGATATTACCTATTTCATCCCTCCGGTCTAGAATAGCTGTCTGTATTGCATGGATAACCAGTCTGCAATGCTAGGTGAGTATCCTGATTTATGAGTGAGTTTCTAAAGACAGAGGGCCAAGCTAAGCTCCCATAATAAAGTAGAGTAGCTCCTCTATCCCACGTAGCGGTAAGCAGAGATCTTACGATAGACCATACCCCTAATTACACCAATGTAGATAGGAAGGATATAGAATAAGTAATCTCAGTAGATAGGGGAATAATATAGAATACAGTATTATGGAATAATATAGAATAAGTAATCTCAGTGGATATAGGAATAATATAGAATAAGTAATCTCTTCGGAGCTTGGGAAAGAAAGGGATCAAAGGAGAAGCTTTGGCATGAAGTAGGCGTGGGCACATGGCATTGAACTCAATCCGCAGCTATTGATCTACAACCGCTCTTTTCAACATCCGCAGTGCAATCAACCGCTCTTTTCAACATCAGCAGTGCAATCTATACTTTCCCATCTTTAGCTAGATTAAAAAAGCTGTCAAGCAAGGGCTTTATTTCTTAGTTAGTAGGGAAACACGGAATGCCGGTTTTACTACGTTCGGGTGTGCCCTGAGTTGCCTAAATCAAGGATAAGATGATTTTCAAAGCAAAGAGACCTACTTAACTCTTTGGAGGGCACTTTACAGATGGAGTTTCGGAGTGTGGGGGCTTCTGCCATAAAAGATAATCGTTGCGTGAGTTTGATAGCTATCTCTTAGGGGCTTCTTTTGCTTCTGTGCCCTTGGCTTTTAAAGAGAACCCCATTCTTAACCGGGAGCGAGGCGAGCAAGAGAGTCCCACTGCAGAACTCAATGATGGGGTGGAAGTCTTAGTTTTCTACAGGAATACCAGGAGAGGACGGTCTAAGTCAAGAGAGGACGGTCTAAGTCAAATCTTTCTTTCTATCTATATATGTCTAAGTGTCTAAGTCCAATCTTTCTTTCTTTCCTACTAGTCTCATAAATTATAAATAAGTATATCGTCATCAGATGGAAGTGCAAAGGCTTCACTCTCTTTCCGTTTTTTCAGCCTAGTTTAGACAGTTGATTCAGAGCAGGGGAAATGGTTAATCATGAAGACCGCTCCTTTCTTTGGTTCCGGTTAAAAGAGTCTGCTTTAGGATGGGTTAATGTAAGGTGTCATAGTGGAATCCTTCAACGATGTGATCAACGCTTAAGGCTTTGACTGTGGAATAGCCAGAAAGAATTAATTCATGCACGAGGTATCTAGCTTACTGTAAGGGTAGTACTAACTCACTCATAGGTTCCAATCCCCTACTCCCCTATATCTATCTCTATAGTCTTTTCTCGACTCCCCTATATCTATCTCTATAGTCTTTTCTCGTTGTGGACTTATTTTTAATGGATGCAGTTTCGATCGGAGGGAGTAAGTATAAGTTGTTGACGAGTTGGATTCTCTTCTTTAAGTCCTCCTATCTTGCCATCCACTTGTAGAGCAGAGCCATCGTTGTTATAGATTCATTGACCAACAGTTTATAGATTCTTTTCTTCCTAAGGAATAGCTCGCGGCAGAGGTTTCTATGATTCTATTTATCATCTTTCTTCTCCTGGTAATTCATGGATCCAATTTGGCCTCTCTCCTTTCTGGGCTTGTTGAAGAGAATTGAAAGCACATCATATATACTAGCGGAACAATACACCTATGACTAAAAAAGTCACTTATCGTATTCTCTCGTCCGCCGGCCTTTCACCCACTTATTAGTTTAGTACTTGGTCCTTAGCTTCTCTATAGTTTCTACTGGTGCGCTATCGCTTATTGACCCACTAGCAGTGTTGTCTCCAGGACTGGACTCTCAATCCGGTGTGAAAGCGGAATCAAGATCAGAAACAGAAGCCAGAGAAGGATCTTAATCTTCAGGGCGAGAAGGAAAGTTGTTGAATGAGTTGTTCCAGAATCAGAATAAGAGCGATTTCCTGCGGGATAAGAATCATAACGAAAAGTATAGTTTGGGGGAGTTTCAGTTTACAGTGATAGTTAAGAAGACAGATCTTCAGCAGTTCCTGTTCTAGTGCTAGTTTAATCCATAATCAAATCTATTTATGGTTGCCTAATTCTGTAAACTCCTAAGGCGCAAGTAAAAGATCCAAATGATATAAGGTATAGAAAGCGGGTAAGATTGGCACTCATATACTTTAGCTCGAAAGATCCAATTGATTCTTCAGCGTTAAGTCATGCCAGGCCCAGACTTAAGTGCGTCAGTGTCTGTTATGGAATTATTTGTGGCCCTTAGATTATAGCCACCAACTAAGTTTACTGTTACTTCGCGGGTAATTAGATATAGATTCCAGTGGTTCACAATTCAAGGTGTTGGCGCTCGATAAAGTCAACTCGATCAGAAGAGGAAGCTGGAGTAGAATCGAATGCAGTGCTAGGAAATTATTTATCTGTTTCAAATCAAAGTGTAGTTCGAGTTTCATCGACCAGAGCGGATCCAGCAGTCAAGTCAAATGTGAGTTTTTAAGCTAAAGTAACGTGAGTTGGGGCGCTAAGTAAGACAAGAGATAAATAACACATGATTAACTTTAGAGGTCGGGCGTGGTACCAAGAAACAATTTCTTGTAGGTGGTTAGGAATGAGTGTGATCTTCAATCCTTTCTTTCCACTTTACTTTCTACGAACAGTAGGGAGAGTAAGGCCAGTCAATTCCAACCTTTATTGAATCTGACCTTAAGGCTACGGAAACCGCCGAAACAAAGAAACTTAGGCGAACGGCTACTACTAATATAATAGGGGAACCGGACTGTTGACGCTCTAAACTCAAAATAACATACATGCACTAACGCGAAGGTAACAAAAAAGGGGTAGATAACAATCAGAATAAGTTGGAAGAGCCCCTCTAACTAACGCTATAAATTATACGTCACTAGTATGATCTGATACATTGGAAAGTGTTGGCCGACTACACTCCGAAAATCACAGAAGCCATAAGGTATAGACAAGGGGGAAGCCATAAGGTATAGAAAGGGGTGGTGAAGATTACAAACAGCTATACAAGGGAAGTAAAGAATAAATTCAAGGTATAAAGCAGTTTCAAGATCATCGGCAGGATCAAGATCTTCCACTTCAGTTTCAGTTATTGGCTTTCCCTTATTTAGGAGTAGTAAAGACTTATATATGCGTAAATGTAAGTGAGGATGCTGGCCAGGCGCTCTTTAGCTGGAGAAGATGCTTCATCAGGATCTCATAAAGCATAAAGCGGGTCTAAGAGTTCGGGTGTTTTACTTTCCGTCTGATGCTTCTACGCTCGATGATAGATTCAATTCCAATTCTTAAGCTCCTTTTCCTTGTCGTTTCGATCCGTTATTGGCAGTTGGGCCATAATCCAAGTCCATTTCGAGTCTCGCTGTAGCTCCTCTTTAGCCGGATTGACCATTTTATTAGTAACAAACAGGCGGACACTCTTTTTTCTTATAGGGAGGTTTCTGAAGCTGGCTTAAAGGACTATTTCTTATAGGGAGGTTTATTAAGCCCCTTCCTAGTAGTGCTTGGCTTGTCGGTTATTCAAGTCTAGTTCGAAAGGAATCATCAAGTGAATAAGTAGTTTCAAGATCGGAATCAATATGTTTAGCTGTGCGAAAGGCCAGTTTCAAAGTTTCTGATTGTGTTGTCAGTTCATAAAGTGTAGAGTATGGGGCAGAATCATAAGCTAGAGAAAGATCTTCCATCAGTAAGAGTTTGTCTCCGAGATCTGGATATGAATAAAGATAAGGAGCTGTATAAAGATATGCAGCTGCTGAAAACCAGACTTGCGCTTCTGGAGAGTTATAGTCGTTTAAGGCCTTGACACCCTATTTTAGAAGAAAAAACTGTAAATAGTGTTCGGTGCCTCTCTGTCCTCATAGTGAAGCGTTCGACTTACTGCCGATATTATATATTAAGGTGGGGAGTCCGCTGTGTTGTTAGCTTCATTTGTGCAATCATAAGCCAAAAGCAACAACGGCTTTCGCACAAGCAAGGACGCCAGAGGGAATAGAATTGAGTACCATAAAGTTTAGCTGCACCTTTAAATATACTAGACTCTAAGTACCGCCGCCACTTGTTTCTGGCTTAGAGGCTGTTAGTTATAGAGAGAGTTGTTACCGGGCAGTCAGTGATAGAACTAGCTGTAGCGCTACTCCAGAAAACTACAATTGATGAACTGATGCCTTATATCCATAGATTTGAGGAATATGCCTACACCTACACCTATATACAAAGTTTCCCTTAGCGCATAGGAAAACAAGGAATTCCAATCATTCATTGAAATTGTAAACTCACTGTAGAAACTAAACTCTGTAAGTGCTTCAACGCCTTGATTACCAGTATCTTATCTATACCTCTTTCTTATTGCATTTGCATCTTTTACTTGCACAAAGAAGAGACTTTTGATACCGCACAGCTTCCTCACCAGCAACTCGGGATTAAATTGGAACAGTCGCCAACATTAAGCTGCTGATTCTTGAGTCGACAACACAGGAACGTAACAGACTTATAGGCTAGAGCACCTCAGCAGAGCTTCTATCTAAACTTGACTTATGAACGAAAGCCAACCAAAAGATGACCCGCCAATCCTGTATTCGGACTTTTGAACAGAGCTTTGTTGTTTAGTTCTTCCATATGTTGTTCATAGCTAAATGATCTTCTTACTAAAAATAATAGACTGTAGGCCGCCCCATGCGTGAGTAAAGAAAGGACATAGGAGAGGCAGAGGTCCCGAGAAAGGACAGAGGCGGAGGCAACACACATTAAATTTAGGACAGAGGCTGAGGTTTAAGGGAATTTACAAAAAAGAAGGGAATTGAGTTTACCCTAGACATTAAAAACAGAGGACCATGTTAGAGATCTACTTGCGCTGTTCCGTTGCTTGTTCCCCTAAACTCTGTGGTGACTGCTTTATGGTTACTTTTGCTTCCTTACTCACATATTACAAGAAGAACCAATTGAGGCAAAACTAGAAAGCGCCCCCACCAATAACTAACTCACTACAGTACTTTATTCTTGCCCTAAGCCGAAAACTTGACTTGAGTAAAAGAATGGAAACTGACTTATCGTAGAGTACTTATGAGGAGTACTTCTTTTATATAAGACTGTATTCTTAGAGGGCTACCCCTTATTCTTCTATTTCCTACTTTGGCTACAGGGTTAATGTCGTTTAAAAAGAAAGTAGGAAAGAGGTAACACTTCGGAGTTAAACTATAAGAAAAAGTAGAAGGAAAGGCCGAGACAGAGAGCGTTGCTTGTTCCGAGACAGGACAGAGAGCGTTGCTTGTTCCGTTCCGAGGGTCGGCTTGGCTTTTTGACTTGCGCACGGAACACGTGCTATGTTCTCAATCGGCGAGGTCCACCTTTGGTCTCAGGTCTCACATGGCTAGCTCCCTACCATCGAGATCTCATATCATTCCATATATATAGAGAACCAACTCATTCCATATATATATAGAGAGAACCAACTCATTCCATATATAGAGAGACCCAAGAAAAGAGGGGCTTTCATTGATACAGGGCCCATACTCGGCTTAGCAAACCTACTTTCTAGGAGACCAACAACTTAGTTTGGGATATATACTTTCTAGGAGACCAACAACTTAGTTTTGGATATATATAGTGAAGCCGTAGGAAGGGATATATATAGTGAAGTGCAGCCGGCAGCGAACTCACCTGGCCCTCGGCATTAAAGGGGCGCCAGGAACAGCAACAAAGGGGAATGCCACTAGTGTTTTGTTACTCTACCTTACACAGCAACTCTAACTTCTACTTTCTTTACATACTATAGCAGGTGTCAATCCTTTTTTTTGTCCAGCGCTCTTGACCTGAGCACAACATAGTAGGAGTCCACTAAGTCCAAGTTCCATTATTCAAAAGCTATGAATGATCAGGCAGGCTATATTCCAAGGTTCGGGCAAGGAAGCCCTCAAACGGTAGGGCATTGAAAGCATGAGTTTTACAAAGAATCGGCGGGATCGATTCTTTATTTAAAGTAACAGATGGTAGTGCGTTAGACTTATTTACTTGTGCTAACCTTCATTAGTATGCCGATGCTCTTAAAGCCATCTTCTGCGCTCGATCAACTGTAAATTCCTTATTTCCTTTTAAAGAAGCTACTAAACGATAGGAGTTAATACGAGTTACTACAACTCTGGCAAGACTTCTTTGTGGCTTGGGACCCCCGATTTCTCCCGATTAGAGAGAAGAAAAAGAAATATCCCCAGGGGGGGGGGCGAACTCTATAAATCCAACGCCAAGTAAAGCCAACGATAAGGAAGCTTGCATGGCACGACAAACTGGAACGGGAACTCACACTTTCGATTATGTACCTTAAGAGAAATGCAAATCACTGGCTGGGAACTCTATATTACAGTATTGAAATCCTCCGCCCATACATATTGATTCGTCCCCTACATATTGATTCGTATGGATCACCAACAAAAGGAACGGAATCCATCCAAATGGCGAAAGTGATCACTGCTACAATTGGAACTAGTCGGGGTCGGGATGGAGCGGAAGTAAAAACTAGAAAGAATAACCCCTTTATGCTATAAAAGGAAAGGCGGACTCAAGGGCAGCAGGACTTAGGGTTTACACAGGAAATCCAAACAGGGGGGCACTAAAAAAGAATGCGATCAGCACTTCCTCAAAAGAGCACTTAGCCCTTCAACTGACTCAAAGACATAAGCACTAGAGAAATACTGAACTTAGGACAAAAATGGGCTGTGCAACTTATAGTAAAATCAAATAAAGGCAGAGACTTCAACTCACTCCAGAGGTTTAGCTTTCCAATACAATTGAAGGGGGCCTACACTTAAACTAATTGGATACAGGTATTAGCTTTGCCCTCTTACTGGCTTGGGCTTAAGGGCATAATAGAATCAAGCTTTTCTTCTTACTTGCTTTACTTAGCCCTTCTCTTTACCCATATCCCATATATAGTATGCTTGCTTTCCTTAGCCCTTCTCTTTACCTATAGTATGGCTTGGAACTGGAGAAGCTCACCTTATGATTGGATGATTGAGGAATCTTTGAAAGCAAGGTAGACGCCATCTTTGCCATATCCAATCTCTGTGTCAACCGAAGAAAGGCGGCTAAAACCATGGGAAGGAAAGATCAAATATCCCATGCATGAGCACAGAACAAGAAGGGGCAGCGGAGCGGGGACAGATGATATTCTTTTTCCTTTCTAACTAATGAATGGGACATCTTCCTTACCTAAAAAGCAACTTGACTTCTATGCAGGCATCAGGAAAGGTATTTACCCTTTTCAAGTCACTTAATAGACGGTTTAGGCTTTCGGACAAATGACATATCATAAGATGGCATCAAAGATAGAAGGAAAGTCCAAATCAATAGTAAATATATCCTCGAAAAGGAAAGAATGCATTCGACTAGTCAGATTGATACTGTGCCGATGGTTCGAAAGACACTTTATTATATACCTTATTACAGTTGTGTCACTTTAGGAATAGAAGGAGCAGCTTTAGTTCATTCAGTAGGAGCCGGTAATTCATTTCCTGAAGCAAGGGATTACTACTCCATTCTCCATTCTGGTAAGGCATTACTGACATCTTGGAATGGACCAGTTGCTGATCCTTAGAACCTGATTGAGTTTTAGAGTGTCTTTGGGACCTATACTTGTTTCTTCTTGAAGTCGACGTGAGGCGATTAGTCGGACTCTTTTAAAGAGGGCATGGGTCTGGTAATTCGGAATATAGAAAAGGAGGAGCAGCTCTCGAATCTATCCCTTTCTTACCGGAACTAACTAACATAGTGATAGTACGAAACTAACATAGTAATAGTACGAGCAGGGAAAAGGAGTAAATAGACTGTTACCCGTCAAGATCCTATGAATCCGGGGGTATATGCATCCATTCTTACTGGCTAAGCTAATACCATAAAGGAAGGTGAAGAGAATGGGTTTTTCGCCCAAGAAAGGAAGGGGCTTTAGAGCTTTTTACGGCAAATGTGCTGCGGATTCAATAGCTCCAACAAGCTACTCGCAATAGAAGTTGACTTAACTCGCATTAGCGAGCTGCAATGCTATAATAGCTTAGCCACCCTATACTCTAGCCCGTGCGTAGGGGTGTTTTGGCGTGTGCGGAGGCGGTTCAGATCAAAGAGGAACTATTCCTTTCCTTGATTTACTGATTGCTTTAGATAGTCCCCGATAGTGGTCGAGAAGAGAGAGCGCCAAAAGGGTAATAATAGGATTTAGTTAGAGTGGTCTGCTCCAGGGATTACGTCTTAAAGGAATTAGCTTTCTGGATTCAGCTGTGTTGGGAATAACTGAATCATGTACTGGTGCTGCTGTGTTGGTACGGGAATAACTTGTCTGTTACTCGTACTTAAGAGCTTAGGAGTGATTCAGGAGACTTATGTGCTAGATTACTCTTACTTCAACTAACATTCTTTAAGTAATAATTCGCTTTCTATCTTGTCTCTCACCGGGCATAGAACAAAGTAAATCATACTAAACGGTTCAAAAGGGTAACTACCATCTACAACTTAATTTGGAATATCTATTCTTTTCAGCTCAGAGTAATACTGATCTTCTTTACCTTTCACGCTTTGGAGTTAACTCTTCTCTTAATGTCAAACTATATTCTTATTAATGTCAAACTATATTCTTTTCTTCTCTGCAGGCTAAGCGCATTCTTCTTCTTGTCTTGCCCGGCCTCTCTTGGAAGTTAAGAATGGAATTTCAGATTACTTGTTCACCACTGAACCTCTGATTGGGCATGAGATTCGGCTTAGGCTTTAGCTTCTTCTCTTTATAAAGCTTCTGCGGAAAGATCTTTGTTCCCCACTTCTTGAGACTTATCGGTGAAAGCTTGATACCCCAGATTTATTTACCGATAGCGGATGAGAATAAGGATTCCACTGAACCCCCGCAATTCTAATATGTAACCTGAGACTGCCACTAACAACCATGGAAGGTGCTCTTTTCCCCTATCTTCTGAACCAAAACTGGAGCTTCTTTTCATCATCGCCTTCCATCCATGTCGCTATCTAAGTTGCTACCCTTGTCCCCGATTTACTAGTTGTTGTGCGACTCCGACCATCCTTGTAGGCAGATGATACGATCGATTCTATTCCTTCATAAGCTTGAGAAAGGTAGTTTTCGACAGCTGTGGAAGACTCGCTTAGGTATGGTAAGTATGGGCTGGCATCTCTATGGGTACGAGGATCATCGAACGGATTCAATTCAGTAGATTGGCCGGCTTGCTTGGTATGGATGGTAGGATCGTAGGCTTTAGTTGTTAGAGTTTAGGATCCGAGATTCGATACCGATACCGGCGATAGTGTGTGTCTTTCTAGTGTCTTTCTTGTTCTTGATAACATATGTAAAGGCGAGACTATTCGGGTTTGTTTCTCTTTCCTTTCTATCTTTATCAGCAGTAGAGAGAGATTTGAGCCGAGCCATGGGATGTCTCACGAACGAATACTATACGGTTGAGTATCGATATCGAGTTAGATAGTGGTTTTCTGTCTTGTTCCTATCCGGATCCGTATCTTTTATACCAACAGATCTCGTTGTGCTCTGGGAGAAAGCCAACTACGATATGAAATCGGAAGAAACCAAATGTCTTGAAAAGGCCTTGGCATCAGGTTAAGGTCAGGTAAAAACAACCAAGCATAAGAGGTCTTGGCTCTTGACCATGACCAATCCCCAAGCTACCCATCTTCCTGTGTGTGCTATCTAAAATAAGGAATAATACCCGCAAGCAAAGTCATTAAATCTCCAATTCTTCCTCACCCGGATCAAGCCCAAGGTCAGCCAGCTTCTTTCCTATCGGCATATCCCTTTTCCTGTTCACGACTCCGATCTTCTTTCATCAGCTGTTCTTGCTAACGGTCTTGACTTTCAAGGGAGAGAAGGAACCCGAGCCAACAAGTCGTTCGGTTATAAAGCACTAGCGGTCTTACTTTGCTTAGGAAAGATGCGATTAGCCAAGAATGGCGAAAGCTGAATCAGCTGGCAGCGTTGAATCGAGATTGGTATTGGCTTGATCTGATCTAAAGTAGCTCCGGATTCTAGGTCTTCTGGAAAGGGGGCGAAGTAACTAACTAGAGGAGGGGCCCGGCAAGCGTAGTCGATAGGCAAGAGCTCGCCTTCCAATTCCATCAATATGATTATGCACATCTTCCCTGGGGAGGAATAATCAGCTATTTATTTGAAGGAAGCAGTCCTGAGTTTAGGCTTTATTATTTGAGGGTCATATCCCGTAGCAAATCAAGGTGCTGAGTAAGATGATTGTGATAAAATTAATGCCTCCGCGTCCGATGCCATTGAATCTGCTGCTAAGTCAGTGTTACTAGCATTTGTTGACCTGATACTTAAATTGGAGTTTGTTTCTTTCTTTTACGGGATGATACAAAGTCTTAAAGGGAGGGTAACTGTGCATCAATAATAAATAATATCAGGTTAACGGTCAAGAAAAGAACTCAGGCTATTGGGATTTCGCCCAGACCAAACGAAAGGTAAGCATTTCTTTGAACAGCAGAAAAGCATTCCACCTCAACTCCTTCTATCTAGTCGTCCCCAGGCAAGATCACCAAGAGCGCCTTATCAGAGATACATTTAAAGATACAGTGATACAGTCCGTACTTGAGAGTTCGAGGGCCATGAGAAGCATAGCTAGCATCCCCAAGGAAAGGGAGGAGAAAGATCTTGCTTTGAGGCTCGCTCTAGATCGGATGGTTCCAGGGTTCCTAGTCTTATTTTATTAGTAGGGCCTGTCGGGCTATAGTACTTACTATGCATAGGGGTTAAAAGACAGGATTCCGATGAAATGCTATTGGAGGACGGAGTGGAGGATGGAGGTGAATCGGTTGGAACGCGGGCTAACCGGCCGGGAGGTTCGATTCCTCCCCGATTCCTATTTACTCGATCAGGAAGCAAGAACTCTTCACCATCTCTTTAGGTAGCGAAGACCCATTCGTTCCCTGGGTTAAGAAGCAATAGTTGAAACCTTTGGTCGTTGATCCTGGCTAGAGGTCTTATGTAGTGAAGTAACCCGATACCGATAGGAGGTTTACTCAGATCTTATTCCTATTATCGACTCGGAATGAATGCGTGAATCAGTGGAATTTTAGACGTTCTTCTCGGAAAAGATAAGAAGCTTAGCGCAAAGTGGAGTAGCTCCTGCCAGTAGGGTTAGCTTTATTTCGTGAGGGACCGGGGAAAGAAAATAGAAGAAGTTTTCATGGTTACAGAACAGTCCCGGCTCTTTCGCTACCTTTTAGTTCTGTTTTTTCTCATATACGAGTGGGCCGACCGATGAAAGTCAAGCGTAAAAGAGAGTGCCTGGAGCGCTAGCCACTGGGATTAAAATCTATTTCCATCCAAATTAATTAGTAAATTGTATTTCCATCCTAATTCATTAGTAAAGATAAGGTATGCAGCAGATAAGATTTAGACATATGGGAGACAACCACAAGCAAGGGCTAAGGATGGTTCTGACTCGTTAACACTCTCCCCCGAACCCTTTTGGAATTATAGTAATCGGGCAGCTCCCAGGTAAGGCCAGACAGACCGGGCATCAATCCAAAGAGTATAGGCGGAAGGGCGACGTGAGGCGCGAGTGTCGCTTACTTAGCGGAAGCCTAGGATGAGGATGTCTGAGGGCAACTTCACTACTTAATTTACGTAAGCAAGGAATGCAAATGGCTCGGGCAGGAGGGTATTGGACAATCCAATGGAATACTTGGAATGAGCCAGGAATACTTGGAATGAGCCAGGAGAGCGAACGTTTAACTCCGCGAGATATATAGTATAATATAGATAACGTAATACTTTCTGTGAGCCTAGACCGAAGCTGGAATCGGAATAAGATTCAATCTCTGCATCAATGTACTAACTCCGTCCTTCGCTATCGGTGGTACATCTCGAAAATAATATTAATAAAAGCTGAGCCAGAGAACAGCGCGACCGCCGAAAGCATAGATTGTAATAACTTTGTAATGATGGGGGACTAGCGGCTCTGCCGTTGAACTCGCTACCGCTCTGAACTCGCTACTGGAAAGAATAGAACTGCTGCTGATGAGACTGTAGCTAATGCCCCCAAACCTTACTTATTTGTAACTAAGCCTTACTTTACTGGGCACCGACCTACACTTGTTCTTATTTAACATAACTCTCTTCAACGCCTAGGCCTATGGTTTTGTTTGAGCCAACACTCCTTTATCTACACCTACCGCTCCTAACTCTAATCCTTGTAGTTGTTCTTTTCATTCCCATGTTAGAGTTAGAGCCATATTTCTCTTTTTCGCCTTATTACTATACAGAGTCTCCTTGCTTCGTTCCTGATATCTATTAATGCAATACAAGATATAATAACTTTCAATACTCTATAAATAATATAGAATAATGTTTTAACAAGCAAATTACTCCTAACTCCTATAACTCCTATAAGAATAACAACTACCGACTATAATCATAACCACTCAAACTCCTAATCGCTACTTTGGCATGAGAACAAACAAGATGAAGTTGCTTGGTAGCTCGAAAGACTAAGTGAAAGAAAGCTGTTAGGTCAGAGCCAGCAATAGCGGGTAAGGAAGCGAGGCAACAGCGCAAACACAAGAATAGAAAGATTTACACGCAAGAGGATCAGTCTTAATAGGGCATACTCTCATAATTGGTTGTCAAAGTGAGGCTTGTTGGGTGCCCCGCGGTATTATAGGTCTTTTGTGTTCACGTATTGATTCTTATAGTAGGTAGGTTTATTCTTGCTGTAGTGTCGATTCCTCTGATCCGGTGTCGTAGTTCGATCTCTCTGACATCACGACCATTCTTTGACTACTTAGGTGGACTCTTTTACTTATGGCTCTTAGCCTTATAACAGGTACCCTTACTTTTGAGTTGGATGAAATTCCTTGATCTCATTCTGTTACTACTGATTGGAATCCTTTCCTCTCTGATCCGCTTGCCCATTATTACTATACGCTATTAGTCTTAGAGCTTACTCAGGACTAGTTCATTTAGCCCGGTATCCTCACAACACTACTTCCCTGCATACTTGCTTTGTTGTTTGACTCTTATACAAATACTAATGAAAGTGAGCCTACCCTTCCCGAACCCCTATTATAATAACCATGCCCAGAAATCTGTTATTTCTGTCTTTTACTCTTGTACTGCTGATCCGGATCCCATCATATCATATCTCCTGGTTGAGTCAGCCTCTCCTGCATCTCGTTATTAGTGCTCTACTTGGTATTATTACTTGTGCATTTTATGATAAAATGATTAAATTCAGTATTCCGTTAACTTAACAATACAGTAATTTATTAACATAACTACTAGGATCGATTGCTATCCTGCCGTGCCTTTCTGCCAATAAATCTTGATATCCGCGGCTCCAAGCCTTGCTTTTAATATATCTATTAGAACGAAACTGAGGCTAATCAGCCTAAGCTCCAGGACTCTAACCTTACTTTACGACTTATCGACCTTACTTTACTTATCTAAAACCTTGCTCGCTACCCTACCTAAGCTGACCCGCCTTGCTGAAACCCTCACTGTCCTTGCTTTTGCTTTAAAACTGTTACTCCGGCCCATGAGCCTTGTTACCTGTTGGGGGGGTCTGCCTTGCCTATCCTTTCGTTAAGTCTGATTCCTATACAAATAAGAAAGGAACTAACAAATAGGAAAATAAGAAAGGAACTAGCAAATAGGAAACCTGCGACTCCTGACAAGACGACCTCTCCTTAGCTTCAAACTTCCCCTACTGCCAAAAATGCCTATGTTTGAGTTAGGGCCTGCCTCTCCTGTAACTCAGTGTGTCCTACCGCCTTACTTTCTTGGTAGCCCACCCGCGAGACCAATCTTATCATCCATCCTCTATCATTCTGCTAATCTTGACTTATATTCTTCAAAAAGTGCCTTCACAAGTCTGTTTTCATGGATATAGTTAGCCTACCCTTGTTCCCCCGAAGTACGATTTCCTCCCCACAAACTGAGACTTGTTAGTGGCATACTTGCTTATAGGCTTAGAGGCTTATACTGTTGACTTGCACTCTCCTGCTAATGTATCTCATTCTATTTGTTTTCACTCAGGAGTTCACCTATAGAACTCTGCCTCTTTGCTAGCGGCCTTACCTTACTGACTGAAAAACGAGATGCATCTTTTTGCTCTGAAACTACTAATTGAAAGCCTGCGACTACTACCTCAAAGCGTTAGCCAAGGAACCCACCAACTATATCCGACTGTAACTACTAACTACGGGAACTAAACTCGAAACTAAGACCACTCGGAACTAAGACTCATTCTTTAACTCATAACAGGGAGCTACAAACTTAACTCTCCGCGCCTAAGAATTAAGAATGGGCGGCGGTCGGCAAAGAACTCAGGTGCCAAGAATCAAATAGGATCCAACGCAGTAGAAGACTTAGAAGCAAACTACTGACTTGCACTACTGCTTACATGCTTTAACTCATTGCCGTCCCCCTTGCCGTTCACTTGATACACTTGCCGTTCACTTCCCTTAATAAGATGTTTCATTTTCCGTTCACTTTGCCGTTCACTTTGCTGCTCACCCATAAACTTCTAACTCTCAGAAATCCTAACTTTAAGGCTTCTAGGGGGTACATTCCTTCTTAGTTTTTACCTTGCTTTGCAGCATCTAATTCTCATTCTTCAACATCCGGACTTGTATGCTGTAACTCCTGATTCGGATCCTATGCTAGCTGGCCTTAAAGCTAAGCTGCTCTGCCTTGATTTAAGTCTGCATTGCCTGCTTACTAGTAAACCCTTCCTTGGTTGAATCCTGTATTCCTTTCACGATTCTTTGTTTCAGTCCTTGGGTCGTACTTCTTTATTGCATCCCTAGTTGTTGGCTTACTTGCCCTATAGTTGTTTTCTTTAGTTGTGTTTTCATTCTGTTAATTCCTAGGTTAATTCTTATACACTGAAACACCAATTTGTATTTGCTTAACTTGGTTGAGTTATACTTTATTGAATTCTAGAGCTAGGGTTTGGAGTTGGGGAATGAGATAAAGCAATATGGGACCTAGAGGCAGTGAAGCAAGGCTCTTACTCAGAAATAGGAATGACAGAGTTAGATCAGTCCCTCATTAGAAGAAAAATAAGTAGTATGAGCTTTAGAGCTAGGGTAGTACGGAAAGAATTCAATGTTTGGGGCGTTAAGCAAGCATGTAAGGCAGTAAAGGCGGGCTTCTAGGCAGAAGTGACAGAAATAAAGCAAGCAAGGGCTGCTTTAAGTTGGCGAAGCAAGGTTCGCTATCAATAGCTACAGAACGAAGGCAGAGAAAGTTCGACTAATAGCGAAGAGAGTAATACGCAAAACAAAAGAGAGGTGGGTTGAGGGACACAGGAGCGGTGGACTAAACCAGTTAGTTTGGAGCTATATCCTTGTTTATCAGTGATTTCCGCCTTGGACTTATGAGTTTGCTTAGCACTTTGTAAGAATTGAAGATCCCTCCTGCATCTTGCATCTTGCACATGGGGCATAGAAACTTGTAAAACCAAACCTTCCCACCAACAAGCAAGGCTTCACTCTAATAGTAGTTACTTGTCCGTTCTTAACACTACCGTTAACGCAATGACATTAGTTAGCTTTGGAACAGAACAAGAAGCAAGAGAACATGAAGCAAGGGCATTAGTGAGCTTTGGAACAGAACAAACTTACTAGTGAACAAGTCTGCGCTTACTTTCTTCTATATTTGCAAGTCACATCTTTCTTTTGGAGTCTCTCAGTTTGCCCGAACTCGATGTCAAGCCCATAAAGAACCTCTCTCTTAGACACCGAACCTAGACAACTTTAGCACCGCATAAGCTTCAGCAGATTCGCGGCTTACTTCAAATATCCGGAACATGTAATTCTATAATTGATGAAAAATAACTGAAACACTACTAAGATTGGCGCACCCCTGAACTAAACTAAACAAGCTGCTCTAAAGAAGAGAATGGAGCATACGATATAATAGATCAATGAATATGATCCACAACTAATAGACATAAGGTACCTGACTAACTAGCGCACCTGCTTGTTCTCTGAAACTCTAAAAGAATAGAATGTGAGTACTGCAAAAAAGGTATGGAAAACAGTAACATCACACAAAGCTCCAACACGAAAATGGCTAACGCTCTATAGGGCCTCTGCTAAGGCACCCGCTCAAGTGCACTTAGGCAAACACACGTAAGCACCCGTTGTATACTTGTGGAATCGAACCTATCTCGCACATGACATGAAAAGTCACCTAACGCAAAACTCCTAACGCTTGAGTATGATACTTATATTCCAAGTACTTAGCAGTTTGAGTTGGGTCGTATAAGGCTTAGCGCATTTAGAAAGTTGATAAAGTCACCTTGAAAAAAGGAGGGTACCTGACCCGAGGCGACTGTGCGTAAGACTTTGACCACAATGTGCCGCCCTGACTCTCCACTAATAAGGTAGAACCTAACTCTCCACTTGAAGCCTAATAACTCGCTAACGGAGCTCATCACCTTCCTTTGGTTTTCCTCTTAACCTTCTATACCCGACATAGGAATGACAGCGGGAGCTTTGCAAGCCCTTTATCCTTCTATGGCTAATACTCTCTTAGAAATGGAAGGATAGAAAAGGTGACTGAGCCCAGTTTCGCCAAAAGACCTCTGATAGAAATCCCATCCGAACCCTTTCATTCTCAGCGAATCTTGCTAATTAGGCCAGGGAAATCCTCAAATGGCGTTGCGCAGGAAGAACTGCTCTTTCTTTTGGAAGGGGAAAATTCTTTATTGGAAGGGAAAGTTACAAAGAAGAAAAGAAGACAAGTATCAAGGAAGCGGGTGAATGAATGTGTCCTCGAAAGAGAAAGAGGAGGTTGGTTGTTTACACTATTCTATCGTATGCTCAGGAGACATAAGTCATAATAGGGAAAGTGGCTCTCTCTCTCTCTCTTGACAATTAGAAAAAAGATTTGGTAAATGGGAAAACGGAAAGCGTCCGAGAAGGACTGCCTATCCCTTACGGGAATCGAACCCGTGTCTTCGACATGAAAAGACGATGTCCTAACCACTGGACGAAAGGGACCAATAAGAAATGAATAATATAGAGCGCTCCATGTGCTCTGAGAAGAGCCTATTCTGGCTTTTCCATACGCAATGAAATCTCTCCTTTGTCTTCATGCCCCCCTCGAGAGATATGGCCCCACTCCATTATAGTAGAATTGAGTATTCTGTATCTTCTTCCTTTTATAAAGGTGGATAAGAATAAGAGAAAACCTATCATATACCAACTAATTGCGGAGACTTGTCCCCCGGTCCAATGGTCTCTATGAAGAGTAAATAGAATTAGTGGAAGCAAGCAATGGAACCTCTGAGCTTAGAACAAGAGAAGAAAGAATTAGTGGAAGCAAGCAATGGAACCTCTGAGCTTAGAACAAGAGAAGAAATAATCCCGAATTCAATAGAAAACTATGCTTCTCAGTCAATAAAAAGAAGAAAAAGAGAAATCACAAGAAGACGGGTAATGGGGAGAATCCCGAGAAAGATAGATCAGAGAGTTGGTGGGTTCGACGAAAGCGGCGGAAGAGATAATCCCCTAGCCAATCCAATCTGTAGTGATGGCACTAAAAAGCCTTCTTCGAAACCTCTTGTTCGTTCACCCGGCCCTACCTACCAGCGAATTAGCCTCATTACCAGCTAGTACTAATTCTCCTTTCCTTTATCCTTCAGGTTAAACCTAAGGTGGGGCTTCCTTCCGACTATCCGGGTTAGGGTCCATGTAATTGAGCTCCTGCTGCCTCTTCAATCCGAAAGCTCATTCGATACAGAACTAATGCGAAATTTAATAACTTATCTGCTTTTCTGGGGTGGGGAAGGTAAGTGTCTTCTTGGCAGAGGACTTTCATCACATTTCTATGCTTGCTGTCTGAGAAAGGAAATTCATTCAATCACTACCCTTCCATGCTTTTGGTAAATCTTGAAGCATTATCCTTTAGGTTGCTTGCCTATCCTACGGCTTTGAACTTGAGAAAATCCTTTATATGTGGTTAGGTGTGTATCCTACTAATGGATACTTGGAGCTCTAGGTCGATTGGAGAGGTCTTCTTCCCCGTTATTTATGTCTCAATCTTACCATTGAGTAGGGAGAGAACAGCGCTACCGCCGAAAACATAGATTGTAATAACTTCCGGAACACTAGCGGCAGAGTAAAAGATCTGATTTCCATTAGTAGTTGTTTGTCCCGTTGCTTGGTGGCTTTCAGCACCTTTATTAGCTTGCGTTCTTCCACCTTTCTTCCCTCAATCTGCTCTTTTCTTTTCCATCTATTTCTTACCATAAGTGCTTTATTAACCTTCTCTTTGTAGGGCGATAGGGGAGCACATTCGATTTTGCTTTGTTAGCTGGGATGTCCTCTTTGTCCTCTCGATGGGGGAATCCGTCTTTGTTAGCTGGGATGTATTCTTTGTCCTCTCTCTCTATGGGGGAGCACAGTCTATTTTTCTTTGTTAGCTCTCTGGCTTCGTTTGTAGATAGTTCCTTCTAGCTTGATTAGAGCCTATCTGATCTTAGGTGATTAGCTTCTTTCTTAAACATAAGTTGTTAATTAATCCCATCTTCTCTCGTATGACTGTGTTTAGTCTAGCCCGCTAAGCTCTATCTTCTCTCGTATAACAGGGTTTAGTCTAGCCCGCTAAGCTTTGTTAGGTTCGGCTAGTGCTTCCTTTCCTCAATAAATCTGTCTCTCGCTTCTAAAGCTCCTTCCTATAGGCCTTTAGCCCACTACTTATTAGTACTAGGTCCGACGCTTGCTTTGTTCTCTTGCAATCTAATCGTTTCTTTTGCGTTTCTTTTTCCTATTTTTGGGGCAGGGAAATCTCTCTCAGTAGTTTGGTTTGTTTAGGCGAGTGGATTAAGTAGTAAACTAGAAGGAGGTCGATGCTTCTTTGGCTTGGAAGCTTCCGGTTGCGTGGATTGACCCTATCTATAAGAGCTCCCCTTCTTTGTAGGAATGGGCGAGAGATCGGAATAGCTGTGGTGCACTCTCTCTCTTGATCGGGGAAAGGAAGAGAAGCAATTGAAGGGATAACCTATCTATACTGCTTTTTCGTGGGAAGGCATCTCTCTGGAGGGAGAGAGATCAGATCATTGCCTATCTGTCTAGTAAGAGCAGTTGTCAATAAGAGGCTCTTAGCACCTTCGCTTGTCTTGCCCAACCACTTTAACCTTAACTCACCTCTAGACACAGCTCTATCCGTCCTGTCCTCTTCATCCTTTCTCTCTTCGTCAGGTTTAGCGAACAATGAGGCGAGGGCTCTTCCTTCTTTCTCCCATTCCGAGGGAATTCAATATCTAGGCAGGCCCAGGCTTATCTCTCGTAGGGGATTCAATCTCTCTGTGGGAGTCAGCAGAAGCTCAATTCACATCGCACCTCTCTGGGTTTCATTCTGTATCCTGTAGCGAGAAGGCCGAGAGGTGGTAAGGTCAAGGTACTCGGTTTGGGAAGATGCTTTACAGAAAGGAAGGAACTACATGGTAGTCGGCCATAGGCTCTAAGTTCAAATAACCTCTTTTCGGGTAGCAATCCACTGAAGAGTAAAGCGCCATAATACCAGATTAGCGGAGCTCGAAACTATCGATGAAAGGAAGCGGAATGTTCAACTAAGAGATCTATAAACTAAGAGATCTATCAAGGCCAGTGCCTTCAACAAACGGGTAAGACTATGCTCTTTCAAGAAGGGAGACTGAGTCCTCATGATATGAAGGCCTATTATTATATGAACCAAAGGACCCGGGGAAAGTTAGAGAGAGCCTAAATGGGAAGGCCCTACTATATCGATAAAGTATAAGGAAATGAAGTATACCCAGTTCATCATCATGGACGATGAAGAAGTCATTCCTACTAATATAATAATAGTAGATTCCTGAACAAGCACTTTTAAGATCATAAAAGGCTCCCTGAGACTAGCCTAAACTATCCCATATCCCACACCATTAATTAATCTCCTAGCCCGCACACTAGCATAAACTCTTTCACTCAACTGACAAGACCAAGTCTCCAAAGTCAGGGCTCCTGCCGCCATGAATACAAGACTCGGGCAAATTCAGACATGTTATATGAGTTCTTTACTTGTTATGCTTTTGTAGAAGTTGCTTGGCCCTCGACACGAGCCTAAACTCTTCACGGCAAAAGCAAACCTTTCTGAAAGCCAACATACGAGATGAGCGAAACTCAGAACTTTGAAAAGCCAATAGAAGGCCAACATACGAGACGAGCTAAACTCTTTACTCAGCCGATAGAAGGCAATAAATTAATTAATGGATAAAGGGGAACTCTGACGCGAAGAATCCATCCCTACTCACTGAATAGAAAGGGCAGGGCTAAAACTATTCCTAAGGCGAGAGCCATAACGGCCGTGGACTGAAGCCAATCATTCCTCTACAAAGGGGGGCAGGGGTCCTTTTACATTAGACATAAACCAATCTTTCCAATATTAACAGCTATGGTTTCTCCTTTTAAGCTTCTTTGGATGGGAAACTTAGCTTTTCTCTTTTCTTTCTCTGCTCAATGATTTATATGGATTTCTATCACTCACTCTTTATTGGAAAATAGCTTTGAATTTGATATTAGGGGTCTTGCTTGCTTGCTCTAGCCTCAAGGCCGAGAGAAGGTCCTTTCGTCATAAAGAGAAGAGTTCCTAATTTACAGTTTACAGTGATTTGCTACTCAAGTATAAGAGACAGCTATTCAACAAACAAGATGTAAGTGTAAAAAAGGCTCCTGTGTTCTTTTCTGATTTATTATTATTATTCATTGAGTGCACAACCTTATCAAGGAGCTTCACTTAAGGTCTAGCCAACCGCCTTCACGACGCGCCCTTTGCCCTATGCCTCTGTCCTTATTATAGTGTTAATTAAGGGTTCCTAACTTAGCCCTATAAATAGTACTTCTCAGCCTCTGTCCTTATTATAGTGTTAATTAAGGGTTCCTAACTTAGCCCTATAAATAGTACTTCTCAAACCAATTAATAAACAGATTATCATACGATGCCTGGTGATGAGTTGACGTTACGTTAGTTAAGTGGGATACTCTTGTCAATAATGTGTGTGTGTGTATGTGTGTGTATACTCTCTTTTTCTATGTTAACTTTCCACTGTATCTCCTTTAGTTTGGCAAAACCATAAACCAAAAGCCAAAAGTTATCGAGAGAAAGAAAAGACGGGTGACCCCAAATCTCCCGAAGGGGAATAATTCGTTCGACCATTTCACGGACGAGAAAACACTAATGCTTAGGTAGCTCAGCATGGTTAGAGCAAAGGACTGAAAATCCTTGTGTCAGTGGTTCGAATCCACTTCTAAGCGGGCTTTTTGGATGAAGCAAACTAGCCAAAGCGAGCCGGATAAAGGAAGACAAGTGAATGAAAGAGGCTTTACTTAGGATTTCCTAAGGTGGTTCTCGCGTCCCTGTGCCCAAAGCGGGGTGGGAACTTAGTTTATTGATCGGCCATATTTCCTATGTTTCAACGAGGTGTAGCGCAGTCTGGTCAGCGCATCTGTTTTGGGTACAGAGGGCCATAGGTTCGAATCCTGTCACCTTGATTAGTATTCTAAGGGGCCGAAGTACAAAGCCCAACGTATGTTCTACCTAGTGAGTGTCAGCTTCTCGACAGGTATTTCAATCTTCCTGGACAAAGAGATACCCTGAGTGGATTCAATTTGTTCGCAAGAGACTCGAAACTAGTCCACCTGCTCCATTCTAAACTATAAGTAGCTCATTAAGAATTTGGATAGTCAATCTCTATTTGAATATAGTGATTCCACCCGTAAATCCTATAACTTATACTAGTTGTTTTATGGGCTTTCAGCGCCTAGTTTTTCTTCCCATAAATTCCCTCGATCGTTGTCTTCGTTCAGCTCTAGAGGGTCGACCGCGCTCTCTTAGATTTGGAATAGTATGTGCCCTATCTATTCTAACATTATGGGAAAGCATATTTTCTTAACCAGTTATGGCAGCAGCATTCAATGGCATCATACTCCTTTCTTTTGAGTTCTAATTCAATGGAAGTGCATCAGCGAAACCAAGCAAGAGAGAATTCATGAACTTGAGCAAGAACGCTCTTATCTTTTTCGAGAGATTCAACTCCGGAGTGGAACCGCGCAGGATAGCTGAGATAGATCGGTCGAGTGGTCTCAGTTGGAGATGGGATTGCACGAATGGAGTTCTTAACTTACCACTTTATTAGAGGAAGGAGTCTTTTTCAGTCAGGAGGGTAATTTTCAATATAAGAATGCCTCAACTAGATAAATTCACCTTTTTTACACAATTCTTCTGGTCATGCCTTATCCTCTTTCTATTTTATATACTTATATGCAATGATGGATATGGAGTACTTGGGATTAGCAGAATTCTCAAACTACGGAACCAACTGCTTTCGCACCGGGGGAATAAGATCCTGAGCGAAGACCCTAATAGTTTTGAAGATATCTCGATCAAAGGTTTTCGCACAGGTGTCTCCTATATGTACTCAAGTTTATTCGAAGTATCCCAATGGTGCGCTATAAGAAGTTCCTTCGACAATTTTGGAAAAAGGAGGCAAATAACTTTCATTGAATCTTTAGGAGAAATTAGTGGCTCACGAGGAATGGAAAGACAGATTATCTATTTGATCTCGAAGTCCTCATATAACACTTCTTCCAGTCGGATCACTTGTAGGAATTCCATAATGCTAATCCATGTTCCACACGGCCAAGGAAGCATCGGTTTTTAATACCCCTATTATTCTTTATCGAGGAATAGAAGGCACTACAATAAAGATAGACTCCTTTGCAATTCGCCCCCTTTACTAATAATAACTTTCAGGGTTCTCGAGATTATAAATCGTCCAGGCGTGCGGGAAGGCAGCGAGACCAAGCCAGACAGAGAGTCAGCCCTTCCCATTCTACGCCTATCCTGTTGATTAAAGAAATGCTGCTTCATTCTCTTGCTGGTTTACTTTACTTAAGGTTTAAAGACCCTTTAGGACCGAACGGAAATTAACTCCTAACTCAAAACTGGAATCACTCAGCTAGACAGCCGAACCCTATCCTAGCACTAAAGCCTATACTATACATTGCACTAAAGGACAGAGGCAGATGTTGCACTTGCAGGACAGAGACAGAACTAGCAAGGGAAGCAACAAGACTAGAGTGATGAGCAAGTCAAGCCTGTCATTGAGTTCAAATCTAGTGTAGTGAAGTATCGGCTTTGCCTTTGCCTTCCTTTTCTCTGCTTTTAACTATTGCCAGGGCTGTATTAGTGTCGCAGAACCGCAGTATTTTAATAAGAGGTATAATGTCCTTGTGGGGTTTGGGCTTGAAAGCAGATTGGCAGGTTTGCAAGGCCACAGTCCTCTTCTTCCCTTACCGACGGCCCAGTAAGACTTATTTCAATCCGAAAGCTACGTTCTATAATTCTATCTAATTCCGGCCCTTGAGGAGAGCTTACTATAAAATCAATCCCTCCTGAGGAACCCGACAGACTGCTCAAATATATTCCCACTTTTTTTTTAGATCAGCTGAAGCCCGCGGAAAAAGTGTTTAATCCTTATAGTTCAGGAACTCTCGCTCAAGCAGATCATAAGAAATACCTGAAGCTGGGGAACCACAGGAAACCTCTACTGGCAGATTGATTGTTTATTTCAAGGGAACAAGCTAACTTCTTTTCGCTTCCTTCGCCTGCTCTGCTAATAAAAGGACTTAACTTATTACTATGATTGATCTACCTAGGCTCGTTGAGCTAATGCACAGGGCAAGCAAGCCTAATTAATTCATTTTTTTTTCCGATGGTAATGGCCTATTTCCAGTTATATTCTCATATTCAGTTCCAATGCACTTTTAGATTAAACACATATCATTGACTTGCACCTACCCCATACCTATCAGTCGTTCACCAATTCCTTTCTTAGCTCACAACGTTGCCTTCTCATCTCTTTTCCTTTGATTCTTGCCTTCTCCCTTTCTCATTGACCGAAGAGAGAGGAAGGAAGGAGTCTTGGGCCTTGAACCGAGGTCGAAGAAATAGCCAGCTACGAACAATAGAATTGAAGAAGCCGCAACCTTTGCGAATAAGGAGTCCTGAACCCGCATCCCCATTCAACTAGGGAAAGGAAAGGCGTGGAACTTGAAAGGAGCATGAGAGATAGCAGGGGAACTGAAGGAAGTCAAGTCAGAGCAGAGAGGGAATCTGATCTTAAGTTACAGGTGAGGCAGTGTAGTTAAGTATTGCCAGCAAAGTCAGTATTGCCTGTTTACAGAGGTAGAAGAGATTCAATCCTATATCCCCTACTAAAGAACAGGTTACTAAAGAACATATGACCAAGTAGTATTAGTTCTCATATGACCCATTCTCTGCAATAGGGTAAGTAAACTAAACTCTCTTCTTTATAAATCAACTACTAGAAGTAACCAACAAAGTCAGAGTTCCACTCAAAATACAGAATGAAACAAGTAAGTATCGGTTAGTTACCGCCGAACAAAGCACTTGGCTTCAAATGCGAGCTCTCAATCTGAAGTTCAAGCCCTACTCCCTAGTATAGGAATCAAACCAGTAATGAAACAAGCGGAGGCCAAGTCACGACTACAAACACATTAAATAATAAAAAGGGAATTTCACTACTACGGAGAAGACCCGACCTCCATACTTCCTCTTTGAACTCAGGCTCCCCTTTATTGACTTCCCCGAAACTTACAATAAGGGCCTCTTGCAACTAGCTAATCTAAACTACTGGGTATGACTTACCGCAACTCAGCAATCTATACCATCATAACTTTATGAACTAACAACCCTAACTACTTTCCTAGACAATTAGTAGAGCGAGTCTTGAATGAAACGCCTTACCTTCACCTTAATGCTTGGACCATGGTAAAGCCAATAAATACTCAATTCCGTCTCTTTTCACTCTGGCTTGGCCCCGAACCCACCTCTACTCTTGCTACTAATAAAGTTATGGCTCTTTGACTACTATACTACCCGCTAGTGCCACTTTATATATCTGCGAATCTTGAAACAAGCCCTGCTGCTGTCAACTAGACCTAGACCTTAATTCTTCTCTGTCAACTATCCCTCTCCTCTTGCTACTGCTACTTCCAACCGATATCCTTTCTTCACCGACAACACTAGCACCCAATAAGACTAAGCCAGCTCCGGATCTAGCCTCTGATGAGTAGACTCACTGCTTACCTTTCTGACCCGAACTAACTCATGTATCTGCTCTAACTGCTGACCTTGCTTTAAGCCTTCTACTTACTGGTTTGGTTTCTTCCAAGCTTCAAAGGCTTAGACTCACCAATTTCATTCTGATTGTATAAGCTCCTCCATTCTTTAACTCCTACTTACTAGTTCAATTCTTATACTTACTGGTTTAATTCTAACTTGAGAACTGGAACTGTAAACTCTCTTTCCATTCTTATTGTCTGCAACTTACTAGCTTACCTCTCCTCTTTATACTAGTTCCATTCTTAACTACCTAGGTCAATTCTGAGTCACTAAGTAGGAGTAGTGGCATTGTGGTAAGTAAACTACATTGTGAAGACTGGTTGGCTGTGGTTCAATTCAGATCTTATTAGTTATGGCACTTGCTGACTCGCTGCCTAGCTCACCTTTTGTTTAAGTCTTGGAGTTCAATAACAGAACTAGATACCCCATACTTAATACCTAGCATAGTACCCAATAGCATCAGTCTGAGATGCATTTGTTAGAGACCTTAGCTACCTAGCCAGTCTGAGGGACTCCCCAACAACCCGCGCCATACCCACATGGCATCAGGCTTACTAGCTACATACCAAGACCTTAGCTCCGAGAGCCAGTCCCATACTTGGTTAGTAATACTTACCAGGGACAGTCTGGGTAGCTGCTGTTTCATTCCGCAACCGAAACCAGTTGCATTCTGAGTTTAGTTAGTGGCATTCTTGACTTCATTCTTTTACTCACTGGTCTAATTCTCTGTCTCTCCGTTTTTCTGGTCATAGGTGTCTGATTCTTTCCCCATTCTTTACCTTGCTAGTTCTATTCTGTGACTTATGGGTTTCGTTCTCATATCCTATCCACTTATTCTTGATTCCATTAGTAGATGCGCTTTTACTACTTAGTTCTATTCTTAGTTTCTGGGGTCTTAGCCTTCTACTCCCTGGTGTCTTAGCCTTCTACTCCCCGGTTTCATTCTGATATTAGCTAGTTCCATTCTTGGATTTAGTGGTGGCATTCTCACTCACTCACTCCGAACGGTCTTAAGGCTGGGACTCACTAGGCAAATCATTTGACCTATGGGTTGAATTCTGAAGTAGGGGAGTTAAGGGATGAACTAGTTTCATTCTGAGTCTACTACTTACTCGTTGAACAAATAATGGATGCTTACGCCGTGAATTCTGCAATTCCGACTTCTGATTCTGCTACTACTTAGTTAAATTCTTGACTTCAGTACGACACTAATAGCTCTGATACCTTAGCTACCTAGCTGCAGCCCCATACTAGTAATACCAATCCCTAGCATCAGTACCATCAGTACCATACTACAACTACCTAGATGCACAGTCTTGTTACCCACTCTTTCAGTCTTAAGTAGCTATATAAGAAGCATGGAGGTAGGGGGGCAAGTAAGGGAATCAGTATATCTAGCTGCAGCCCGAGGAGCACTGATTGGAGACCTTAGCTACCGAGCTGCTGCCTGTAACACCTAAGCTTCGGTCTGAGTGGTACCACTTTTTCTCCTGTCACTTTGGGGCGGTTCATTATGATCTTTTCACTTAGGGCTTACTCCTGGACTACTTAGTTCCATTCTTGCTGACACTGGTATCAGCCTTTGATCTTAAGAGGCTTCTTACGGATTAAATGCTGATTGCTTTGTTAGGTGTTTGGTTCTGGTTGTTAGTGCTTTCAGGCGGTTAGTTGGGTGTTATAGCCTGGTTGTTAGTAGTTAGATACCCTAGATACCCTAGCTACCAATGCAGAGAAGCAATACCACTAGCATCGGGCTTACTAGCTACATACCAATACCAATACCAGTAGTACAAATACCTAGCATCAGTAGCATCAGTACCACCCGCACCAGCCTGCAACTTTCTTGGGTAAGGCTTTATTGTAGTAGTTACATTCTACCCAGTAACAGGGGAAGCCTTAGCAAACACTAGTAGCAGCTTGGGAAGCAGTAGTTACATTCTACCCAGCAACAGGGGAAGCCTAAGCAACACTGGTATCAGGCTTGCTTCCCCCAAAAATCGAGACCTCACCTAAAGCTGAAATCTGTAACTACTTAGCATCAGCCTTCAACTACCTTTTTTAAGTCTTAGCGGGACACCACTTCAGTCTGTAACTACATAGCTACAGCCCACCACTACCTGGTCTCGCTCTCGAACTACCTAGCATAAGCCCGAGGAGCCAAGGGATTGGTTCTTTAAATAATTTGTTTGATTCTGATTCTACCCGGGTTCATTCTTATATTGACTTTACTCATTCTAACCTCTCTTAGGGTTCAATTCTTTACTTGCTTGCTTTAAGCCTGAGGCCCTATACACATCATTCGCCCGGGGTTAAGCCTGCCACTACCTTGGGTCAGTCTGTCTAGCACTGGTTTAAGCCTTACAGTTAGTGGTTTTACTCTGTGATGCAGTGGTATCAGTCTGGTAGTGAGTAGCTTGATTCTTCCTTTCCTACTTTCTTGTTGAAGACCTAGTTTCATCCGTTCTCCTATATAAGGTTCTCTTGAGGTTCCTCTACTGTGTTGGTATATGATAAAGATCTCCACTTTTCTATATTATTTGTGATTTGATAAATTGATTCATCGGGAGTTTTTCTCATTTCTTTTTTCTTGTCTTCCCCGAACCCACATCTTTAGTTTGAGCACCTGAAACCAGACTTTAAAACTAAACTCCCCTTTTTCCTTACTTGGAATCTACAGCTGGATCTGCTCGTAACAAACCCAACTCGAGAGCTAAACAAAGTCAGTATATTCTATCATACCAGGCTAGTTTCTTAGTTTCAATGAGGGAAGGATAAGAATTAATTCAGTAGGGACCAGCTTAGTCAGATAAAGAGCCAAGCTACTACTAGACAAGTGGGCAAGTGGACTCCGTAGGAAGGTATCAAACGACAGAATCCACCCTATTACTTACAGAATCAACCCAGCTTCAAAGCCTCCAACTAACTAAGTGGAGTTTTCAAAGAGCCAACTACTCTACTACTTGGACAACTACTAGTTGGGGATGAAACAAGCACTCGAACAGGAGCAGTAGTAACTATTGAATACCTTAACTCATTAACTCACTTATCGCAATGCCGCATCTATACCTCTGGCAGAGAAGTAGTTGTTTTCGTTTCTATGCTTGTCTATCCTTTCCTTGGCGTCTGCTTGGTTAGTTGTGCCTTGGTCTAACTACGTTCCTTGGCTGATATCAAAGCTTACTTCCTATGGCTCTTTTTACTCTGGTTTTGGTGAACGAGTCCACAAATAATTCTACTACTACTGGACTGGCACTCAAGTTCCCTTTCAACCTTACCGAACCTCAGATAGATATTCCACATTATGACTTATGAGTGAAAGTAAAGCAGTTAGAGCAGTAAGTGTAGTTAAAGTGTTTCCCTAATATTGGGGTCAAAACCACGGGAATTTGTGACTTTCTGTCTTTCCTTCCCTAGCACTACTGCCTTTAATAAGAGAGTTGACTTACCAACTGGACTACTACTTGGCCCTTACTAGTCCTATGCCTTTACCTACTAGTGCCATGCTTACTTGCTTCATTCTTATACCGAGCATCAGTCTTACTAGCTACCCATACCCTTACTAGCTACCTTAGCTACATACCCTTACTAAATACTAGACCTTAGCTACCTCCTCTCATTCTAATTGCCCTCGCTTTCAGGCTGTCACTCCCCTGGTTGACCCTTCCACTAGTAGTAATTGTAGTAGTAGCCTTAAGTAGTTGAGTCGTAGTACTGTTTAATAAGTATTAGTAGCCAGAGGTAGATAAGCAATAACAGTATTTGTAGTCTGAGTGTCGGTAGGCAATAAAGTCATACTGATAGGTCGGGGGCCTCTATAATAAGTCTCGGGGATAAGCAACAGTACTAGAGCCAGAAAGAAGACATGATCCGGTATTTAATGAAACTCTAAACTCCCTAGCGCATGATCTTACTGCTACACAATAAACTCTGCCCTATACAAGGAAAGGAGCTAGAGCACCGAACTCCACTTCTACTTCACAAGAACACGGCTTTTACTTCTGGAACTTTAACTCAACTTTAAGAACCAATTACAGCGGACAAGCGCACTGCATCTGGACCGACAACAAAGAATTATTCCACTTACCATTGATTATAGTGCACCGATTCAGACATGGAACTTTAACTAACAACAGCTTCCGCTCAAAAGAAAAGGATTATACCAGGCTAAAAAGGAGTCCTGCTTTACAAAGGCGCTTACTGAGTTGGTAATTATTTCTTTGTTTTCCTAGGCGCTAACAGAAGGAAAGGTTATTTAATCCCCATCTTATATAGCAAAGGAGTATCGGGTGCAAGAGCTGTTACTGAAGCTACTACCTTGACCATCTATAGGTAAAAAGGAAGGGCTAACAGTGTCTGAGCTTCAAAGAAGATAAATTGACCTCTTGTGTGCCCTATTTGGTTCTTTCCTCTGAACACAGGACTTGCTTATGACTGTCTTCAACTTAGTAACTCGTAGGAATATAAACAAAGTTCCCTAACTAACAAGTCCATACTTCATGTTCTTGGTATAATCTCTATTGTCGGTAACACAGGAACCACACTTTGTTGCGCTTCAATAGCCAATAGTCTGCCCTGACCTCTTACTTGCACCTAAGCATTCTGTCGGATCTTCCTTATAAGATGAAACAAGAACAGTACTGGCACCTGACCTAAACTCTAAAGTCACTTATTGTAGTAGTAGCAAGAACTACACTTGCAACTTGACCTCTATCCTCTACCTTAGGAAACTCATTCTTCTTTAAACAAGCCAAGCTACTAGGCAAGTAACTAAAGCTTCATATCTTGATACTGTTCTCGATCTTTCTACTGCTTCAACAAATTCTTAAAGAAGAACTTCTGGCACAATACTTTTCTCTGGATCTGGAACTCGACTTGCAACTTTACCTTTAGTGGCGCATTCGGCTTCTGCCACAATACTGGAATCTGGAACTGACCTTGAAGACCCGCTCTAAGACTAGGATACAACTCGAACAGGAGTGAGTTTACCCTACTATTAGATAGAAAGGGATGAAACAAGAACAGAAACATCAACCCAGAACTCTAACTTCACTTTATGAACTGACTCACTCTACAGCTAGAGCTCGCAACAAAGCCTATACTATCTTCTGCCCCGACCTCTACTGTTACTACTGAGTCCAATCTCTTACCGATGAGTGAACCTCTATACTAGACCTGTCCTATGGCTACTTAGTTCCATTCTGAGTCTACTACCTAGATGCGGGGGCCAAGCTTATACATTGAGTGGAGACTACTGGTTTTCTGACTTAAAGAAGTTTGCTTACCTAGTGCTCCGGCTCGCTAACGAGTCACTCATCATTGAACCCTGCTGTCAACTATTGAAGTTATGGCTTCGGAAGCTGGCTAACTGTACTTGCCCTTCTTCTCGGCTTAAAGTACAACTTCTATAAAACAAAACGGGCATTGACTTCTCGCTTGCTTCTGAGGAAACAAATAAGGAAGGGGACATTCAATAAGTAAACTCACCACTCCACCACTACTTAAAGGGGCAAGAACTAGACTTTCCACTTGACCTCCAACAGGCAATTATCCACTTGCTACAGGCTCTGCTTTAACTGCTTCCCTTGCAGACTAAGAGCTAGCTACACCTTTTCTTTGTCGAGATAAACTTACTGACTAGCTCACTTCTGAGTTTCAGTCTGATTGTTTACAGTTTGATTCTTGTCCTTGCTGCACTGGTTGATGCACTGTTTTCGGTAGGCAACAGATACTAGCTATAGCCTGTTACTACTTACTACCTAGCACTAGCATCGGTGGACTTACTAGCTACTATCAGGCTGGTTGTTAGTAGTTGTAGTCTTAAGTATAATGTAAGAAGCGGAGAATTTATACCTGATGCACAAGTCTGATGTTGATTAGCTCGATTCTGAGGCATATGAGTAGCAGTCTTTCCCTTAGTTAGCTGCTCTATCCCTTACTAGCTCCCCTTGCTTTCAGTCTGCCTAGACACCGTATCAGGCTTGCACTTCGCCGCGTCGTTTATGTCACTCCCTAGCATCAGCCCGAGTGTCCGTAGCATCAGACTTGTATTTACTGGTTCATTTCTCTCACTACGGAGTTTGACTCTGCTCGGTGTGAGCTGGATTCTTGGCCTCACTAGCTTCAGCCCGAGTCACTTCTTTCAACAAGCCCTGCAGCTGTCAACTCAAACTATGAACTCAATTCTTTAGTGAAATACCGGTCAACTCTCTACTAATTTCCCTTAAAGCAGTACCACTAATAGATTTCTTCGATAGACCCATAGCCCCTCATTCAACTACTTTCCCTTTAGCCGCTGCTGATTCTTGAGTAGAATGAACTGGCACAGCTTCTTTCCCTGCTTCTGATATCGTCAGTGCTTTGGGTCCCTAGTTAGTCTTCTAATTGCTTCTTTTCACTCCCTTATGTGTGCTCTCCTCTGGTGCATCTCCTCTACCTCAGTCTTAAAATAAAGAATTCAATCCGAGAAATAAAGTAAGAGAATCTCAGCCAGCAGGATCAGCAGCAAGATTCCTCCCTTCCCACAAGAGTAAACTAATTCCATTCAATTCCATTCTATAGATCGATCAGGTGCAATGCGAGTTTAAGCTATCGGAAAAGAACCATCAAGGGAAGCGGGAAGGACAGAAATAAAGTAACTAGTTAGTTCCAAGAGCCAGGTAAGAAAGAGAATCAGCAGTAAGAGTGAAGTAGTGGAGATCAGAAACAGTAGAAGTCAAGTCTATAGTTGTTGGCAAAGCATCTGAAGCAACAATTCCAGTTCCTTTTCGGATTATCAATCTGGTCTGAAAGCCCTCTAAATCGTTGTTGAAGCTATGTTCCACTCTGATAATGGCAAATATTACATTGAAACTAGGAAACTGGCCGGATAATTAATTGATTCCGCCAAGCTAACCGCCGCTACTACATAAGAATTGAATCTTGATTGTCTGCTTGTCTACTTGCTATGTGCTCGAAAGATTTGTAACCAATAGTAGTGCAGTAAAGATCTTATTGCCCCAATTTCCCTTAGTACTGAGTCTAGCTCCGATGCTTCTCCTTCAAAAAAAAGAGAGTGAGTTAGATTAGCCGAATGAAGCAAGTAAGAAGGAAGGTAGAAAACGACTTAAGCAGGCCCTATACGTAATTGGCAGGCCATAATACATAATAGCTAGTTTAAGGGTAAAACTATCCCTATCCTCTGATCAACCATCTAGTGAGTATTTGACTAAGGAATAGAGTTTACATAATTGCACTTGAAGGTCAGAAACATAAGAATTTGCCTAGCCAGGCGGAGGGGCTTCAATTACTCTGGGGCTGGAAATCAATCTACAGTCAAAGGAATGGAAGTAGACCTAACTCACCCGATCATAGCACTCTTTCTCCCCTAGCAACAAACAAACACTGCTTTCACTCAGGGGTGCCTCTCTTATCTGAAGTAACAACAGTGGCTCTTTCTCCCCTAGCAGCCGGGCGGATTGCCTAGTAGCTCTAAGTCATTAATTATTTGTTAGATGCGGCAGCTGAATCATACTTGCCTCAACAGGATTCAGTACCACCAAAAAGAATCACACCGGAAAGTAGAAACCTATATTAACCTGTATTTGAGTCCAACCCCAAGCATGAAAGGCGGGTAAGAGAGGATAGGTCTAGAGCTCGAGCTAGGTAAGTAAGGAGAGGTAGGCGATAAATAGCACTACAGGTTGGTTTGTTACCTTAGAGCACATGGGGTTGGCGAGATGGGCAATCTGAGTTCACCTGTATTCACGCGCAGAGCTGTTCATCAGTTAACTTATCTGCTTGTCGGCAGTGGTTGCATTCTAGCTCCCTCCATTCCCTTGCTAGCTCCCGAACACCTGACTTGGTCAAGAACCAGAGACCACCACCCTGACTTTCAGGCTTGAACGACCGAGTTGGATTCTGAGGCATATGAGTAGCAGTCCGATAATACCTAGCATAAGGCTTGCACTCCCCGGTCTCATTCCTACTATCGAGCACCCGGCTCCCGAGTTCCATTCAGTTGTTGGTCACTGCGTAAGGCTTTGCTGGTACCGGTTTCAGGCTTATATCCACTGGCATCATTCTCGCTTGCCTGGCTTCCTTCCTCCAAAGAATACTAGCTAGAGTGGCTCACTTCTAGTGGATGCTCTTATTCTTTCTCCGATTAATATGCTGGATCTCCTCCCGGTTCAACCTTTTTTGACTCTTAACGAATCGAATCCCGTGTGCTATGGAATGAATCTATTACCGATGGGATTTATCTCTTATGTACATTTATTAAGTCAAGTAATGCCTCTGGTTCCAGTAGTTCGTCTAAGGCGTAAAGAGAGCTGGCCTCAGTAAGCACCTAAGGTGTGAGATTCAAAATATCCCACAGAGTTTTGATATTCTGCATAAAGTCAAGTAGTCTCAAATTAGCTGGCCAGTAATCTAATTGTCTTCTTTAATAATAAGTTATTTTCTCTACTATTCGAGTTAGTAAGTTAGCGAGGTCTCAAATGCTCTCTTTGCAGATTTTCATAGGTCATTTCCTTCATCGCATATGGGTAGCCCTCATATCTTTTTTGTGGCGGAGGAGCTTTTCCTTCATAATCTTTCTTTTTTTTTTCAGTGGGAGGGCAGGAATCCTTCAATGCTCTCTAGCCGGTAGTAGGTCAACTTCTTTTTATGTAGTAGCTTTTTGCGGAACTCTTGTCCTTTCCTCTTTCTTCTTTAGATGTATTTGGATTATGCTGCTTGATTACTAGCAGTACGTATTATAAGAGCAAGGCAATATCATATAAGTGGGCGATCCCATTGCCAGAGCTCGTGTAATAAGATCCGATGCAGTTAGTTACCTCAAAAGGAACGTAACTGGAACAGAGTGCCTCCCGTGTGAAGCAATTGCTTTAACCTAGGATTTGATTACATTTTCTACTCTAAAGACAGGAACTATAAGAACTCCATAAACGCACAAACAAGCAAGAACAAGCAAACTATCGGGGTAACCACATCATTTGAAAGTCAACAGTGAGGAAGCAGTGTTATGTAACTATATTACATGAGTTTAGCACAACATTCTCTTCTTTTTGATTCCTAAGCGCTAACACGAGTTTCGAAGCAATACTTATTATTTACCTAAATTCTATAAGTGGTGTGCAGCACTCAATTCCTTAGAATCATTCCAGGTTGCGGGGTGCGTTAGTTAGCTTTGGAGGAAAGTAAGCAGTCAACAGTCAGTCTATTAAAGGAGTGAGTCAAGTCAGTAGTCAGCAATCTTGCTAGGAAAATAAGAAGATAGAGATGCAAAACCGAACAAGTAAGCTGCATAAGCGGTTTCATAAGCTTGAGATTCCAGTAGTGAACGGGTGTTGGCTACGATAATAGGACTGTTCCAGTTTTATTCCATTAAGAAGCCTCATCCACTCTCTTTGTTCTCTCTTTGTTCAAGCAAAAGCTGGATCTGAAGCTAGAAGATATAGCGTAGCTCTCTCAGTAAGGAGTTTGTAGAGTGTCGCGAACAAACTCTTTATTCTAGTTATGGAACAAGCTAATCAACAAGTGCAAGTGATAGATAACCAGAAGCCCTTTCTCGAGTTGAGTTCACCGAACAAGCAATAAAAACAGGTGGATCCCCATCAGCAACAGTAACAGCAGGGGGGCAAGGAACTACAGCAAGTGCAACGTCTGTTTCTGCTAGTTAGTTATAGTTCCAGTTTTGTTCGGTGCTGTAGCTACTTCTGCTAGTTACGTTATTGTTCAAGTTTAGTTCGGTGCTGTAGCTACTTATCCAAGTCGGCCAGTTCCAGTTCCGTTTTTTGCTTGTTTACTTGTTCGGCTCTAAGTGCTTTGTTTTTGTTACTAATTAATTAGTCATAGGCATATTCCATGAAATAACTAATAGAGGCACATATTCAAACAAATCAGTAATAAGATGCTAGGGAACCTAAAGAAAAGGAAGCAAGAGAACCTAAAGAAAGGAAGCAAGAGAACCTGTAATGTAATGGCTAAAGAAAAGAAGCAAGAGAACCTAAAGAAAGGAAGCAAGAGAACCTGTAATGTAATGGCTAAAGAAAAGAAGCAAGAGAACCTATAATGCCTAAAGAACAAGTAAGGGAACCAGTAATGGCAAAAAAGAACGAGCAAGCACAGCGGATTCTCTTGAAACAGAAAATAAAACGACTGTTCTTTCTTACTTAGACACAATAACTCCCCCTTTCAGACACAACACTCTAATGCTTGGATTGGACCTCTTCTTATCTAATTACTTTATGATTCCTCGACCCCAACTCTCCTATCTGATTCCCCGACCGGAACTCCCCTTGTGGAACCGATGAAAACAGGACTAGATCTTTCAACAGCTTCCGGCTTCTATATCGGGGAAACTTCTTATCTTAGGGCGCATTATGTTGTATGGCCAGTGCAGCGTTTCTCTTCTAACCTTAATCCTGACTTTCCACCCTTACTTTCGCAACTAATACATAATGGTTAAAACAACACTAGTTTATAGCGCATAGGAAACCTTAAATAGCAATTGAACTTCCTAATCAACGAAAATGGAACTTCTGGCTCCTTACCTCTTACTTGTGCCTGTTCCGAGGTGTTATCGACCCGAATTCCACTACCCTTAAAATCCAGTAAGCCAAGGTAAACAAAACTTTATGCATTCTCAATTCCTACAAAACTTAAACAATAGGCGAACTCCACTCTCACGGCCTATGATCCAGATAAAACCTATTCTTTTCTCTCTGGCTTTCCTCGAATTCCATCCACTTGAACGTAACTTCCCACTTCAAAGCCTGCTCCAGCTGATGATTCTGTTTTAGATCCCGATCCTAATCTCCTTGAAAGAAAGAACCGTTTGATGCTTCTGACTTCACCTCCTTGAAAGAACCGTTTGATACTTCTGACTTCACCTCTGAATTACCAGTAATCTATGCAATATCCCCCACAAAACCTTTTTAAACCACTTGTTGCTGCGCCAACTTAAGTTTCCACTAAGAACATTGACCTGAGAGTACTTCCGCTTCAGAAGGGTGTTTCTCATTACTTACTTATAGAACAGGTGCACACGGCAAGGATAGGAGTCGTTTCAATCTATCTTTTTCTTAGTTACCGACCAGGGTCCAATCTCCTAATGAAAAATTCCCTATGTGGTTCCCATAAAACAGGACTAGTAAAGAAACAGCTTCCGAGTACCTCTTAGCACTAAATTTCAGATTCTATTAGAGCACCACAATACAACAGCAATAGGCACTACTCTTATAGAGGAGAGATGCTGGAGAACAGCAATAGGCACTCTTATAGAGGAGAGATGCTGGAGAGATTTCGTTTAAGTGAGTTATAGGATGTGTGTTGCTAATTCATGTTATTATATGGTCTGTCTATGTCTATGTTATTAGGCTAAAATGCTTTATCAGAACCAACAAGCAACTGCTAAAAAAGCAATGCCACAATCTTAGTTTTCCCCAGACTCGAAATCAGCCTTGTTCAGCCTTAACCTTAATGCTTGACCCGGACCAGACGTTCAACAAGTGTTGGCTTAGAGCGGTTCAATTCCGGTATCTTGCTCGGAACAGGCAAATAATAGAAAGGTTCAGGGGGTGTATAGAACAACTTATGAGTAATATTCCTCTTCATAAGGATTATCAGCAAGATAGGGAGAATCCAAAAGTTATGTTCCAGCAGGATCTGGTGAAGGAAGCATCATACAGTTTTAATAGGAATATAGCAAGTCAGCAGCATAATAGCCTGGTGGAGTGGAAAGAGAACAAGTTTAGTTAGGGCTCCTGCCGCCTCGAAGAAAGGACTTGGGCCAAGCAACGGTGAGCCGGCTAGGAAGTTATAAAGTGTTGGTATTGAAGCCTACCTATTGCATGATCAACTGCTGAAGTAAAGTATTTTATGGTTCCTTTGCTTTAAGATCTCTGTACTGTATTAAACTCGAGAGACTCAATTAACAGATTTCACTGACCCTATGGGTCTAACTGTTATTGAAAGAGAGGTCTCTACTACTGAAAGATAAGTCTCTACGAAAGTGTAACCTAACCGTTCTTGAAAGAAATAGTGTCTGTCTCCGCCTCTACCTATGTCCTTTCTCGATACCTCTGTAGTGAGTTTGATGCCTTTGTCCTTTCTCGATACCTCTGTAGTGAGTCCTCTGCCTCTGCTGCCTCTGATCCAGCTCTATCTTCGGCTTCTATTGTAGATTAAACTGATTGTCTTGTCTCGCTTACTGCAACACCCTACTTTATCACTACTGTAACTGGTGATGATCTTTCTTCCCCTTTCCTGTCCCTGTGCTCTGAACCAACCCAGTAACTAAAACTAGAATGCATAAAGGAGTTAAGGTCTAGGAATTAAATAAGTGGTCTGGTCCCTACTATAACAGTGGGCGTAGTGGTGCCAGTTCCAGTTCTCAAGTCAGCATCAAAGAATTCTTCAAGCTACGTTCGGGCAATAAAATAGTCCAATCCTGAGTTCACCTGTGTCCGGCGCACAACTACATATGTATATGCTTGTCGGCTTGGCTGTTGGTGCTCTAGCTCCTTATGGTATAGAGTTCCAGCAAAAAGAATTTCCAGTTCCCGAAACAGCACTTGCGCTAACTGTATATGATTAAAACTCTCTTCTATTCTTTTTTTATTGATTTGATTGATTTCATAAGGAGTTGAGAATATTGTTACTTTTTATTAGGTGCATACTCTTTTTATTACTATACTGGGCCAACTGTGCGTGCCTATCTGAGTTCTTAAAACAAGCAAGGCTGCTAGGCGAGTACTTAATTAAAAAAGAAGCAATGCAATGAGTAGATGCCCTTACGCAACAGGTGGATCCTCGCTCCGTTAGTATTCTGTTCTCAGTAAAAAAGTTCAGGAAGGGCAGAAAGGGTTTCAATCAGTAAATAAAGGTTAAAGTGCTTGTGTATAAGGCTGTAGCTCCTTAGAGTTTATAGTACGATTTCCAGTTAAGTTGCTTGTATCTAGATCTCAAAGTTCAGTCTATAGAGGGGATTTACTTGTCGGTACGAGGAAAGTGAGGAGACTTTACTGACGCCTAACATTATATATAATGTTCATAGGACTCCATAACAACAAACAAGCGATGAAACTAGAGCACCGAACTATACCTTGAGTAGTTGTGAGTGACTTCAAACAGTAGAGATGGAAATAAAGTAATTAAGGTGGAAAATACTTATATATCTGCTGAGCTATAAGACAAGTGGACTTGCCTAGTAGTTGCCTGCCCCTGGTAGTCCTGTTCTTGTTCTTAGAGTAGTTAGTTATAAGTAAATAGCTGAGTTGCGGTAAGTCCCGTAGTTTTAGCTTGAGGTTTTCAAGAGGTAGTAAGCCAAAAAACTCCTCATGGAATTTCTATCTCTAAATGCGATATATGTGTACCCTTGAAGAAGATGGATAAGGTTAGGGAGCTGTTTTCAACAGAAGAAGTTGTTTGAGTTTTGTCAACAAGAGAACTGGCCGCTACTACCACTACTCGGGTCGGGCATTAAGATTAAAGCACCCCTATTTATCGTCTCTGTTCAACTAAGAGAATGGTTAAATAATTCTTTTCTTTAGAGTAAGGAGAGCAAGCAACGTCTTTTTAGTCAGGAGAGCTAGCTTCGGGCGCAAAGGGAAAGCAAATAACTGAGCTCGCTGCAGACTTAAACACAAGAACTCAACTTTATGAACAACTTGTTTAACCGTGGGCATTTGATTCGGCTTACTTATATGATTAAACGGAAACTATCCTTTCCTCGCTGGTACTGAAGTCATATGTAAGGTTTTCAATGCGCAACACAAGAGTTTCTACTCCCCGAAAACACGACTTGAACTTAGGTCCCCCTTGATTTTATAGTGCTTCTTTGCCTTCTGATTCTCTGGCTCTTGGGGCGCCTTACGGGAGTTTTGGCTGGCCTGTGCCTCAATCAATTCCCGGACTCAATTGCAAGAAGGGGGGATCAAAATACTTATTCTTGACCCACTCAGGATATAGCTCGCTCACCTGATGCCGTATCTTCTGCCTACCTGCTCCTTATTCTACTACTTCTATTGCCTTCTATTGCCCACCGGACCTCTCTTATGGATTACTAGGTTGTTATATATACCCTCGCTGACTTAGACTTCTGTCTGTTCCTGTTCCTTCTAAATAGGAATATGCTTCCCCGAACTCGACGTCAAGAGCGGAAAGTTAAGAATGGAATACTCCAAAAAAAAAGTAAAGAATGGAATTGACTAGTAACAGCTTCAGATCGTTCTTTTTTGCCGATGATCTTTCTCTCTTGTCACCAACAAACACAGAGAAAACTGGAAATAGTCCTATGTTTAAGGGAGCTCAACTAACTATATAGTCTGAGTTAATAGTAACAGTTATGAGCAAGTCAAGGAGACATATTCTTTGAAAGTAACCTTACTTACTCTATGGTTTTTTCAAGTAAATTGGAAAGTAACCTTACGTACTCTATGGCTTTCAAGTAAACTTATCATCTACCTTTTTGTTCTTTGCTTTTGCTTACAGGGAACCCGGTTTTCTGATGGATACGAGACAAGGTGACTTGCTAGTTTGCCTTTTATCATCTCTCCTGAGACTATAGGGGACCTGGGTTAGTTGCCTTTGTATAATCTCTCCTGAGACTATAGGGGACCCGGGCACCAGCAAAGGGCGTCCTACTCCTAGAGGGCTCGGCTCATTGGCGTAACATCCCATTCTTGCTCTAGGTCTAGTGATCTCTACTATCTTATCTTCACGAACACAATGATACCGTTCTTCTCCAAACTAACTCACTTCAATAACTACTCATATTATAACAATTATTTCCGTAAAACACCAAGAAAGCAACAATCCAAACGGTCATAGTAAAAGTAGTAGCAGCAACTCGGTCAATTGAGAAATGGCCAAATCGAATCTTCGAAGGTTAAAGCAAGACTCCAGGTACCGAAAAAAAGTATGGGCTCAAATAAGATCCTTACGTACAACTGGACAAACTCGACAAGAATGACCACCGAACAACGAAGTAATAGATTTCTGGGAAATATAAAGCAATGTAATATGCCACCAGAACAAACAAGTGGGGAAAGTGTTGTTATCGTTGATCGACTAGTAGCTCGATAGATCGAAGATGTCTTGGGACATTGTCCGAATGAGTTGATTTTTCGGTATCACGGTTCGGAGTTAAAAAAAGGCGCTTTCTTTCACACGTCTAAACATCTAAGAGTTTCAGGGTATGTGTAGGCCCGGACATTGAAACAACAACATGTCGATCAATTTGCTATAGAAAGCGAGTTCTTACCTTTTTTCTTTCGTGGGGATCTCTTCCAAACAGCGTGAAAGAATGCCCTTTATGAGTGATGATCTCTGACAAGCGAGTATAGTAATGCCCAGATTACAGTAAGCGGGTATGTTCCTGAAGTGGAGTCTCTTTCTTTTCTGGTAAAGTCTCAAGTGTAGGTTAGAGTTGATAGTTTTATTCTTGTTGGTAGTGGTGAATAGGCCCTTATAATAAGTTTGTTTTACTTATAGTTTAATCCCAGTTTCCCTTGTTTCATCTGTCGGTGATTGGCTTGTGGAATGACTTGTTTTCTTCCAATACTAGGGAGTAGTTGCCAGTGAAAGAAGTTAAGTGAATAATTGCACTTTTGGGATAGAGTGAGAATGATAGAGCTATGCCCAATTCTCTGATAGTTTCATCAGTAGTAGTAGCCAGAGGATTGGTATTTTGTGAAGCAGCTGGGCTAGTTTAATTACTGCCCACAACAAGAGCAGATGAAACTTATTGTCTTGCCCCACCTCTCCACTGCCTCTGCTTTAGTGGAATTCTTACGGTGACTTTAGAAAGCAACTAAAAGCTTGGGTGCCTCCATTTATTCAATACAACTACCAAGTCTTCAAATAGGCATATCGGATTTCAATGTTACTAAAATGACCAATTCCAATCAGTTAGGCTATCCGAACTCAATTCTGAACTTCCAGCTTCTGATAAAACATCTATTCCTCAGTAGTTGCCTGTTTCCGGGCTTTGTGGAAGGGAGTTGACAGTTAGTAGAAAACTCCATTCTTAAAGGAAGGATCACTAAGGGCAGTTTCCAGTAAGTCAGCAACGGAATTGCCTGCCCTTGACTATTCATTTTCAGAATAAATTCCATGCTTTGATGCGGGAAGTAGAGAATTTCCTGTTACAAAAGGTGAGTGACTGGGTTATCAATGAGTGACTGGGTTATCATAAGTGCTAGTGTTGTTGGTTCTTATAATATAATAATAATTGCCTAGCAAACAAATAATTGAGAAAATGAGATATACCCGCTCTCCCTGTTGAAAAGAAGCAGTGCTAGGAAAGCAGTCAGCATCAGTGAGAGATAGATCCAATTATTAAATATAGAGTCCGGGTTAAAGTGCAGTGCTAGGAAAGCAGTCAGCATCAGAAGGAATTGATTCTTCCCAGACTCTCCTCTGGCTCAGCGCCCTGGCCTTTGAACTAGTTTATGCCCCACCCCCTACCTCTCCTGGAAGTTAAGAATTCATTGATTCCTGTGTTTCCGGCTTCAGGGCGTTGTGGTCCAGGAAAGGTTTAGTTCTTGGAATCAGAATAAGATTGATAAGATAAAGTATTAGGATAAGAATAAGATGCTATCCAACAGACATCGTTCTTGTTCCCCGACTGGGTATGATAGATGTGGGTAACAAACCGAGTCCTCTTAAACAATAAATACAGAATTCCAACGGCATAAGAACATAGAAAAAGAATAATTAGCTACTAGGAGGTATGATAGATACCGCCACCATGTGCTCTAAGGTAACTCGGCTCGCTAACGCTGAAGACAGGAATTGACCTAGAAACAAAACTAGAAACTCCCCATACATAGTTGTTAGTGCTGCAGAAGTATCGTCTCCTTAGGTATTTCTCGTAGATAGAATCCAGATTGAAGTGAAGCTGACCCCTGACTTGCAGCAATGAACTATCTTACGCCCACCTAGAAGATGGAAATTTGACTCTCGAGCAGGCGTTTTGCGTTACCTAACTTTCTCCTGTATAACATTGCCTCTCATCGACCTTTTGAGTTGAGTTCGGTTCAGGGGTTAACACTTATTTGAGTGGAAGGCGAGGACACTCAGAGAGTTGAGTTCACTGGGTGACGACACTCCTTGAAGTTAATAACCGATTACTGCTGACAAGCGCACTGCTCACTGATTTGATACTGCAGATTCTGTTACCTCAGCACAATAACCCGAACCCCAGATCTTGATTACCCTCGGTATAAGACTTTATCTTCATACTGTGCCTAGCGTTGAAGCAGAAACGAGTCATTTGTAGGGGATTCCACTCCAACAGGAACAGGAGTAGGACAATGTAGTTAAATTCTCACTTTACGACTTGAGAGACTACTTTAGTGAAATTATAACTCATATAAGAGCACTACCGGTTCTAGTGCTTTTGTCTATAGTAATAAATCTAGTTTCATCTTGTCGGTGAAGAATCAGCAAGTTTAGTATAAGTTTGAAGGATCTTTATAACATGTTGACCCTAGAAAAATAGCGTTCAAGCCTGTACCTGAAAAGGAACCGCAATAAATTCCATTCTTAGCTAAAATGAACCAAAATCCAAAAGGGAAGCTATGCCTGAGGGAAGCAGAAGATAGAGGCGATAAGAAGCTGAGTCGTAAGCTAAAGGGAATGTTGTTGGAATGATTTGTTAACAGAAGTTGTTTGCTTTAAAAATAATAAATTAGATTCTTTGATTTTGACTTTTGCTAGCAGAGTTTCTAATTTCCATTCTAGTTGGCTTGGCAATGCTCTCTTAGTTTAGAGAACGAAGCGAAGGTCCGGAATAAACAAGCTTTGGGCTTTTTTATAAAGTCAGCGGTAATCGGTTATTCAAGTTTAGTTCTTGGCTTTACCTGGTAGTGCTTTCCTGAGTATAAAGGGGAGTTACTGATTTTAGGAGGGAGTTCCTGTTACAGCCCTGAAGTTAATGGTTCTTGTTTAATCCCTAGTTTAATCTGTGTTTGTTGGCGAGACCAGAGAGTCATATTACATTCTTAACCTGGAGGAAAGGTCTGTGATTTAGTTGCTGGGATGGGTGAAAGTGAAAGAGCTGAAGTAGAGATAGAGCAGGTCCGGGCCCAACAGAAGAAGCATTGCCGAGTTCTTAGGCTTCATCAAAGGTGACAAACAGAAGATGTAGGTCAGGAAGAGGTCAAGTATAGTTCGACAACAGAATCAGCAGTCTCCAGTTTCCAAGTCAAGCTGAAGCTTGGGCAACAGGAGCTTTAATATTGGTAGGGGAGATGCTGGAGAAATCTAAGGATTAGAATAAGAATGTCAGGAGTTGGAGATGGGGTATGTTTACAATCTTCTATTACTGGTGCAAGAGAGATATTCTGATTTCCATTCTATTCTTGACTTGAAATTTAAGTAGTCCAGGTACATCATTTATCGCATTAAATTATTACTCTCACTTTGCTTCATACCTTGCTTGTTTTATCTGTTGGTGCTGGCGTGGGAAGGCGGACACAGGACTAGGTTCGCTTGTCTTTGACTTACTTGTTTCAGCCTATGATATACGATTTCATCTTTTTTATACCTTAATTCTGACTTAGTCAAGACTTAGTTAAATTCGAACTTTCCTACTGAGTTGTGCCTTGTATGGGTAGGGGAGTGGACTTACTTGTTGAATGATTTGACTCTAAGTAAGAAACAAACTAGTCTAGCAGCTCAAATTATAGAAGGGACAAGCTTAGGGAGCTAGAAAGACTTGATACTTAACTCTGACTTTAACTTCCAACTCCCTTACACTGGACTACTACTTGGCGAGAAGCAGAAGCCCTTATAGTAAGTTCTATGCCAACCAATAAATACTCCTGTTAGGTTTGACTCTGTTCTATACCTGGTGAGTGGAGGAATAAGACAAGCACCTAGGAATAAAAGGAATTTAGGAATGAAACTATATAGGTCGGTAATAAGATCTGAGCAGAAGTTGTCAATAGGTGTAAATGGAGTCAATATTCTATAACTTCATTGCGCTATCAATTATGTATTATGGCCAGCTCGTGAGTTAGAGTAAAACTTGTCTATACGTAGCTTGGCCCGGGTTCCAATATTGTTTCGGAAGTCAGGCCACTATGCAGGCTCAAAGAAAGCATCATTCACTCGGTGGGGTTTTATCAAGAAGAAGCTAATTCCAGGCAAGCGGTAAGGACACACCTAAAGTTTGAAAAGAGACTTGCTTTCCTTCAAGGGGCGTGGGCTCGGAAATTCCCCTTCCTTGGCTAGAAGCCTTTTTCCAAGGACTCATTTATTGGGCGTGGAGCTCTTCCTTTGCTAGAAGTCTTTCCAGGACTTATTTATTGACAACCTTCAATCAGCCGGCTTCGCTTTCTTTTTGAAATCTTTTTGCTTCAATGCCTTCAATCCGCTCTTACCCAGCAAATAAATAAGACCTCTGTCATATGAATAGCATCTTAGGTAGGTACACAGAAGACAAGACAATAAAAAAAAGGGGTAATCGACAAATCAGATGGACAACTAATGATTTGAAGGTTACTTTATTCTTTATCTCTTATCAACCTACATTGCATAAAATCTTTACGTGTATGAACTATGGTATGAGCTCTTTTATGATCCGAATCACTAAAATAGAATTCCCTTGACTGTGAAAGAATATTGTTGAAAGAAAGAGCCGAGCCGTCAACCTTGAATAAATACACTATTCGAGCTTACGCATCTCGCTCCACTCTATTC